>JADLZK010004797.1:0-20067 GCA_015847255.1 Hyparrhenia diplandra
CATCATGGCTTGGTGGCACCATTTGGGCTATAAGGCGGGTTGTAGGCAACTCTTGTATCAAATGTGCGCCAGCAGAATGTACCTAAAATCCCATGCCCGCCGGCATGCCAGTACAATTGATGCCCTTTTCCACGCCCCACCGTGCCGCCGTGCTTCGCCGATCTCCCGCAACACCCGCGGGCATAGTCAGCGCCTCGCGGCAATCGTGTTTGTCTCAGAGAGCACTAAGAGCGAAAGAGCATACTTGGCGGTTTTCATGCCCCTCGACGCGGCGGCGCTACGCAAAGATCTCGAGCCAGCGATGCAGCTCGTGCACAGCCTGGGTTCTCGACGAAGACTCGCGATACATGCCGGGCTTCGGCACGCCCTGCTGTCGACGCGGGCGAAGCTTAGGACAAGACTCGCGATCCTCGAAGCGATACCCATCGCGCGGCTGCGGGTACAGTAAACATCCGCCTGAAATGGATGTCTCATCACCAGTGGCTCGCCGCGACGCCGCCATATCTCAACAGTGGCCCGCAGACATGGAGGTCCTCCATGGGATCCGGCCGAGACCTTGGCTACACAAAAATCGCATCTCGGTATAGCATGTCACGCGAAGGTTTTCCATGGCGCGAGGCGGCGGCAGGCCGCTGGGGCTTTTTCTTCCGTGGAAGCTCATTGAGCGATGAAAGAGTGGTCGTGCCACCGGCGCAAGGGAGGTGAACAAAGAAACCGGCCCATAGTGAGCAAAGAATGTGGGTGCTGCATCGAGCAGAGTCAAAGACAGCTGACATGTGGTGAACTCCCAGCGGAGGTGTCGAAATACCTGACATGAACCGCTGAACAGGTTCAAGGAAATGGGCGTATCTAACTATCCCAATGCGCTAGCCATACGATGCAAATGTTTTCAAACCGCTTGATTTTCCATGACAAGATGATCTCAAATTAAAATGTTATAAACTACAAAAGTTTCATGGATATTTGAGAACTACAATCGTTATGTTGGGGCTTGTCTATCCCGAAGTCGCTCACATTTAAATTTCAATTTACATCTTGAATTTTTTATAACCATCGTGGAGATTGATCGGTGACACTAAGAGTTTCATAACTTAGCAAGATCTACAATTTCGTTGTTTCCCATCCGATTACATAGTGCTAGTGACATTGTTCACTTAATCTTAGAAATCTCTTCTACTTTCTATAAACTCTATGACAAGTGTAAATCTTGTGGATAGTGTTACTGACATATCATCATATGAAGAAATGACAACTTTTATGTTCATGACTTCTCCTCGCTGAAATCATTTTAGATGCTCGAAAATGTTGTTTTGAAGTTGTAATTTTTGAAATTAAACTTCCAAAATGTTGTCGATGGAAAACATGACAAGAGTAATAGAAGTAAGAAAACAATTTTCTTGATAGAGCATGATTTTTACAAAAATTTTAGAAAAGAAAAACCATCACACTTGGAGTTACTACGTAGGGAGAGGAAAGAGCTAGCTAGTCACAAGTTTTGACCACGTATTAAAAAGAGAAAAATTAGGTTCTTGATCCCTAAAGGTCTCCTATATGGCAAAGACATCAAGATGCGCGGGATGTCGTCTCTCTAGCTACCATCACCGTGTCATCGCGAATGATATCTTACCGGGCGTACTTTTCGAAAGCAATGTGTCAAAAAATTTTAATAAAATATTATTCGGCCTTATTTTCACTACTATAATTAATCCTCACGCTTTCTCGCGACAAGGAACTGTTCACGCCCCACGGCCGCCTCACTACGCTACCACGCTCGCTGAAAGTATTGTTGGAAAAGGTTTTGGTCAAAAACTTTTTGGGAATATATAAAACTCGCCAGTTCGGCCCATCCTTGGTGTGCAGCCGCCAGCAGTTGTCATCGGCATACTGCACTACGCACTTTTTCCAACACGTCGCCCGTAGAATCGGGAATCATGACATACCTCAACACCGGTACAGAGGTGTATTGTACATCGTGGGTCATGTATGGAGTCATTTCACATGCCTCGCTCGACCGATCGAGAGAGAATGAGGTGAGTGTTCGATGCCACAATTTGAAATGAACACGCAGCCAAAATTTGGCTCTTTAGAACAAATCAAGCTGAATTGTTGAGCCAATGCACAAACTAGCAATACAGTTCAATACATTCTTGGAGAGCCGGAGCATTCCAAATTTGAACAACTTTTTGATAATATAACAACATTACTGAGAACAAAGCTGTTTTGCTAGCTCGATTTTGGCCGATTTAATAGTATTCGCGGAGACATAACAAGTCGAAACAAGATGAAGCAAGAGCACACCTAACATTGTCAAAGAGAGGAAGCAAGACCTAAGCCACGAAGACATTATATGGACGTCCTGTCCACTCGAGTAGGGGACGACGACACCCTCGAGGAGCTGGCCCGATTATAATCTCCAAATACAGTCTTGCGCTAGCCATGGCCAATATCACTCGAGACCCAACACTGAGATTATAGTCCCACGGCCTTAGAGCCCCAGACTCTGGCCGGGAAGTCCACCGAAAGGGTCTCTCAAAGAAACTTGAGTCCGACCTTTAAAAAATGCTCAACTCCGGCGAGGAGAGGGAGCAACCTCGCCGGCGACCTCCACTTCTCCCAAGCCAAACTTTTAAAATAGAAACTATATGTAAGAGCCAAATTATTGAAAGCAATATAGGAGTCACATAAACAAAGACAACAGACTGTTCCTAGCGTCGCTCAAGGCTGATCCTGCCGGACGCTAATTCAAGAGTCACTTCAAGACCTGGTCTCCGAGGGAGACATGCATTCCAAACGACACTTAACTCATATAAGGAGCTGGTAAAGCAACACAAAGAAAATGTGCTTTTCTTGCCACATTTTCTTCGAATCTCCCTCCCATACTTTTATAATCTCCCGGCATAGGTCTTTTGTGTTGTACAAGCTTATAGCATGAATCACACAAATATTCAAGACAAACAAAACCTTTTAGGAGCCACTCAAAAAACTTCAAAAAAGTGCATTTCGTAGATCTTAGCGGTGTGCTTACCCAAGAAGATGTGCTTCTTTGCGATTTTCTTCTGCCTCCTTCCCAACCCAACACTAGCTAAAACAAGATCAGCCGGCCGGGACTTCGTGAGACCACATGAAGTCGAGATCTGAACGGCCGGGACTCGATCCGCATCTGCAACCACCAAAAAAGAAAACTTCGTATTTGTTGTTTCAAAAACCACATGAAAAACCATATCTAGCTGCATGGATGTGGATAAAGTGCACCACCCGCCTCGGATGAGACGAAGGCGAAGGAAAAGGCCCACTGGCTCTGACCGCTCCGTCTCGTGTTTGGTTGAGATGAGTTTAGTTGTTGGCGGTCATTATCGAGTATATATTATACCGCCAACCTTTATCCAATTCACGAGAAAGGAGCAAACTTATGTTACATATACCTTTTATTTCTACCCTAGTTCCACTTGTATTCAAAAATTATGTTTTGTAGGTATAAGAGTGGAACAGTACAAAGTCGCCAAATAAATTAGAAAGCTGCATTGAATAAAAAGACGCCAAGCGAGTGGATCAATCAAGAGACCAAACCCCACGCACAATTTGGCCCATGCACCATCATAGGCCCAACATTTGAAGGACAAAAACGCGCAACAGAAAAAGGTCGGGCCGGAGGCTTAAAATTTTGTGGGCCTAGCCTAGGGGAAGGCCGGCGCAAATTTTTCACCTCAAAATTTGGCTCGCCTTTCTCCTCAAGGCGGTTTGACCGGGTCTTCACGCGGCGGCTGCATGCGGTGCAAAGTTCGTTCCCGCCAAGAAGACCTCGAAGCAAAGGGAGAGCTCCTCCATTCACTTCTCCTCTCCACTATATAGAGAGGCAACTCCCTCACTTGGAACACACACACAACACACTACACTTGGATATTAGTTCTTCACTTCCACACTCTACACAATGTAGTGGTGTCCCCAGTGTTCCCTTCACCTAGTTGTATAGATTAGAAAAGAGGAAGAGAGGAGAGGGAAGAGTGAAGAAGAGAGTCGGGTTTGCCTGGATCCTTCAACCTTGTACCCTAACGGAGCCGACTTCTCTTTGTGAGTACTAATATGTGATCTTATGGTAATTTCTGATTATTATTTTACTAAATTTAGTCCTTACTTTATTTTACTTATCGGATCTCCGTCGACCAATCAAGGCTCTAGTTTTCACGTGAAACTAGTTTCTTCAGACTCGCCAGTGTAGTATGACATGGTGTCCTGGAGAGTATTTACCCTAGATTGCTCACAATGCTAATGGAATATTGTGGTAGCCCCGGGGTGACGCCCGACCAGGCTCTTTTGGAGTCCACCACACGCACGTGTTGGTGTTTTCGTGAGCTTTTTAGGGCGGCCCGAGTTCACATTACAAGCTTCCCGCCTTTTCGAGAATCGGAAAGGTTTCACAAGCCCGAACTAAGTAGGGTCTAGTAAGCCCCGAACCTTGGTATTTAGTAATCTTGAGAAAACCTTAGGAGAACCCCTCTCTACCTACAAAAATATTATTCTACCCATCATCTCTTGGACGTACTTTGATCCCTCTTAGTTCACTTTCTAGTTCCCCGTGGAACGATAATCAATACTCCCGGTGAAAGCTACAACGGTATTTTCCCGCACGCTATGATTTTTCTCGTGGCGTTAAAAATACCAACAAGCTTCGGGCTGCCGCTGTCGGAACTCAGGAAATGTCGAACTCCAACCCAAGTCGTCCGTATCCCTTTTATTTTTATTTTATACACCTCACCACCATTACTATCCCAACCACATGAATTCCACTCCAATTTTTTTTAAAATCTTCGGCTCCAAAGGGTGATTCGTTGGAGCCTCCATCACCATTCACATCACATACTTATAAATGGCTATGAGTCGCATGCTTTTTATAGCCATGGTTCGGGGAGCAACCCTTCAAAAAAAAAAAAAAAAATCTTAAATTTGACAAAAAAACATAGAGAGAAGGAGACTCTTACGGTATACTGTTAAGTTCACAAATCTTATAAAAATACTAGCTCAAACATTTCTTTGCCCGACCACATCCTAGTTAATCACTTCCATTTTGGTCTTAGCAAAGAGGCATTTCTCTCTAACTTGGGTCAATCTTTGGGAGGCTCATTCATATTTAAATTCTATTAGTGAGGGGAAAAGCTATTCTAAAGAAAATCCTTGAAAATACCCCCCACTCTACCCCCCCAACCCATAGGCCATCGCCTAGCTTGGGACTCCCCCGGAGGAGGTACCTACCTCCCTATCATTTTATTTTATCTCTTAGTTTTTCATTTTCATTTCCTTTTAAAAAAAAAAATGAAAAGAACAAAAATATGATTCCACTCCAATATGTAGTATAAGGATGCTTAATTTCTCTCGAAGTTGAAATGATGAATAGTTGCTCGTTTATAGTTCAATTTGCACCTAGTTCATAACATTGTATTCCCCAACGTTTAAGTTTATTGGCTTAACTTGTCTTGTCCTAAAAAACTTAATGATTTGTGGGTATGCAAACACATGATTCTTCTCAAGCTATTACCTGATATGATATGGTAAAATAGAATCTACTATGATTTTGTTCTAAGAGAGATTCATCATTCTGAGAATAATTTCCAAAATTCCTTAATGATCAAAATTCTCATGATAGCCTATGTGAGACACCCGCCATACGCTTTGATCAAGATTCACATTCACATTGCTAAAAAATAGGTTATGGGCTAAGCTAGAAAAATGGACGTGTGTCCGAAAAAAATAAAACAATGGGTACTTCGATATCCGCCTCTAAAAAAAAAAAAAAAAAGAAGAGAGAGAAGAATAATGGACAAGTGTCCGAGGGCGAGTAGAGCCCACTTCTCTAAAAAGAGAAAGAGCCAGCCCATACCTTATCAAAAAAGAAATAAAATTTCACTTTGCACATCTTGATCAAGGCTTATGACTTGTTTCTCCTTATGGTTTGCACACCCGAGACGATTTAAGGAATCATTACGAAAAATCTCCGCATGAATGATCAATCAAAGAATGAATGACTAGTGTTTTATGAAAACCGCTTCTATCTTGCAATAACCCAAGAGTTTGAGAATGTTATAAGCCCCATATGATTTAAGTAAACAAGGATAGATAAAAAAATGCCAATTTATTTAAACAACGGAAGAATACTTTTATTATGAGCGTGGTACATTTTTGACATATATCGGCATTGTAGCAACTCCTCCTAATCAACAACCAAACACTTAGATATTTTGCTTGGGACGAGCAAAGGTTGCTTGGGGGGAACTTGTTGGCAGTCATTATCGAAAGTATATTATACCGCCAACCCTTTTTATCCAATTCAGAGAAAGGAGCAAAACTTATGTTACATATACCTTTTACTTCTAACCTAGTTCCATTTTGTATTCAGAGAAATTATGTTTTGCAGGTATAAGAGTGGAAACAGTACAAAGTCGCCAAATAAATTAGAAAGCGTACGAATAAAAAGACGCCAAGGAGTGGATCAATCAAGAGGACCAAACCCCCGTACAAATTTGGCCCATGCACCATCATAGGCCCAACATTTGAAGGACAAAACACGCAACAGTGAAGGTCGGGGCTCGGGAGGCCCAACCCAATGGGGCCGGCCTAGGGGAAGGCGGTCAAATTTTTTGCCAAAATTTGCCGCCTTTCTCCTCATGGGGTTTGACCGGTCTTCACGCTGGGCGTTGCATGCGGTGCAAAGTTTCGTTTCGCCAAGAAGACCTCAAGCAAGGAGAGCCCTCCATTCACTTCCCCCTCCACTATATAAAGAGAGGCACCCCTCACTTGAACACACACACAACACACTACACTTTTTATTAGTTCTTCACTTCCACACTCTACACAATGTAGTGGTGTCCCCAGGTGTTCCTTCACCTAGTTGTATAGATTAGAAAAGAGGAAGAGAGAGAGGGAAGAGTGAAGAAGAGGAGCCGGGTTTGTCGGATCCTTTTCTCAACCTTGAACCTTTACGGAGCCGACTTCTTTGCAGAGTAATATCCGTGTGATCTTATGGTAATTTCTTTTTGATTATTATTTTACTAAATTCAGTCCTTACTTTATTTTACTTATCGATCTCCGCTCGAATCGGCAAGGCTCCTAGTTTTCACGTGAAACTAGTTTCAGACCGCCAGTGTAGACATGGTGTCTCCGGCTAGAGTTTACCCCGAGATTGCGCCCAATGCTACGGAATAGTTGGGCTGTGGTAGCCCCTGGGTGACAAAATCCGACCAAAGTTTTGTAGTCCACCACGCACGTGCTGGTGTTTTCAGAGAGCTTTAGGTGCCCCGGACCCGACACCGCTTTCCCAGCCTTTTCAGAATCGAAAGGTTCCGCCGGTTCAAGTGCAAGTAGGGGTCTAGTAAGCCCGAACCTTGGTATTTAGTAATCTTGAGAAAACCTTAGAGAACCCCCTCTCTACCTACAAAAATATTATTCTACCTCTTCTCTTGGACGCATTCTTGATCCTTCTAGTTCACTTCTAGTTCGTGAAATCGAACCTCAATACCCGGGTGAATGCTACAACGGTATTTCTCCGACGCTTTTGCGGATTTTTCCGTATGTAAAAATAAAAATACCAACAAAAGTTAGACGGAGAAGAGGTGAGAAGAGTACTACTAACTAGTACAGTAGGTGTAGTATGGGGAGAAGGAAGAGACGAGAGATCATGGCGAGAGAAAATCGCCCATAGTAGCACTATAAACGAATCCGAGGTGGCAAATCGTAGAGTGTTCGATGCATACACCATGGTCCCACGGTTAATGTAAAAGGGCTTACTATAACTCCTGTATTTTGAAATTTCAAATATTGTTTGGAGTAATAGGACTATGGGAGAATTAGAATTTGGCCCCGAAAAAAGTTTGTCTTAGGAATCAAGCATCATTTCTTTGAATTTGGGGAATCCGCCTCAAAACGAAAAAATTTGTTAGAATCCGCCCCTTGGTCACTTTTTTGGAAAATATGCATGGTTACGACTAACAAATGTTGTCCATGAAACATGACAAGAGTAATATAAGTAAGAAAACAACCTCTTCATAGAGCATGATTTTACAAATTTTTAGAAAGAAAACCATCACACTTGGAGTTACTATGAGGGAGAGAAAGACTATAGCTAGTCACAAAGTTTTGACCACATATTAAAAAGAAAAATTAGGTTCTTGAGCCCTCAAGGTCTCGAGCATGTATGCACACCTAAGATGCGCTGATATCACCGTGAGATGAGGTCTCTAGCTAGCGGGAACGCCCATCGTGTCATCAGCGAATGATATCTTGCACGGGCGCCTTTTTGAGCACACAAAGCCCCCAGAACATACCGTATCAAGTTGTAATCAATGCATCAGATGCTTTCAAATTGAGTATATACTATATTGGACAGATTTCATTAAAACTGGCCACTTATTCACTCATCATTTCAAAGAACATGTATTATATTTTAAGTATATCACAATTCACAACTATTAAAACACATCTCAGTTTTCATCATGAGGCATACACCCTCCATCCCACAAATAAGTGCACTTTATTTGACCGCTCGCCTTATTCAAAAAAAAATTTTAATAAATATTATTTTGTTTTGTTACCGAATTTGTTCAATCATTAGAGATATTTTCCTCATGATGTATTTCTTTTCTATTATTTGCTTAAAAAAAATTAAATAACCTTAATGGTCAAAACAAGAATTGTAAAAGTCAAAGATGTTCATTAAGAGGGTGTACCCATCACGTAGTAATACACCAAAAGCTATCAAATTAAAGTTTGTTCTGGGATCGAGATCACCATCTAGAGGCGTCAAGAACCTCCCACACCGCTATGATCCTACACTCCCTCACTACGTAACACGCACCGCCACACCGTTTGCAACGAGATGCGACGACGTCGCCGCACCATCCTCGGCTTTCGCAGACTAATGCTCGCCATGGCGAGGCACCATTTGGGCTATAGGACGGGTTGTACGCCACTTCCGGGTATATGCCGCCAAGTCGCCCACCCTAAAAATTACATGCCTCGCTGGCGGGGGGCCAAGAACAGCTGATGTTCTTCCATGGCCCACCCGCCACCGCGGTGGTCGCCCGACCCTCCCCGCAACACTCGCCGGGCATACCGCCGCTTGCGGCAATCGGTGTTGGCCCCAGAGCACAAGAGCAAGAACATATTTGTGGTTTCATGTCCCCGACGCCGGGCGGCGCGCAGCATCTCTCGAGCCACGGCGTGACGGGGTGCAGCGGCTCGACGAAGACGCATACATGCCGGCCCCTACACGCCCTGTTGCCGACGGCGGCGAGCGAGGACAAGACTCGTGATCCTCGAGCGATACCCATCAAGGCCACGGCTGGTACAAACATCCAGCCCGCGGGATGTCCGGCCCCACTGTGGGGTCGGGCCAAGACGCCGCCATATCTCGAATGTGTGGCCCGCAGATTGTGGAGGTCCTCCATGGGGATCCACGAGACCCCGGCGACACGACCGCACTTCGCGAAGCATGTCACGCGAAGGTTTTCCATGGCGCGACGGGCGGGGCTTTTTGGTGGAAGCTCCGAGCCGCTTCTAGCTATTTTTTTGCGGGCGTAAGAGTGGTCGGCGTCACCGGCGGCGCAGGTGAAGACGAGTATCGGGCGCCGAGAGCGAATATCAAGGGGTGCGTGAGTTCGCGCGTGGGTATCGACATAACCCGTGCGGAACGCGACCGTGGAAATCGCAGACGCCCTAATATTTCTCAAACCCAGATGCGATCCTTGTGTATCCTACACACCTCTCGAGTCTCGTCAAGCAGGGATGCTCGTCTTATTCATGGCATCGCCGCACGCCTTTGCCATCCGCTTTAGAGGTCATCCATGGATCCTCCCGGCATCCTTGGCACGGATGGCAACCAATGCAAGCGCCCAAGCACCTTCCGCGGGCGAGATGGTGCACGGCTAGGACGACGCTGGCAGCCGCGGCCGGTGGTCGTGACGCGGAAGGCGACGCTGCGGAAGCTAGCGTGACGACGAGATAGATGTAGCCCGGCATTGAAGTGAGTTCGCCCCAAATTGCGCAAAGGCGTAGAGGTAGCGAGCGAACCCACGCAGCCGACGAACGCTTTTTACTCACGATTTTAAGAACGCTGGTTCAGAATAGATGGCCCCCGACAGACGCCCCACCACGCGCTCCTAGCCGGCAACCGGCGGCTTTATTTCGTATTTCCTCCCTTTTCCCTTTGTGCCCCCCAACTTTCCACCGATTTTTACGTCGCCGAGCCGCGAAACTCAAAACCCCTCAACCGCCTCCCTCACAGCGCATCCATTTCATATCTCATCCGGGCCTATACTAACAGACGATCCATTCTTTTCCCTCATCCGCCCTCACAGCTCTCCTAGGTTTCCAAATTAGCTCACATAGCTTCCTGGTCACGCCGACGATCCGGCGCCATTCCTAGCCGACGCCGCCCGCCCCGCGATCTCTCCTTCCTCCGACGGCGCCTTCCTCCACCAAAGATTCGAGGTTTGATATGTAGCCCATCAATCTTGTCCGTGCTTATTACATAAACCCCTATCGAACCACATTTTGTTGATTCCACTATTCCCTGAGCTACTTTTTTAGGGGAGGGGTGGGTGAGGTGATCTGTTCCTCAGAGACTGCTCGTCTTGTTTAATATTATTCTCCGGGAGAATACTAAAAAACAAGTCAAGCAAGCACAAGCGAACAAAGTTTCTGACTAGTCCTCATAGAGACATAGACTCCGCCTATATTACGAATTGAACTATATAATTTTATCCCCATATTTTTTGACCGAGATCGCTACATTATAACTATAAAATACTGCAAATATGGGCCTGCTTAATTTTTCTTATACATAAATATACGTGCTCAAGAACAATGACCGCCTATAGAGTACTTCAACTATCTGTCTTACTGTGAATGTCCTTATTAAAAACAATCAAGCAACCAAAGTACTTTCCTCAACTACATTTTTTGTTTTCTGCCTCAGTGGTTTGTGTAGTCCTCATAGACTGCCTATTACGTAATTAAATCGTATAATATTAGGCCCCCGCTATCTTGTCTTACGTAACTGGATCCTATTAAAACTAACCGCTAAGCTAAACTACAGCTTTGTTTATATTCCCTATTTCTAAACTGCATTTTTTGTTCTCTTTGGTTTGTTTAGTCCCCATAGACTGCCTATTACAGAATTGAATCGTTGGCAATTTTATCCTCGATGGATATGTCGAAGTTGTAGATACCGAACCCCATTTTACCGTGAGTGCTACTATAATGTTGTTATCCTGCGGTGTTTCGCCATAGGACATCGCAGAAATACCGCTGTTTGCCAAGTTCCCGCAAGATGCTTGTCAAGTTAAATCAAAGCCCATCTCCAACGGTTTGGCATTTTTAACTTGGCAAAACCTAAATTAGTGGCTGCATGCGGCATGCGTGGGAGAGAAGGCAAAATATGACGCAAGAGAGGAGTTTTTTTGCTAAGTTGAGATTCACTTGGCAAATATGTGTGGCTTGGACCCTCAAATGCCAAGTCTCACCATCACCAATTTGCTAAACCCAAATGCTGCCAAAACCATTGGAGAGGACACCATAGATTTTGGTATAAATATGGAATGCCAAGCCCAAAAAATGCCAAAACCGCTTAGAGTTGCTCTAATACTATCTTGTCTTAAAAAAATTTTGCCTATTACATGAACGGGTTAGGGGGTAACCACAGTTGTTTGTAGATACCGAACCCGACACCTAACTCATACTATAATGTAGTTGACCAGGTGTTTTTGTCATCATACACTACTACGTAACGGAACTTGCATGGTGTTTGTTTTATTTTCCGTGGCGGCATTTAGAAAACCGCCACGAAAATAGTTGGCCCGGCAGCCCCTCGCCGGGGAATACCTTCCTCCGCCAAGCATCGATAACCGCGGGCGGTATTGTAAAATAAACCGCCACGCAGTTAACTTTATTAACCATGGCGGGCATTGTTAAAAAGTCCGCCACGCTAAATGATTTAACCGCGGGCGGATCCTTTTTACAATGCCCGCCACGGAAAATCATGGCCGTAAATATATATACTAACACTTCACTTCTCTCCTCACTCTCCACCGCCTTCCCTCTCCCCTCGCCTCCACCCTCACTCCCCGCCCCTCCCCTTCAACTCACACGCTGGCTCGCCGACGGGTGGCGGCTTCGATAGCGCGGCGGCTCGGAGGGAGCGCTGCTGGCTCGGAGGGAGCTGCCCGGCTGGAGAGAGCGCTGGGGCGTCTTGGTGCAGATCCCATCGGTGGCGAAGCGGATCCCTGTGCCTCGCTGGCGGCGCGGCGGATCCAAATGATTCATGGGCAGGCGCTGTGGATCTGGGGCGGCGGCGCTGTGGATCCAGTGGCGGCGGCGCTAGCCGCCGCAGCGGCCGCCCCGCCTGATCCGATGCGCGGCGCGGCTCTCTCTCCAATCGGGCGGTACGGCGGCTAAGGGCGCTGGGCGCGCATACCGGCGGCGCCGCCTCCTGCTGGATGGTCGACGGCGGGCGACGGGCGGATCCCTTCTCCTCCTGGGCGCCGGCGGCTGGCCGAAGCTGTAGTGGATCCGCGCCTCCCGCAGGTAGCGCGCTCGGGCCGGCAGAGTGCGCCTCTGAGTCAGTGGGCGGCGTAAAACCCTAACGGGCGCAGATTCGGCCCGACGGCCCGTGATCGGGCCCGCTAGGGTTTCAAACTCGGATTTTTATATTTTTATTTACTAAACCGCGGGCGGCATTGTAAGAAGTCCGCCACGGTTAATCTCTATTTTCCATGGCGGTATTGTAAGAAGTCCGCCACTGTTAATCGATTTTCCATGGCGGGTATGGAGTCCGCTACGTTAATCGCTCGACTAATCTGCGATCTCTAGTTCGCGCGGCGGACCTAATGCCCGCCACGAAAAATCAAAAATGCCCGCCACTGAAGTTCATTTCTGTAGTAGTGATAGGAAACCGCAAATACCGCTGCTTAATTTTCCTAATACATGAATATACGCGCTCAAGAAGACAAGAACAATGAGCCGCTCAGAGAGTACTTCAACTATCTTGTCTTACGAATGCCCCTTATTAAAACAACCGCTACTAAAGTACAGTTTGATTATATATTCCTCTATTCCTGAACTACATTTTTTTGTTTTCTCTCGCTGGTTTGCGAGTCCTCATAGACTTATTACAGAATTGAACTCGTATAATATTAGGCCCTCGCTAATTTTCGCGCGACTGAAATTTTCAACCGTCAGCCATTAAAGCTACCCTTCAATGATTTCCATCCAAAATGTTGTGCATCAACGATCATCAGTGGAAAGAGATAGAGAGCACGCAGTTGTCAGCCTCAATTTTCTCGCTGCCTATTAGTGAGGAAAGGTGATAATTTTGTCCTCGATGGATATATAGAGTTCAAGAGTTTGTGATACCGAACAATACACCGGACGCTACTATAATGTTATTATCCGTGTGTTTTATCACAGGACACCGCAACTAATGGCCGCTTGTTTTTATGGATGAATATGCTAAGCTCAAGAAACACAACTAATCAGAGTACAACTATATACCTTGGTTACAAAAAAATGATCCTATTAAACGAACTAAGCTGCTAAAACTACAGTTTGTTTATATTCCTCTATTTCTAAAACTGCATTTTTTTGTTCTCTTTGGTTTGTTTAGTCCTCATAGACATTTATTACGTATCTGAATCGCATAATTTATCCTTCTATTGGATATGTCGAGTTGAAGATAATCAACCCACACCGTGAGTGCTACTATATAATGTTGTTATCTCCGCGGTGTTTCGCCATAGGACACCAAGCAAATATCGCCGCTTAATTTTCCGTGATACATGAATATACGTGCTCAAGAAGACAAGAACAATGACCGCTTCCAGAGTATTTCAACTATCTTGTCTTACAGAATGTCCTTATTAAAAACAAACCGCTACTAAAGTAAAAATTTGATTATATATTCCTCTATTCCTAACTACATTTTTTGTTTTCACCGGTTTGTGTAGTCCTCATAGACGCTTATTACGTAATTGAACAGTATAATAGGGGCCCCGCTAATTTTCGTGCGATTGAAATTTTCCTAAAACTGCTCAAAGCACAAAGCTTTACTTCGCTGATTTTCATCCAACAACAGTATCAACGCATCATCGCTAAAAGAGATAGAGAGCACGCAGCGTCGCCAATTTTCTCACAAGTGAGGAAAGGTGATAATTTTGTCCTCGATGGATATATAGAGTTGTAGATACCGAACAATACACCGACCGCTAATATAATGTGCATATTATCCAGGTATTTTTGTCATAGGACAACGAACTATGGCCGCTTGTTTTTATGGATGAATATGCGCGCTCAAAAACAAGCCAACTAATCAGAGAGTACAAACTATATACCTGGTCTTACAAAATGATCTTATTAAACGAACTGTTGCTAAACTACGCTTTGTTTATATTCCTATTTCTAAAACTACTTTTTTTGTTCTCTCGCCTTTTGGTTTGTTTAGTCCTCATAGACCTCTATTAGCAGAATTGAACTGCACAATTTTATCCCTCGCATGGATATGTCGAAGTTGTAGATACTCAACCCGACACCGTGAGTGCTACTATAATGTTGTTATCCGTAGGTTTCGCCAGGAGACCGCAAATACCGCCTTAATTTTTTCTTATACATGAATATATCGCGTTTCAAGAAGACAAGAACACCGACTGCTCAGAGTTCTTCAACTATCTTGCCTTTACAGAATGTCCTTATTAAAACAACCGCTACTAAAGTACGCTTACTTTTGTTTATATTCCTCTATTCCTCAACTACATTTAGTTGTTCTCCGCCTGGTTTGTGTCCTCTCATAGAGTGCCTATTACGTAATTGAACTGTATAACATTAGGGCCCCTCGCTATTTTTGAGGTTACTAAAATTTTCAACCGCTCAGCGACGCAAGCTTACCTCGATTTCCATCCAACAAAGCGGCATCAACGCGATCATCAGCGGAAGAGACAGAGAGTACACAGTGTCGCCCCTTGAATTTTTCAAATACCAGAAGTGAGGAAAGGTGACAATTTTGTCCACAGATGGATATATGGTGTTGTGGTGATACCAAACAGCATAACTTAATTTCTACTATATAATGTTGTTATCCTGTGTTTTTGTTATAGAAACCGCTACTACCGCTGCTTATTTTCTTTATAGATGAATATATTTGCGGCTCAAAGTAACACGACATTGCTCGTAGAGTACTTCTACTATCTTGGCTTACAAAAATGTGCCTATTAAATGAACCGCTACTCAAACTGTTCTTATTAAAACAACCTATAATATTAGGTCTTGCTAATTTCCGTGCAACTTGAAATTTTCAAATCTGTTCAAAGCATGAAGCTACTTACGTGATTTTGATCCAACAGCAGCAACAACACATCATCGCGAAGAAATGTAGCACCCAGTAGCCTGAATTTTTCTACTACCTATTAAATGATAAGGTGCCTTTTGGGATAGTTGATTGCGCGCACTCTCCAAAGGTTGGGCTTAAGGAGGACAGTTGATTGGGTCACTTCAAGGAATCTAGGAACTTTGGGACAAATATCCACGTAACCTTGCTCGATTTTTATGCGGCATTGAGCATACGGGCAAAGGTCGTGACAAGGTGGAAATTGTTTGACCCGCGGAAGAGGCCCGGCCTTTATCCGGAGATAGTTTTAGAGAAGGCAGCCCGCCCTTCACATGTCATTGGTGTAAGGGAAAGATATGAGCTTTACGGGAGATGTTACTACAGAGGGGCGTGCATCCGTCACCTCCAAATTTTGTCGCAGCTTGAAGGGAAGGAAAAGGCAATCGCAATTCGTAAGAGAGACAACAATGTACTAGGAAAGAAGAACAAGGCACCGCTGGTTTCGTTGGTGGGAAGACTTGTTGGTCCTGACGCGGTGCGTGAAAAGACTTTAGTGGCTGGCTTGACCGAGCCAGCTCGCTTCAGCTCGGCTCGCTTAGATGTTATTCGGCTCGCTCGTTAAACAGACGAAGCTAGAAGAGTGTTCTGCCTCGCTAAAAGAGCTCGGAAAGTGCTTTGGCTCGCGAGCCAAACCTCAAAAAAACACATTACATGTGGAAATATACATGAACAACAAGCCAACAAACATCAAGTACATATAAATTTAATCCATCCATGCATCGAATGATCCAAAATTGGCCAAAAGTTTAAAAAACAGCCCACCAGCAACCATGATAAGACGATAGTCTCGTGCATCATATAGTTTAGACAAACATCATCCAATAATTCAACTAAAACAAGCAAAAAAATAAGCTACGTACTGACATTTCGAAAGGTAGATCCATCAAGTTTGGCCGGGCCAAGGCAACCCATTTCACGAGCAATGTATGGGCCGTGAAAGCTATTTTTTAGTGTTTTAGTCTCAGAATCCTTTTTGCTCTGCTCGAGCTAACGAAGCCGCCACGAGCTGGTCGAGCTAGCTCTATTAAAAATCGCCAGCTAGCTTGTTTTATATATCGAAGTTGGCTTGTTATGAACGAAGTCGAGCATGAGTCGAGCCATTAACGAAACGTAGTCGAAAGTTTTGAAGAAGCGAAGTTTTGAGTTTTTGACCAAACTTTAGAAAGACTAGATGCGCATGAAAGAGGGAGTGCTCACGCAGACGCAGCTCGCATTTCGGGAAAAGCTTCGTGGCCGCATCATAGGATGAACTCAAGGCGTAGAGAGCGTATGCACTCACGACATTTCACCTTTTCAGCTGCTACCGCCAAATCTTCTAGTATCCTCGTAGGGTGATCCGCGCAGAAAGGGGCCAGCACCTTAGGCCATTGCCGCACCTGACCTACGCCGCAGCTTTGGAGTATGGAATCGAGGCCAAAGCGCTTAGGAGAGCTAGTAGCCCCGGAGTTTGTCAAATAGATGGAGCTCAGTGACTGCAGAGCGCTTTCGTGCCCCTTCGCTACATACGTACCCCAACCCTAACTAACAATTTCGAAAGATGTGGATCTCAACGTTATCACCAAGAGCTTCAAAAGGCGTGGCCTCTTTGTGCCGCTTCTTCATGAGTGGTGTACATGCGCAGCGTACCACAAATCGTGCAAAATGTGGCGCATCGCAGCTGCCCGCGAAAAGAGGTTTTTTACGCGACACGCATCTAAGAGGCTGCCATCAATGTGGGTTTCACGATTTGTTTGACCTCCTCATGGTGACCGGAAGTATTGGATGCGTCCATCCTCACGCATGACATTAATCGCGGAGTACAATTCTTCTATTCTCAGACTCACTTGGGATGCCTCTTCATCTATTTCGCTAAATTTGCTTTGCATGCCTCTATTCCTAGATGCCTCAGCCTCGTGTGGAAGCTAGGGCCATGTTTTTTTTCCTTTGTCATTGGCTTCTTGATCCTCAACCATTGACCTTCGGCGGTCGAGCGGGGCGGCCCTGCAGCATGGGTAATGACATATCTAGAATGGGGCCTAAGGGAAACATCTTTTGACAAGGATTTTGTCATGTTCGCGCAAGATAACCCCTCGTGGACACCGATTGCTGTTGTCATTGCTATCAAGTGAGCAGGGTTTATTTCGCTGACTCTCAATGCCTTGAATTCAGATACATATCCGCTGAAAACGCAATAAAACAGTGAGTGTTTCCTAACCTATTAACCTGACCCAGGTGTTTCCCTTAACCTACAATTATGTTACTAAAAAAATAAAAAAAAAAAAAAGAATGTGATATTTTGAATTTTACTCATGTGTAGGCTATCGAGCCGCGGTTTTCAATCCCACGGCTAAGGAGGTGACTAGTGACACAAAAAGTTTTATTGACCCCAAATATATTTAAAGTAAGTAGTGCTTCACTTGAAGTTGTATGCTTAAGTGCTTCCATTCAGTGAATAACCATTGTGTTGTTGATATATTAGTACCTTCAATTTCATAAAAGTAAACCATGACGACTGAAAGCAAAAAACTAGATTAAGCATGTGTACAAAGTAGCTCAGCATAACACAAAAGCATATCAAGATCATAGCATTGATTCAACATCATATGTAGCATAACATACGGATCATAAACTAACTAGGTGCAAATATGTGTATCATACTAGCGCTTACTTAGCATCATATAACAAAGCATAGTCAGTATCCACAAAGAAGTGAAGTTCTGCTTCTACTAGCTGATTTTAGTCAAAATAGTCCGCTTTACAAGACCTGCATGTGACACCTTTTGCTCTTCACCTTTTACTACAAACCCATCAGTCGGATCCATGCAAATCTCCCTTCATCCAACTCTCCATTGTTAGAGTAGCTCGCTCTTCACATCCATTTGATGAAATGATCGCACTACATGTTAGGCACCAAGATAGTAGTGTTCGAATAGTGGCCATTTTAAAGTAGCTCCAATGCTGTATCTTTTACTTTTAGTTTTCATAGCAAATATATAAAGAAATCTAGAAGCATCATGAAATCAACGCCATCAAATATCTTTTCACACATACCATTCATCCTTGCAATATAGATCGCATCGTATGAGTTCTAGAGGTGCTAAGTGTCTTTCCTCCACGCCTTGTAGGCTTTCGAGGTTGTTTAGATTGTAATACAATTATGACACTTAGAACCTTGGTAATGGTGAAATCTAGAATTAGTCAGTAAATATGGGATAGATGACACCCAAAATTCACATGCATACAAAATGCAAGAAATGCCAAACACCTCTAATTACTTCGCTAATTGTGCCACATATCCTCCACCTAATTTATTACAAAAATCACAACCAGAAGTAAACAAACCTCCAAAGAACTATAGCTCTCTGCACTACTAAATTTGTCCATGCTTAGACATACCATTTAAGCTGGACTCCAACACTACCTTAAACACACAGAATATTAGCACTCAGATTTAACCCTACCTCAACTTGGTGATTGAAACACCGTATACTGTGAGGAACATTATCAGACTCATATCATCGCAGATGCTTACATTTATAAGGTTGACGCTCTTATTTTTAGTAGCTGTTAATTTAGTATCGAAGATTTATTCCGTAATTCCTTTGGTCTTGCCATGTGGGTTTTCTCTCCGCACTGTAAATTCGTACACGGCTCCGGGTTCCCTTCTCAATAGTGTCTTTCGTCTCTAATCTCTAACATCGAGATGCTATCGCTTTCTAACCTGAGTATTTCTAGCTCTTCTATGAAGCAAAGGCAACTTAGCATTAATGCATATGGCGTGCTTTTTCTCCGCCAAAGCGGACACATACCTGGCGGAGTTCAAGTTCTTTGCCATGTGCTGAACCCGCCGCTTCGCACAGATCTAAGCAGCAACCATCTTGTACCATGTGAGCCTACACCTGGCAATACTTAGAATTATATATCTCATGGTTGCATTCATTGATAGTGTTGCCCCCCTCGAATCTTCTCTCCGTAGATATCGTGCAAGCCATCACAATCCAAAAACATTTTAGCTCAGAAATGAGCATGGCCTTAAACTTTTAGCCTTTTAAAATTTTAGACTAGAATTTTTTCTAGCCTCAAAGACGCCGTGCTGAAAAGTTTTCATAGTTAAATCCAAGAAAAAAGGCTTAAGCAATATGTTTTGTATTGTTGAGATATTAGGTACTCTGCATTAAATTTCATAAAATAAATCATGAATTAACCAGCAAAATAGATTAAATATAGCTGCTACCAGTATAACACAAAAAGCATAGTCAGTTATTCATAGCATGATTCAACATGATCAAATAACCAGTGTAAACATGTGTATCATACCAGCATGACTTAGCATCGAAGCAACAAAGCATACCATGATCTTAAAAAGCATATAGTACATATGTATGATCCAAAGAGTATATAAGAAAGTACGACCATGGCAACCGATGTAAACATAGCGTTCCTCGTATTAACCGCATGCATTGAACAGTTTATTTGAAATAACAAGATTAGAACACGCATGTAATACCCGCCGGTAGCTACCCCAGGTGGTAAGTTGATGCAGCACGCACGTACTCCGCAAGCTTAGCCTATTGAGTGTCTTTTGTTGGCGATCCCGCCAGCAAGCCTTAAGTGACGACCTGGATACTTAATCGATGAAGAGGCAACCGCTGCGGAAGATTTGGGAG
>JADLZK010004798.1:0-42182 GCA_015847255.1 Hyparrhenia diplandra
GGTATACCTTATAGTATAAAATATAGAGGTTTTAAAAAACAAAAATAAGGGCTTAAAATGAATATCAACATAGTATAGGGCTTAACTAACATGATTCCACTAGTTTTGGTGATTTATATATTTTTCAGGGATTAAACAGAATATGCCCAAGAGATTGCAAGCCCTACGACATAAAGACGATCCGTGGACGTAACCCAACGTGGAACATACACTAGAACATTCGGGAAGAGACCAAAGAGCACCAGAAAGAGGATGGGGCCCACCGGCGAGAGCGGCGGGGCGGCCCCTAGTGGTGGCGGCGCCGCCGCCGTGGGGCCCCCTATCAGGCCTCGCCGTAGGTTGGTTCACAACCGCCATTAAGAAGAGATCTACACCGTTGCTCAAGGTCGGTTTGATCCAAGGGTCGCCGTGCATCGCCTAGGGCTATATAACAAGACCCCACGACCCTCGGTGAAACCTAATTCATTCTAATTCATTCCAACTCCAAGTCATCAAGTCAAGATCCCAAGCCCTAGTTCCACCATATTAGAGCATTAGCTATCTAGGCTAGTTCTAGAGGAAGTCAAGTATTGTCTTGGATTCCTAATCGTCAAGAAGTAGCGAGGAGCCGCCTCGGGTGGCTTCTCTCTTGTATTTGATCTTGTAAGTATTTTGGTTATTTACAATTGCTATGACATTGCTCTATTTAATGATTATATTCTTAGTTATATGTTCCAATGTCTATTATGATTATATATCTAGTATAGCTAGATTGTCTTTTATATTCAAGCATGGAGTCGTATAGGCAGCTCACTTTATGGCGTCTTGGGTGAGTGGCCAACAATGTGTAAATGTGGTGTTTATACAACGTTTACTGCGACATCACCCTATATTCGGGACGTGTGGTAGATCGTGGATGTGACACTCCCATTGAGTCCTTTGGAGTCCACCCCGAATGTAGGGCTAGTTGAACTTTGTTACTATGGTAGGTTGGTTTTGTTCCTAATCTTCCTTAGTAATATTCACCATGTGTAGATATATTGCTTTCTGCCATGATTGCTAGGTGTATTGCACTAATCTTAGTATGCATTGACATATAAGTAGGAGTAACCTAGAATATTACATCTATTCTACCTATACCATCTATTTGCCCTTTTATGACACATTCTAGTGGCATACGATGATCTTTGACTTGGCACTTATCATTTATCTTTATTATCTTTATATGACTTACCCCCCTGCTCGTAGTAGTTAGATTACATATGGTTATTCTACTTTACCACACCGCATGTGACCTCAATCAATCTACCCATATCCTACCCCTTCCCCCCGTGGAACATATAAATACGATACCGGATAGACTCCGGTGAAGTGCTACAATGGGTTATTCTATCCCAGGCGCTGCGGCATACCAAATAGATATTATCATTGCAAGAGATTCAAGTGTCATATTAAGAATATCCGTTCACGCATTTCTTTAGCGTTGTGAGCTAGGGTGACGAGACTAGTTTCAGTAGGCAATGCTAGAATGTGTGGTATAGCTTTTGTGCCTATCATGGTGAGATTAACTCCACCATAGATAATGTTATAGAGTCACACACCATAACTAACACCGTCTAACTTTATTAACTCTCCGATCTCGACTTTTTATTGGAATGTGAGATTAACTCCACATCCAAGCTAACTTATTAGATAGATCCCCTTATACATTTCTCGGCGCCGTCCTAGGGTTGGATCTTAGATCCATCCTTTTGTGATTGCGTTAAATGAAATGTCAACAAGCAGGGTTGGATTAGATCCATCCGGCGTTAAGAAATGTCAACAAGCATTTAAAAGCGTGTCGTGGGGGGGAAGGGTGCTAGCCAAACGAACATACATATTTGGATAGATTGATATCACTTGCATCACGTAAGGTATTGAGGACACCATTAGTCACTACTCGAACGGGATTACCCTTGTTTTGTCTACTTGTGTTATCTTATGCGGGGTAATGAATGAATTGGAGTGGCCATCCGGATAATTATATTGAAGATCCGAAGTATCGGAAGGGCAAGATCCAAGCTTAAAAAAAAAAAAAACTCCAACACCTTCTATCCGGACGATCATTAATCAAGGCAAAGCTTAACACCGTTTTTGAGGCCATGGCTACAAGATACTATGAGAGTTCTCTATTTCAACCACGGTCAATAGGTCGGCAGTTGAGATTTGGGGACAATGACTTTCAACTCAAGCCCGGGCTCATCAACATGTTGCAAGCTAGCTAATTTTTGGAAAGGCACATGAAGATGTGAGTGCTCATCTCCAACGTTTTTCGGAGGTCTACAAGATACTTACACCATTAAGAAGAGTACCAAGAGATGTCATCCTACTTTGCCTCTTCCCATTCTCACCATTGGGGAAGGCAAAGTAGTGGTTCTACGCTGATAAAGAGAAGAATACTACATGGTCACTCTGCTCTACTGCCTTCCTAGTCAAGTTCTTTCCTATAGGCAATACAAGTGCCTTACGGAAAAGTTATCCAATTGCCAGCAACAACATGATGAATCTGTCCCAGAAGTGTGGGAGCACTTCCAAGATTATATCTCTGAATAACCACATCACGGGATGAAGAAGTGGCTACTCATGCAGACCTTCTACCACAAGTTCAAGTACTCGTGAGACCATGAATGTTGTTGTTGAGGTGCTTTCCTATCACTTACACTCATTAAATCTATTGAACTTGTGGAGAAGATACCTTCCAACCAGAGATGGAACGAAGAACGTCAACCCTACAAGAGATCAAGAGGAATGCACCAGCTTAAAAAAGGGCACACAAACAACTACCCAAAAAGATTGAAGAGGATGTGAGTTACAACAATAATAACAACTATCATCCTCAACGTAATCAAGGTTGGAACCAACGGAGGCCCAAAGAACCAAGGTTTCTACTTCAAAGAGTTTGAAAGAATAGATGAAAAGATGACTCCCTACCACCCGATAAAGAAGATCTAGGGAGAATGTCATCCCCATCGTAATTGGATCCACACCATTGAGGGCCACACTAGGTGACTTTGGTCCAAGCATCAGCATCATACCTAAGGTAATTTATGAGAAAATTCATGGTTCATCATTATTGTATACAACCATGTGCTTGCAGCTTATGCAAATCCACCTAGCTACCCCAAAGGAATACTTGAAGATGTGAAGTATGGTTGGACACTCATGTGTGCTAGCGGATTTTTTGCGATTATTTAAACGAGGAAAGATGAAAGGCTCCAATCATATTAGGCCGACCGTTCTTGAACACAACCAAGGCAATCATCTACACCACAAGTTCAAAAATTTGTTTTGATGTCAAAGGGAGAAAGAGAAGATTCAACTTCAAGGAACAAGACACTTACATCTCCCCGCTCACCCAAGAACACCATACATCTATGAGACGTAAGTTGATTAAGGCCAAGAAGAACAAGAACGATATAAGAAGACCATCAAGAAAATGATGAACAAAAATAAGAACAAAAAGGACCATTCACTTACAAAGAAGATACAAAAAGTTAGATGATCCAGGAGTCCCTACCATACATATTCCATCAACCAATTGACCTTCTATAATACTTATTATGACACGGGATCCATGCATCAATTTAATGGAAAGGTAATATATGAAATTATTATTTGGTAAGATGCCTTGTACCCAACATATTTACACTTTTGTAGATGGCGGACAAATTTTGCCGATTCTGGAAGGAATTGCAAGAGACATACCCGTAAAATAAATGAGCACTATGTCCCAACCAACTTTTTAGTCATGGACATGGGGGAAGAACAGGATCCACCAATAGTGTTGGGGAAACCATTCCTCAACACCACGTGCGCCATCATCTACATGAGAACGGGGAGATCCACTTCCGGTTTCCTATGGAGAAAGGTACGCTTGTATTTTAATAGTTACACTAATTATGAATATCCAAAGAATAAGGACAGATGCAAGGAGCGAAGGGGAGGAAGGCCAATTCCTCTACAAGATGATCCATGAATCTTCACAAAATCACACCAAGGTTTGAAACCTCTCCATTCACTAATGGGTTTCCACAAGTTTGAATGATTTTGTTGCATGAAAATTAATTGGAGGTTGAATAAAATCATTCCTTTTAGAAAAGCAAAGTGAACATTAAACATGAGATAAATGATCTATGCTAAAATCTTTATCCAAAACTTTTCCGGTAGCATAGAAAGTGACCTTTAGCCCCGTGACAACACTATCCTGAGTTCTACTTGTATAGAACTATGTGAATCACTAATGGGAATAAAGTCATGAAGAAAAAAGGTTGAGCACAATCTAAAAAAAACAAGAAAGAAAGGATGATGAAATAAAGGAGACAAGTTATCCTTGCGATACACAAGAAGGCCATAAAAAGAGTTCGGCAGGAAGAAAAGAACCACAAAAGGTAAAGTCCATACCCCAATAATAAGGTAACATCTTGAGGACACACTTAGAGCAAAATGTGGAAGAACCTCCCCCAAAATTCTATAACAATGAAGGAACCCAAAGGTATGCACACTAAACAAGATGTTGACTTCCACTATCAAAGCTTCACTTCAACCCATGGGACCAAGAAAGAACAAAGGGTGATGCCAACCTCAAATCACTATCTCAAACATAACCGCCAAGATCTAATAATGAACTTGAGAAAAATAAGAAGTCTTGTTAGGAGGACTTTAAATCACCGAACCTTCACCGAAAGGTAATTTGGTAAGTTATCCATATTTAATTCCCAAAGATTGCATATTTACTTTCATTAATTGCATAGCATATTTCCCTTTTTTCAAATTACATTAGAAAAGATAATAAAAATATTTAGTGTTTTACCATGTTTAAAACTTAAAGCCCCATGTGAGTAAATTTGAGGTTTAACACCCTCAAAGATATTTCTTGTGGTGGCATAAAAATAAAATAAAGATGCATTTCATCTTTTCTTCATCTTTTAAAGCAACAAAATAAAAAAAATATAAAAATATACTTTTTTTCGCTAAAAAGATCCCAAGCGACAAAAAAGTAATGTGGCTAAACTCTAACACTTAATCAAGTTCCACTAGCTTTGTTGTCTATTTGAGTTTTAGCAGATTTTTCGAAGGAGAGAGACATGATGAGCCGACACCATTGTCACCATCTACCTCAACTCCCATATCATCAACCCGACATTCCAATCAAGCTTGGGGAGAGCACCCTAGTTATCGATAAGTATTCTACTACTACTACTATTATTTAGCTAGATATTTGGTTTGCTTAGTTTGCTTTAGTTTGTTTAGAGTGAGTCTATATAATCTTTTAAAGAGTCTTTGTTATAGAATAAATAAAATGATCAAGAGAGAGTGTACACCTTTACGCTTTTGCTCAATTAAAAGAACTTAAAAATAAAGGAGATGATGAATAGTTGCTCCGTCATAATGTCTTTCAAGTACCTAGCTTTCAAGCTTAATTTCTCTCGATCCTTAAATGTAAAACTGCTTTGACTTGAGATTTACCCTAAACCCTGAAATCTCGTGGATTGCAAATGCTTGCTCTAGAGTCTAGGTAATTGATGGATATGATATATGAAAGTTTTGAGCTGCTATTTCTCTTACTCCTAGTGACACTAGATTTCTGGAGATTTATCTTTTGAAAATTATAAATACACATGATAAGTTCCTTATGACGAGTGTTGAAACTCCTACTACGACCATATATACATGCTCCATAGATTAGGAAAACCCTTTGATATATATAGGTCGCTTGCTTTGCATTGAGTTTGGTCAATCTTTGTCGACCCTTAGAAACTTGTCATGCTGATGTACACTCCATCCATCCATCCACACATCCATATATTCCATTCCACTAGACTCCATTCATATATATATCGCTTCTATCCCGAAGTGCGCATCCACCATACACATCCATTATATACCAACCAAAAATATTCCATCCATCCAGTCAACAATCTTATAAAGCTCTATTATTCTTGTTTATCTCTCAAAAGTTTATTGCAAAAAAGAGACTTGGGTTGTAGTTCCAAAAAAAAATGGGAGATGAAAAATGGACAAGTGTCCTACGGGCGAGTAGAGCCTACCTCCCTAAGGAAAAAAAAAAAGAGAGAAAAAGAATAAAGGAGAGTTAAAAAAAAAATGGACAAGTGTCCGCTGAAAACAATGGGTACTTTGATGCCCGCCTCTCCATAAAAAAAAAAAAGAAAAAAAAAGTGCAACCAGGTTCTCTCAAGTGTTTTCAAGTTTCAAAAAGAGATGATTTTTCAAAGGGCTAGAAAAGAATTAGACTTTTTCTCATCACATTCATTCCATTCATTTCACACCTACCTTCATATTCATTTCATTCCATCATGCACATGCATCGGTGTGACTCGTAACTTTGGATCCATTGCTTGAACTTATAATACATGCTTAGTAAGTATTTAGTTTTCTCCCACCTATGAATTCCGGATATAAGCTTTAGATATAGGGTGAGAGAGAAGAAGGCATAGTGTCCTACTGCCTTAGTCCAAAAAATACCACATATTATGAGAGAAAGGCAAAACAACCTTATTGCCTTAGTGAGGATCCACCAAGTACCACATATGAGAGACTTGAAAGGGTCATCTTTTGAAGGAACTTTGAGTTTTATTTCGAAAATCAGCAAAAACTCGGAATGATGGTTGAACAAAGAGTTTGAGACCTAGTGCTTGACTTGATTGTTCTATCTTTCAATTGCCCAAGATCACAAGAAAAGGCTACAAGCTCCATGATTAAAGGTAATATGGGTAAGTTGAAGGTTGAAATAGTTTATCCAGGAGATGAAATTTTGTTTGAAAGCATGTGTACTTTTTGAGGTGTGAAAGCGTTGCAAAGAACTCCCGATCCAACAACATAGTCTTGCTAGGGACTAGCAAGAGGTAAGCTTGGGGAGCTTGTTGGTATACCTTATAGTATAAAATATAGAGGTTTTTAAAACAAAAATAAGGGATTAAAATGAATATCAACATAGTATAGGGGCTTAACTAACATGATTCCACTAGTTTTGGTGATTTATATATTTTTTAGGGGATTAAACATAAAATGCCCAAGAGATTGCAAGCCCTACGACATAAAGACGTATCCGTGACGTAACCCAACGTGGAACATACACTAGAACAATCCGGAAGAGACCGGAGAGCACCGAGAAAGAGGATGGGGCCCACTGGCGCAGCCAGCGGCGGCGCCCTAGTGGGCTGGCGGCCGCCGTGGGGCCCCCGTCGCCAGCCTGCTTCGTAGGTCGGTTCACAACCGCCATTAAGAAGAGATCTACACCATTGCTCAAGGTCGGTTTGATCCAAGGGCCGCCGTGCATCGCCTAGGGCTATATAACAAGACCCCCCGACCCCTGGGTGAAACCCTAATTCATTCTAATTCATTCCAACTCCAAGTCATCAAGTCAAGATCCCAAGCCCTAGTTCCACCATATTAGAGCATTAGCTATCTAGGCTAGTTCTAGAGGAAGTCAAGTATTGTCTTGGATTCCTAATCGTCAAGAAGTAGCGGGAGCCAAGAGCCTCGTGGCTTCTCTCTTGTATTTGATCTTGTAAGTATTTTGGTTATTTATAATTGCTATGACATTGCTCTATTTAATGATTATATTCTTAGTTATATGTTCCAATGTCTATTATGATTATATATCTAGTATAGCTAGATTGTCTTTATATTCAAGCATGGAGTCGTATAGCGCTCACTTTATGAGCGTCTTGGGTGAGTGGCCAACAATGTGTAAACGTGGTGTTTATACAACGTTTGCCTGCGACATCACCCTATATTCCGGGACGTGTGGTAGATCGTGGATGTGACACTCCCATTGAGTCCTTTGGAGTCCACCCCCCGAATGTAGGGCTAGTTGAACTTTGTTACTATGGTAGGTTGGTTTTGTTCCTAATCTTCCTTAGTAATATTCACCATGTGTAGATATATTGCTTTCCTGCCATGATTGCTAGATGTATTGCACTAATCTTGGTATGCATTGACATATAAGTAGGAGTAACCAAGGAATATTTTGTCTATTCTACCTATACCATCTATTTGCCCTTTTATGACACATTCTAGTGGCATACGATGATCTTTGACTTGACACTTATCATTTATCTTTATTATCTTTATATGACTTACCCCTACCTTTCTTAGTAGTTAGATTACATATGGTTATTTTACATTTTACCACACCGCATGTGACCTCAATCAATCTCCCCATATCCTACCCCTTCCCTTTGTGGAACATATAAATACGATACGGATAGACTCACGGTGAAGTGCTACAATGGGTTATTCTATCTCGTGAGCTTGCGGTACCAAATAGATATTATCATTGCAAGAGATTCAAGTGTCATATTAAGAATATCCGTTCACGCATTTCTTTAGCGTTGTGAGCTAGGGTGACAGACTAGTTTTGTAGGCAATGCTAGAATGTGTGGTATAGCTTTTGTGCCTATCGTGGTGAGATTAACTCCACCATAGATAATGTTACGCAGTCACACACCATAACTAACACCGTCTAACTTTATAAACTCTCCGCTCGACTTTTATTGGAATGTGAGATTAACTCCACATCCAAGCTAACTTATTAGATAGATCCCATTTATACATTTCTGGCGCCGTCCTAGGGTTGGATCTTAGATCCATCCTTTTGTGATTACTTGTTTAAGAAATGTCAACAGATAGGTTAGATAATGGTAGGATCAATTACGTTCAATTACATTGCGTTCCCCCAACCGTTAATATATGTTTCGGATGTGGCATTAGGGACTGCGCGGCGCTGATTTCAGCGCGAACTCGAAACAAAGAGAAGTTTCCAATCCGCTATAGAATCGAGCTAGAGTTTTTCACGGTTGTGGAATCAAATGCCTCACCATAGAAAACCTAAATTGGAAGAGGTGGACCATTAGAGAGTTTTTCTAAGAATCACTTGTCATAGGCCTCAAAGTAGCACTTGTTTAGAGTGAAATCTCGGAATTGCATCGAAAATCTCTATGTCGACCTACGCACCGAAACAAGAAGGGGAAGGGCACGAAAGGCACATAGGAAGTTAGGGTGGATAGGTTAGATGATGGTGGGTTCAATTACATTGCGTTCCCCCAAACGTTAATATATGTTTTGGATGTGGCATTATGGATGCCTGGCGCTGATTTCAGAGCGAACCGAAACAAAGAGAAGTTTCCAATCCGCTATAGAATCGAGCTAGAGTTTTTCGGTTGTGGAATCAAATGCCTCACACTAGAAAACCTAAATTTGAAGTGGTGGGCCATTAGAGAGTTTTTCTAAGAATCACTTGTCATAGGCCTCAAAGTAGTACTTGTTTATATTAAAATCTTGGAATTGCATCCAAAATCTCTACGTCGACCTACGCGACCGAAACAAGAAGGGAAAGGGCACGAAAGCGGTACATAGGAAGTTAGGGTGGATAGGTTAGATGATGGTAGGTTCAACTACATTGAGTTACCCAACCGTTAATATATGTTTTACGGATGTGGCATTAGGGACTCTTTGGCGCTGATTTCAGCGCGAACTCGAAACAAAGAGAAGTTTCCAATCCGCTATAGAATCGAGCTAGAGTTTTTCGCGGTTGTGGAATCAAATGCCTCACCCTAGAAAACCTAAATTTGAAGAGGTGGGCCATTAGAGAGTTTTTCTAAGAATCAGTTGTCATAGGCCTCAAAGTAGTACTTGTTTATATTGAAATCTTGGAATTGCATCCAAAATCTACGTCGACCTACGCACCGAAAGAAGAAGGGGAACCGCACGAACGGTACATAGAAAGTTTGGGTGGATAGATTAGATGATGGTAGGTTCAATTACATTGCGTTACCCAACCGTTAATATATGTTTCTGGATGTGGCATTAGGGATTTGCTGGTGCTGATTTCAGCGTGAACTTGAAGCAAAGAGAAGTTTCCAATCCGCTATAGAATCGAGCTAGGGTTTTTCGCGGTTGTGGAATCAAATGCCTCACCATTGAAAACCTAAATTTGAAGAAGTGGACCATTAGAGAGTTTTTCTAAGAATCAGTTGTCATTGGCTTCAAAGTAGCACTTGTTTAGAGTGAAATCTCGGAATTGCATCGAAAATCTCTATGTCGACCTAAGCACCGAAACAAGAAGGGGAACGGCTCGAAAGGTACATAGGAAGTTAGGGTCGATAGGTTAGATGATGCTAGGATCAATTACATTGTGTTTCCCAACCGTTAATATATGTTTCTCGATGTGGCATTAGGGACTGCCTGGCGCTGATTTCAGCGAACTCGAAACAAAGAGAAGTTTCCAATCCGCTATAGAATCGAGCTAGAGTTTTTCGCGGTTGTGGAATCAAATGCCTCACCCTAGAGAACCTAAATTTGAAGAAGTGGACCATTAGAGAGTTTTTCTAAGAATCACTTGTCATAGGCTTCAAAGTAGCACTTGTTTAGAGTGAAATCTCGGAATTGCATCGAAAATCTCTATGTCGAACTACGTACCGAAAGAAGAAGGGGAACAGCACGAAAGGCACATAGGAAGTTAGGGTGGATAGGTTAGATAATGGTAGGATCAATTACATTGCGTTCCCCAACCGTTAATATATGTTTCTTGATGTGGCATTAGGGACTCTTTGGCGCTGATTTCAGCGTGAACTCGAAACAAAGAGAAGTTTCCAATCCGCTATAGAATCGAGCTAGAGTTTTTCACGGTTGTGGAATCAAATGCCTCACCATAGAAAACCTAAATTTGAAGAAGGTGGACCATTAGAGAGTTTTTCTAAGAATCGCTTGTTATAGGCCTCAAAGTAGCACTTGTTTAGAGTGAAATCTCGGAATTGCATCGAAAATCTCTATGTCGACCTACGCACCGAAACAAGAAGGGGAAGGGCACAAAAGGCACATAGGAAGTTAGGGTGGATAGGTTAGATGATGGTAGGTTCAATTACATTGCGTTCCCCAACCGTTAATATATGTTTCTAGATGTGGCATTAGGGGATCGGCCGGCGCTGATTTCAGCGTGAACTGGAAACAAAGAGAAGTTTCCAATCCGCTATGGAATCGAGCTAGAGTTTTTCACGGTTGTGGAATCAAATGCCTCACCATAGAAAACTTAAATTTGAAGAGGTGGACCATTAGAGAGTTTTTCTAAGAATCAGTTGTCATAGGCCTCAAAGTAGTACTTGTTTAGATTGAAATCTTGGAATTGCATCCAAAATCTCTACGTTGACCTACTTAATCGAAACAAGAAGGGGAAGGGCACGAAACGGTACATAGGAAGTTAGGGTGGATAGGTTAGATGATGGTAGGTTCAATTACATTGCGTTACCCAACCGTTAATATATGTTTCTGGATGTGGCATTAGGGGCTGCTGGCGCTGATTTCAGCGCGAACTCGAAACAAAGAGAAGTTTCCAATCCGCTATAGAATCGAGCTAGAGTTTTTCGCGGTTGTGGAATCAAATGCCTCACCATAGAAAACCTAAATTTGAAGAGGTGGACCATTAGAGAGTTTTTCTAAGAATCAGTTGTCATAGGCCTCAAAGTAGTACTTGTTTAGATTGAAATCTCGGAATTGCATCCAAAATCTCTACGTCGACCTACGCAGCGAAAGAAGAAGGGGAAGGTCACGGACGGTACATAGGAAGTTAGGGTGGATAGATTAGATGATGGTAGGTTCAATTACATTTGCGTTACCCAACCGTTAATATATGTTTTCGGATGTGGCATTAGGGGCTGCCTGGCGCTGATTTCAGCGCGAACTCGAAACAAAGAGAAGTTTCCAATCCGCTATATAGAATCGTGCTAGAGTTTTTCGCGGTTGTGGAATCAAATGCCTCACCCTAGAAAACCTAAATTTGAAGAAGTGGACCATTAGAGAGTTTTTCTAAGAATCAGTTTTCATTGGCTTCAAAGTAGCACTTGTTTAGAGTGAAATCTCAAAATTGCATCGAAAATCTCTATATCGGACCACGTTTGAAAGAAGAAGAAGGGAACCAAACACGAAAGGTACATAGGAAGTTAGGGTGGATAGGTTAGATGATGCTAGGATCAATTACATTGTGTTCCCCAACCGTTATTATATGTTTTCGGATGTGGCATTAGGGAATTTTTGTGGCTGATTTCATTTCCGAACTCGAAACAAAGAGAAGTTTCCAATCCGCTATAGAATCGAGCTAGAGTTTTTCGCGGTTGTGGAATCAAATGCCTCACCCTAGAGAACCTAAATTTGATGAAGTGGACCATTAGAGAGTTTTTCTAAGAATCACTTGTCATTGGCTTCAAAGTAGCACTTGTTTAGAGTGAAATCTCGGAATTGCATCGAAAATCTCTATGTCGACCTACGCACCGAAACTAGAAGGGGAACGGCACGAAAGGTACATAGGAAGTTAGGGTGGATAGGTTAGATGATGCTAGGATCAATTACATTGTGTTCCCCAACCGTTAATATATGTTTCTGGATGTGGCATCACGGACTGCTGGAGCTGATTTTAGCGTGAACTCGAAACAAAGAGAAGTTTCCAATCCGCTATAGAATCGAGCTAGAGTTTTTCGCGGTTGTGGAATCAAAAGCCTCACCATAGAAAACCAAAATTTGAAGAAGTGGACCATTAGAGAGTTTTTCTAAGAATCACTTGTCATAGGCTTCAAAGTAGCACTTGTTTAGAGTGAAATCTCGGAATTGCATCAAAAATCTCTATGTCGACCTACGCACCGAAACAAGAAGGGGAACGGCACGAAAGGTACATAGGAAGTAAGGGTGGATAGGTTAGATGATGGTAGGATCAATTACATTGCGTTCCCCAACCGTTAATATATGTTTTTGGATGTGGCATTAGGGACTGCTGGCGCTGATTTCAGCGCGAACTCGAAACAAAGAGAAGTTTCCAACCCGCTATAGAATCGAGTTAGAGTTTTTCGCGGTTGTGGAATCAAATGCCTCACCATAGAAAACCTAAATTTGAAGAAGTGGACCATTAGAGAGTTTTTCTAAGAATCACTTGTCATAGGCCTCAAAGTAGTACTTGTTTAGAGTGAAATCTTGGAATTGCATCCAAAATCTCTATGTCGACCTGCGCACCGAAACAAAAAGGGGAAGGGCACGAACGGTACATAGGAAGTTAGGATGGATAGTTTAGATGATGTTAGGATCAATTACATTGCGTTCCCCAACCGTTAATATATGTTTCTGGATGTGGCATTAGGGACTGCTGGCGCTGATTTCAGCGCGAACTCGAAACAAAGAGAACTTTCCAATCCGCTATAGAATCGAGCTAGAGTTTTTCGCGGTTGTGGAATCAAATGCCTCACCATAGAAAACCTAAATTTGAAGAGGTGGACCATTAGAGAGTTTTTCTAAGAATCAGTTGTCATAGGCCTCAAAGTAGTACTTGTTTAGATTGAAATCTCGGAATTGCATCCAAAATCTCTACGTCGACCTACGCAGCGAAAGAAGAAGGGGAAGGTCACGGACGGTACATAGGAAGTTAGGGTGGATAGATTAGATGATGGTAGGTTCAATTACATTGCGTTACCCAACCGTTAATATATGTTTCTGGATGTGGCATTAGGGACTGCTGGCGCTGATTTCAGCGCGAACTCGAAACAAAGAGAAGTTTCCAAGCCGCTATAGAATCGTGCTAGAGTTTTTCGCGGTTGTGGAATCAAATGCCTCACCCTAGAAAACCTAAATTTGAAGAAGTGGACCATTAGAGAGTTTTTCTAAGAATCAGTTGTCATTGGCTTCAAAGTAGCACTTGTTTAGAGTGAAATCTCGGAATTGCATCGAAAATCTCTATATCGGACTACGTACTGAAAGAAGAAGGGGAACGGCACGAAAGGTACATAGGAAGTTAGGGTGGATAGGTTAGATGATGCTAGGATCAATTACATTGTGTTCCCCAACCGTTATTATATGTTTCTGGATGTGGCATTAGGGACTGCTGGCGCTGATTTCAGCGCGAACTCGAAACAAAGAGAAGTTTCCAATCCGCTATAGAATCGAGCTAGAGTTTTTCGCGGTTGTGGAATCAAATGCCTCACCCTAGAGAACCTAAATTTGAAGAAGTGGACCATTAGAGAGTTTTTCTAAGAATCAGTTGTCATAGGCCTCAAAGTAGCACTTGTTTAGAGTGAAATCTTGGAATTGCATCCAAAATCTCTATGTCGACCTGCGCACCGAAACAAGAAGCGGAAGGGCACGAACAGTACATAGGAAGTTAGGGTGGATAGTTTAGATGATGGTAGGATCAATTACATTGCGTTCCCCAACCGTTAATATATGTTTCTGGATGTGGCATTAGGGACTGCTGGCGCTGAATTCAGCGCGCACTCGAAACAAAGAGAAGTTTCCAATCCGCTATAGAATCGAGCTAGTGTTTTTCGCGGTTGTGGAATCAAATGCCTCACCCTAGAAAACCTAAATTTGAAGAAGTGGACCATTAGAGAGTTTTTCTAAGAATCACTTGTCATAGGCTTCAAAGTAGCACTTGTTTAGAGTGAAATCTCGGAATTGCATCGAAAATCTCTATGTCGAACTACGTACCGAAACAAGAAGGGGAACGACACGAAAGGTACATAGGAAGTTAGGGTGGATAGGTTAGATGATGGTAGGATCAATTACATTGCGTTCCCCAACCGTTAATATATGTTTCTGGATGAGGCATTAGGGACTGCTAGCGCTGAATTCAGCGCGAACTCGAAACAAAGAGAAGTTTCCAATCCGCTATAGAATCGAGCTAGAGTTTTTCGCGGTTGGGGAATCAAATGCCTCACCCTAGAAAACCTAAATTTGAAGAAGTGGACCATTAGAGAGTTTTTCTAAGAATCACTTGTCATAGGCTTCAAAGTAGCACTTGTTTAGAGTGAAATCTCGGAATTGCATCAAAAATCTCTATGTCGACCTACGCACCGAAACAAGAAGGGGAACGGCACGAAAGGTACATAGGAAGTTAGGGTGGATAGGTTAGATGATGGTAGGATCAATTACATTGCGTTCCCCAACCGTTAATATATGTTTTTGGATGTGGCATTAGGGACTGCTGGCGCTGATTTCAGCGCGAACTCGAAACAAAGAGAAGTTTCCAACCCGCTATAGAATCGAGTTAGAGTTTTTCGCGGTTGTGGAATCAAATGCCTCACCATAGAAAACCTAAATTTGAAGAAGTGGACCATTAGAGAGTTTTTCTAAGAATCACTTGTCATAGGCCTCAAAGTAGTACTTGTTTAGAGTGAAATCTTGGAATTGCATCCAAAATCTCTATGTCGACCTGCGCACCGAAACAAAAAGGGGAAGGGCACGAACGGTACATAGGAAGTTAGGATGGATAGTTTAGATGATGTTAGGATCAATTACATTGCGTTCCCCAACCGTTAATATATGTTTTTCGGATGTGGCATTAGGGGACTGCTGGCGCTGATTTCAGCGCGAACTCAAAAACAAAGAGAACTTTCCAATCCGCTATAGAATCGAGCTAGAGTTTTTCGCGGTTGTGGAATCAAATGCCTCACCATAGAAAACCTAAATTTGAAGAGGTGGACCATTAGAGAGTTTTTCTAAGAATCAGTTGTCATAGGCCTCAAAGTAGTACTTGTTTAGATTGAAGTCTCGGAATTGCATCCAAAATATCTACGTCGACCTACGCAGCGAAAGAAGAAGGGGAAGGTCACGGACGGTACATAGGAAGTTAGGGTGGATAGATTAGATGATGGTAGGTTCAATTACATTGCGTTACCCAACCGTTAATATATGTTTCTGGATGTGGCATTAGGGACTGCTGGCGCTGATTTCAGCGCGAACTCGAAACAAAGAGAAGTTTCCAATCCGCTATAGAATCGTGCTAGAGTTTTTCGCGGTTGTGGAATCAAATGCCTCACCCTAGAAAACCTAAATTTGAAGAAGTGGACCATTAGAGAGTTTTTCTAAGAATCAGTTGTCATTGGCTTCAAAGTAGCACTTGTTTAGAGTGAAATCTCGGAATTGCATCGAAAATCTCTATGTCGAACTACGTACCGAAACAAGAAGGGGAACGGCACGAAAGGTACATAGGAAGTTAGGGTGGATAGGTTAGATGATGCTAGGATCAATTACATTGTGTTCCCCAACCGTTATTATATGTTTCTGGATGTGGCATTAGGGACTGCTGGCGCTGATTTCAGCGCGAACTCGAAACAAAGAGAAGTTTCCAATCCGCTATAGAATCGAGCTAGAGTTTTTCGCGGTTGTGGAATCAAATGCCTCACCCTAGAAAACCTAAATTTGAAGAAGTGGACCATTAGAGAGTTTTTCTAAGAATCAGTTGTCATAGGCCTCAAAGTAGCACTTGTTTAGAGTGAAATCTTGGAATTGCATCCAAAATCTCTATGTCGACCTGCGCACCGAAACAAGAAGCGGAAGGGCACGAACAGTACATAGGAAGTTAGGGTGGATAGTTTAGATGATGGTAGGATCAATTACATTGTGTTCCCCAACCGTTAATATATGTTTTCGGATGTGGCATTAGGGATGCTGGCGCTGAATTCAGCGCCTTTTCAAAAACAAAGAGAAGTTTCCAATCCGCTATAGAATCGAGCTAGTGTTTTTTCGCGGTTGTGGAATCAAATGCCTCACCCTAGAAAACCTAAATTTGAAGAAGTGGACCATTAGAGAGTTTTTCTAAGAATCACTTGTCATAGGCTTCAAAGTAGCACTTGTTTAGAGTGAAATCTCTGGAATTGCATCGAAAAATCTCTATGTCGAACTACGCATCGAAACAAGAAGGGGAACGACACGAAAAGGTACATAGGAAGTTAGGGTGGATAGGTTAGATGATGGTAGGATCAATTACATTGCGTTCCCCAACCGTTAATATATGTTTTGGATGAGGCATTAGGGATGCGCTGGCGCTGAATTCAGCGCGAACTCGAAACAAAGAGAAGTTTCCAATCCGCTATAGAATCGAGCTAGAGTTTTTCGCGGTTGGGGAATCAAATGCCTCACCCTAGAAAAACCTAAATTTGAAGAAGTGGACCATTAGAGAGTTTTTCTAAGAATCACTTGTCATAGGCTTCAAAGTAGCACTTGTTTAGAGTGAAATCTCGGAATTGCATCAAAAATCTCTATGTCGACCTACGCACCGAAACAAGAAGGGGAACGGCACGAAAGGTACATAGGAAGTTAGGGTGGATAGGTTAGATGATGGTAGGATCAATTACATTGCGTTCCCCAACCGTTAATATATGTTTCTGGATGTGGCATTAGGGACTGCTGGCGCTGAATTCAGCGCGAACTCGAAACAAAGAGAAGTTTCCAATCCGCTATAGAATCGAGCTAGAGTTTTTCGCGGTTGTGGAATCAAATGCCTCACCCTAGAAAACCTAAATTTGAAGAAGTGGACCATTAGAGAGTTTTTCTAAGAATCACTTGTCATAGGCTTCAAAGTAGCACTTGTTTAGAGTGAAATCTCGGAATTGCATCGAAAATCTCTATGTCGAACTACACACCAAAACAAGAAGGGGAACGGCACGAAAGGTACATAGGAAGTTAGGGTGGATAGGTTAGATGATGGTAGGATCAATTACATTGCGTTCCCCAACCGTTAATATATGTTTCTGGATGTGGCATTAGGGACTGCTAGAGCTGAATTCAGCGCGAACTCGAAAGAAAGAGAAGTTTCCAATCCGCTATAGAATCGAGCTAGAGTTTTTCGCGGTTGTGGAATCAAATGACTCACCCTAGAAAACCTAAATTTGAAGAAGTGGACCATTAGAGAGTTTTTCTAAGAATCACTTGTCATAGGCTTCAATGTAGCACTTGTTTAGGGTGAAATCTCGGAATTGCATCAAAAATATCTATGTCGAACTTGGTACCGAGACTAGAAGGGGAACGGCACAAAAGGTACATAGGATGTAAGGGTGGATAGGTTAGATGATGGTAGGATCAATTACATTGCGTTCCCCAACCGTTAATATATGTTTCTGGATGTGGCATTAGGGATCGGGCGGGCGCTGAATTCAGCGCGAACTCGAAACAAAGAGAAGTTTCCAACCCGCTATAGAATCGAGCTAGAGTTTTTCGCGGTTGTGGAATCAAATGCCTCACCCTAGAAAACCTAAATTTGAAGAAGTGGACCATTAGAGAGTTTTTCTAAGAATCACTTGTCATAGGCTTCAAAGTAGCACTTGTTTAGAGTGAAATCTCGGAATTGCATCGAAAATCTCTATGTCGACCTACGCACCGAAACAAGAAGTGGAACGGCACGAAAGGTACATAGGAAGTTAGGGTGGATAGGTTAGATGATGGTAGGATCAATTACATTGCGTTCCCCAACCGTTAATATATGTTTTCGATGTGGCATTAGGATCGCTGCGGGCGCTGAATTCAGCGAACTCGAAACAAAGAGAAGTTTCCAATCCGCTATAGAATCGAGCTAGAGTTTTTCGCGGTTGTGGAATCAAATGCCTCACCCTAGAAAACCTAAATTTGAAGAAGTGGACCATTAGAGAGTTTTTCTAAGAATCACTTGTCATAGGCTTCAAAGTAGCACTTGTTTAGATTGAAATCTCGGAATTGCATCGAAAATCTCTATGTCGAACTACGTACCGAAACAAGAAGGGGAACGGCACGAAAGGTACATAGGAAGTTAGGGTGGATAGGTTAGATGATGGTAGGATCAATTACATTGCGTTCCCCAACCGTTAATATATGTTTCTGGATGTGGCATTAGGGACGCCGGGCGCTGAATTTAGCGCGAACTCGAAACAAAGAGAAGTTTCCAATCCGCTATAGAATAGAGCTAGAGTTTTTCGCGGTTGTGAAATCAAATGACTCACCCTAGAAAACCTAAATTTGAAGAAGTGGACCATTAGAGAGTTTTTCTAAGAATCACTTGTCATAGGCTTCAATGTAGCACTTGTTTAGAGTGAAATCTCGGAATTGCATCGAAAATCTCTATGTCGAACTACGTACCGAAACAAGAAGGGGAACGGCACAAAAGGTACATAGGAAGTTAGGGTGGATAGGTTAGATGATGGTAGGATCAATTACATTGCGTTCCCCAACCGTTAATATATGTTTCTGGATGTGGCATTAGGGACTGCTGGCGCTGAATTCAGCGCGCACTCGAAACAAAGAGAAGTTTCCAATCCGCTATAGAATCGAGCTAGAGTTTTTCGCGGTTGTGGAATCAAATGCCTCACCCTAGAAAACCTAAATTTGAAGAAGTGGACCATTAGAGAGTTTTTCTAAGAATCACTTGTCATAGGCCTCAAAGTAGCACTTGTTTAGAGTGAAATCTCGGAATTGCATCGAAAATCTCTATGTCGAACTACGTACCGAAACAAGAAGGGGAACGGCACAAAAGGTACATAGGAAGTTAGGGTGGATAGGTTAGATGATGCTAGGATCAATTACATTGTGTTCCCCAACCGTTAATATATGTTTTCGGATGTGGCATTAGGGGATCGCTGGCGCTGAATTCAGCGCGAACTCGAAACAAAGAGAAGTTTCCAATCCGCTATAGAATCGAGCTAGAGTTTTTCACGGTTGTGGAATCAAATGCCTCACCATAGAAAACCTAAATTTGAAGAAGTGGACCATTAGAGAGTTTTTCTAAGAATCACTTGTCATAGGCTTCAAAGTAGCACTTGTTTAGAGTGAAATCTCGGAATTGCATCAAAAATCTCTATGTCGAACTACGCATCGAAACAAGAAGGGGAACGGCACGAAAAGGTACATAGGAAGTAAGGGTGGATAGGTTAGATGATGGTAGGATCAATTACATTGCGTTCCCCCAACCGTTAATATATGTTTTTGGATGTGGCATTAGGGGATCTGCTGGCGCTGATTTCAGCGCGAACTCGAAAACAAAGAGAAGTTTCCAATCCGCTATAGAATCGAGCTAGAGTTTTTCGCGGTTGTGGAATCAAATGCCTCACCCTAGAAAACCTAAATTTGAAGAAGTGGACCATTAGAGAGTTTTTCTAAGAATCACTTGTCATAGGCTTCAAAGTAGCACTTGTTTAGAGTGAAATCTCAAAATTGCATCAAAAAAATCTCTATGTCGAACTACGTACTGAAAACAAGAAGGGGAACGGCACAAAAGGTACATAGGAAGTTAGGGTGGATAGGTTAGATGATGGTAGGATCAATTACATTGTGTTCCCCAACCGTTAATATATGTTTACGGATGTGGCATTAGGGATTGGCGGCGCTGATTTCAGCGAACTCGAACTCGAAACAAAGAGAAGTTTCCAATCCGCTATAGAATCGAGCTAGAGTTTTTCGCGGTTGTGGAATCAAATGCCTCACCATAGAAAACCTAAATTTGAAGAAGTGGACCATTAGAGAGTTTTTCTAAGAATCACTTGTCATAGGCTTCAAAGTAGCACTTGTTTAGAGTGAAATCTCGGAATTGCATCAAAAAATCTCTATGTCGAACTACGCACCGAAACAAGAAGGGGAACGGCACGAAAGGTACATAGGAAGTTAGGGTGGATAGGTTAGATGATGGTAGGATCAATTACATTGCGTTCCCCAACCGTTAATATATGTTTTTGGATGTGGCATTAGGGATCACGGGCGCTGATTTCAGCGCCGAACTCGAAACAAAGAGAAGTTTCCAACCCGCTATAGAATCGAGCTAGAGTTTTTCGCGGTTGTGGAATCAAATGCCTCACCATAGAAAACCTAAATTTGAAGAAGTGGACCATTAGAGAGTTTTTCTAAGAATCACTTGTCATAGGCCTCAAAGTAGCACTTGTTTAGAGTGAAATCTTGGAATTGCATCCAAAATCTCTATGTCGACCTACGCACCGAAACAAGAAGGGGAAGGGCACGAACGGTACATAGGAAGTTAGGGTGGATAGGTTAGATGATGGTAGGATCAATTACATTGCGTTCCCCAACCGTTAATATATGTTTTCGGATGTGGCATTAGGGACGGGGCCGGGCGCTGATTTCAGCGCGAACTCGAAACAAAGAGAAGTTTCCAATCCGCTATAGAATCGAGCTAGAGTTTTTCGCGGTTGTGGAATCAAATGCCTCACCATAGAAAACCTAAATTTGAAGAGGTGGACCATTAGAGAGTTTTTCTAAGAATCAGTTGTCATAGGCCTCAAAGTAGTACTTGTTTAGATTGAAATCTTGGAATTGCATCCAAAATCTCTACGTCGACCTACGCACCGAAAGAAGAAGGGGAAGGTCACGGACGGTACATAGGAAGTTAGGGTGGATAGATTAGATGATGGTAGGTTCAATTACATTGCGTTCCCCAACCGTTAATATATGTTTCTGGATGTGGCATTAGGGACTGCTGGCGCTGATTTCAGCGCGAACTCGAAACAAAGAGAAGTTTCCAATCCGCTATAGAATCGAGCTAGAGTTTTTCGCGGTTGTGGAATCAAATGCCTCACCCTAGAAAACCTAAATTTGAAGAAGTGGACCATTAGAGAGTTTTTCTAAGAATCACTTGTCATAGGCTTCAAAGTAGCACTTGTTTAGAGTGAAATCTCGAATTGCATCGAAAATCTCTATATTGGAACCACGCATCGAAACAAGAAGGGGAACGGCACGAAAGTTACATAGGAAGTTAGGGTGGATAGGTTAGATGATGGTAGGATCAATTACATTGTGTTCCCCAACCGTTAATATATGTTTCTGGATGTGGCATTAGGGAGTGCTGGCGCTGATTTCAGCGCGAACTCGAAACAAAGAGAAGTTTCCAATCCGCTATAGAATCGAGCTAGAGTTTTTCGCGGTTGTGGAATCAAATGCCTCACCCTAGAAAACCTAAATTTGAAGAAGTGGACCATTAGAGAGTTTTTCTAAGAATCACTTGTCATAGGCTTCAAAGTAGCACTTGTTTAGAGTGAAATCTCGGAATTGCATCGAAAATCTCTATGTCGAACTACGTACCGAAACAAGAAGGGGAACGACACGAAAGGTACATAGGAAGTTAGGGTGGATAGGTTAGATGATGGTAGGATCAATTACATTGCGTTCCCCAACCGTTAATATATGTTTCTGGATGTGGCATTAGGGACTGCTGGAGCTGATTTCAGCGTGAACTCGAAACAAAGAGAAGTTTCCAATCCGCTATAGAATCGAGCTAGAGTTTTTCGCGGTTGTGGAATCAAATGCCTCACCATAGAAAACCTAAATTTGAAGAAGTGGACCATTAGAGAGTTTTTCTAAGAATCAGTTGTCATAGGCTTCAAAGTAGCACTTGTTTAGAGTGAAATCTTGGAATTGCATCCAAAATCTCTATGTCGACCTACGCACCGAAACAAGAAGGGAAGGGCACGAAAGGTACATAGGAAGTTAGGGTGGATAGGTTAGATGATGGTAGGATCAATTACATTGCGTTCCCCAACCGTTAATATATGTTTTTGGATGTGGCATTAGGGATCGCCGGGCGCTGATTTCAGCGCGAACTCGAAACAAAGAGAAGTTTCCAACCCGCTATAGAATCGAGTTAGAGTTTTTCGCGGTTGTGGAATCAAATGCCTCACCATAGAAAACCTAAATTTGAAGAAGTGGACCATTAGAGAGTTTTTCTAAGAATCAGTTGTCATAGGCCTCAAAGTAGTACTTGTTTAGAGTGAAATCTTGGAATTGCATCCAAAATCTCTATGTCGACCTACGCACCGAAACAAGAAGGGGAAGGGCACGAAAGGTACATAGGAAGTTAGGGTGGATAGGTTAGATGATGGTAGGATCAATTACATTGCGTTCCCCAACCGTTAATATATGTTTCTGGATGTGGCATTAGGGACTGCCTGGCGCTGATTTCAGCGAACTCAAAACAAAGAGAAGTTTCCAATCCGCTATAGAATCGAGCTAGAGTTTTTCGCGGTTGTGGAATCAAATGCCTCACCATAGAAAACCTAAATTTGAAGAGGTGGACCATTAGAGAGTTTTTCTAAGAATCACTTGTCATAGGCCTCAAAGTAGTACTTGTTTAGATTGAAATCTTGGAATTGCATCCAAAATCTCTACGTCGACCTACGCAGCGAAAAAGAAGAAGGGGAAGGTCACGAAAGGTACATAGGAAGTTAGGGTGGATAGATTAGATGATGGTAGGTTCAATTACATTGCGTTCCCCAACCGTTAATATATGTTTTCGATGTGGCATTAGGGATCGGCCGGGCGCTGATTTCAGCCGAACTCAAAAACAAAGAGAAGTTTCCAAGCCGCTATAGAATCGAGCTAGAGTTTTTCGCGGTTGTGGAATCAAATGCCTCACCCTAGAAAACCTAAATTTGAAGAAGTGGACCATTAGAGAGTTTTTCTAAGAATCACTTGTCATTGGCTTCAAAGTAGCACTTGTTTAGAGTGAAATCTCAAAATTGCATCGAAAATCTCTATATGGACCACGTCATTGAAAGAAGAAGGGGAACGGCACGAAAGGTACATAGGAAGTTAGGGTGGATAGGTTAGATGATGGTAGGATCAATTACATTGTGTTCCCCAACCGTTAATATATGTTTTCGGATGTGGCATTAGGGACTGCCGGGGCGCTGATTTCAGCGAACTCGAAAAACAAAGAGAAGTTTCCAATCCGCTATAGAATCGAGCTAGAGTTTTTCGCGGTTGTGGAATCAAATGCCTCACCCTAGAAAACGTAAATTTGAAGAAGTGGACCATTAGATAGTTTTTCTAAGAATCAGTTGTCATTGGCTTCAAAGTAGTACTTGTTTAGAGTGAAATCTCGGAATTGCATCGAAAATCTCTATGTCGAACTACGTACCGAAACAAGAAGGGGAACGGCACGAAAGGTACATAGGAAGTTAGGGTGGATAGGTTAGATGATGGTAGGATCAATTACATTGTGTTCCCCAACCGTTAATATATGTTTTTCGGATGTGGCATTAGGGACTCGCTGGAGCTGATTTCAGCGTGAACTCGAAACAAAGAGAAGTTTCCAATCCGCTATAGAATCGAGCTAGAGTTTTTCGCGGTTGTGGAATCAAATGCCTCACCCTAGAAAAAACCTAAATTTGAAGAAGTGGACCATTAGAGAGTTTTTCTAAGAATCACTTGTCATAGGCTTCAAAGTAGCACTTGTTTAGAGTGAAATCTCGGAATTGCATCAAAAATCTCTATGTCGACCTACGCACCGAAACAAGAAGGGAACGCACGAAAGGTACATAGGAAGTAAGGGTGGATAGGTTAGATGATGGTAGGATCAATTACATTGCGTTCCCCAACCGTTAATATATGATTTTGGATGTGGCATTAGGGGATTTTGGCTGATTTCAGCGAACTCGAAAAACAAAGAGAAGTTTCCAACCCGCTATAGAATCGAGTTAGAGTTTTTCGCGGTTGTGGAATCAAATGCCTCACCATAGAAAACCTAAATTTGAAGAAGTGGACCATTAGAGAGTTTTTCTAAGAATCACTTGTCATAGGCCTCAAAGTAGTACTTGTTTAGAGTGAAATCTTGGAATTGCATCAAAAAATCTCTATGTCGAACTACGCACCAAAAAACAAGAAGGGGAAGGGCACGAAAAAGGTACATAGGAAGTTAGGGTGGATAGGTTAGATGATGGTAGGATCAATTACATTGCGTTCCCCAACCGTTAATATATGTTTTCGGATGTGGCATTAGGGATCGCGGGCGCTGATTTCAGCGCGAACTCGAAACAAAGAGAAATTTCCAATCCGCTATAGAATCGAGCTAGAGTTTTTCGCGGTTGTGGAATCAAATGCCTCACCATAGAAAACCTAAATTTGAAGAAGTGGACCATTAGAGAGTTTTTCTAAGAATCACTTGTCATAGGCCTCAAAGTAGTACTTGTTTAGATTGAAATCTCGGAATTGCATCCAAAATCTCTATGTCGAACCTACGCAGCGAAACAAGAAGGGGAAGGTCACGAAAAGGTACATAGGAAGTTAGGGTGGATAGGTTAGATGATGGTAGGTTCAATTACATTGCGTTCCCCAACCGTTAATATATGTTTTCGGATGTGGCATTAGGGATCGCTGGCGCTGATTTCAGCGAACTCCAAACAAAGAGAAGTTTCCAATCCGCTATAGAATCGAGCTAGAGTTTTTCGCGGTTGTGGAATCAAATGCCTCACCCTAGAAAACCTAAATTTGAAGAAGTGGACCATTAGAGAGTTTTTCTAAGAATCACTTGTCATAGGCTTCAAAGTAGCACTTGTTTAGAGTGAAATCTCAAAATTGCATCGAAAATCTCTATATTGGACCTACGTCATCGAAAAAGAAGAAGGGGAACGCACGAAAGGTACATAGGAAGTTAGGGTGGATAGGTTAGATGATGCTAGGATCAATTACATTGCGTTCCCCAACCGTTAATATATGTTTCTGGATGTGGCATTAGGGACTGCTGGCGCTGATTTCAGCGCGAACTCGAAACAAAGAGAAGTTTCCAATCCGCTATAGAATCGAGCTAGAGTTTTTCGCGGTTGTGGAATCAAATGCCTCACCCTAGAAAACCTAAATTTGAAGAAGTGGACCCTTAGAGAGTTTTTCTAAGAATCACTTGTCATAGGCTTCAAAGTAGCACTTGTTTAGAGTGAAATCTCGGAATTGCATCGAAAATCTCTATGTCGACCTACGCACCGAAACAAGAAGGGGAACGGCACGAAAGGTACATAGGAAGTTAGGGTGGATAGGTTAGATGATGGTAGGATCAATTACATTGTGTTCCCCAACCGTTAATATATGTTTTCGGATGTGGCATTAGGGATTTGGAGCTGATTTTAGCGTGAACTCGAAACAAAGAGAAGTTTCCAATCCGCTATAGAATCGAGCTAGAGTTTTTCGCGGTTGTGGAATCAAATGCCTCACCCTAGAAAACCTAAATTTGAAGAAGTGGACCATTAGAGAGTTTTTCTAAGAATCACTTGTCATAGGCTTCAAAGTAGCACTTGTTTAGAGTGAAATCTCGGAATTGCATCAAAAATCTCTATGTCGAACTACGTACCGAAACAAGAAGGGGAACGGCACGAAAGGTACATAGGAAGTTAGGGTGGATAGGTTAGATGATGGTAGGATCAATTACATTGCGTTCCCCAACCGTTAATATATGTTTTTGGATGTGGCATTAGGGATCTGCCTGGCGCTGAATTTCAGCCGAACTCGAAACAAAGAGAAGTTTCCAACCCGCTATAGAATCGAGCTAGAGTTTTTCGCGGTTGTGGAATCAAATGCCTCACCCTAGAAAACCTAAATTTGAAGAAGTGGACCATTAGAGAGTTTTTCTAAGAATCACTTGTCATAGGCTTCAAAGTAGCACTTGTTTAGAGTGAAATCTTGGAATTGCATCCAAAATCTCTATGTCGAACTACGCGACCGAAACAAGAAGGGGAAGGGCACGAAAGGTACATAGGAAGTTAGGGTGGATAGGTTAGATGATGGTAGGATCAATTACATTGCGTTCCCCAACCGTTAATATATGTTTCTGGATGTGGCATTAGGGGATCGCGGGCGCTGATTTCAGCGCGAACTCGAAACAAAGAGAAGTTTCCAATCCGCTATAGAATCGAAGCTAGAGTTTTTCGCGGTTGGGAATCAAATGCCTCACCCTAGAAAACCTAAATTTGAAGAAGTGGACCATTAGAGAGTTTTTCTAAGAATCACTTGTCATAGGCTTCAAAGTAGCACTTGTTTAGAGTGAAATCTCGGAATTGCATCAAAAAATCTCTATGTCGAACTACGCATCGAAACAAGAAGGGGAACGGCACGAAAGGTACATAGGAAGTTAGGGTGGATAGGTTAGATGATGGTAGGATCAATTACATTGCGTTCCCCAACCGTTAATATATGTTTTTCGATGTGGCATTAGGATCGCCGGGCGCTGAATTCAGCGAACGAAAAAAACAAAGAGAAGTTTCCAATCCGCTATAGAATCGAGCTAGAGTTTTTCGCGGTTGTGGAATCAAATGCCTCACCCTAGAAAACCTAAATTTGAAGAAGTGGACCATTAGAGAGTTTTTCTAAGAATCACTTGTCATAGGCTTCAAAGTAGCACTTGTTTAGAGTGAAATCTCGGAATTGCATCGAAAATCTCTATGTCGAACTACGCACCGAAACAAGAAGGGGAACGGCACGAAAGGTACATAGGAAGTTAGGGTGGATAGGTTAGATGATGGTAGGATCAATTACATTGCGTTCCCCAACCGTTAATATATGTTTCTGGATGTGGCATTAGGGACTTGCCGGGCGCTGAATTCAGCCGAACTCCAAAACAAAGAGAAGTTTCCAATCCGCTATAGAATCGAAGCTAGAGTTTTTCGCGGTTGTGGAATCAAATGCCTCACCCTAGAAAACCTAAATTTGAAGAAGTGGACCATTAGAGAGTTTTTCTAAGAATCACTTGTCATAGGCTTCAAAGTAGCACTTGTTTAGAGTGAAATCTCGGAATTGCATCCAAAATCTCTATGTCGAACTACGCATCGAAACAAGAAGGGGAAGGGCACCGAAAGGTACATAGGAAGTTAGGGTGGATAGGTTAGATGATGGTAGGATCAATTACATTGCGTTCCCCAACCGTTAATATATGTTTCTCGGATGTGGCATTAGGGATCGGCCGGGCGCTGAATTCAGCGAACTCAAAACAAAGAGAAGTTTCCAATCCGCTATAGAATCGAGCTAGAGTTTTTCGCGGTTGTGGAATCAAATGACTCACCCTAGAAAACCTAAATTTGAAGAAGTGGACCATTAGAGAGTTTTTCTAAGAATCACTTGTCATAGGCTTCAAAGTAGCACTTGTTTAGAGTGAAATCTCGGAATTGCATCGAAAAATCTCTATGTCGAACTACGCATCAAAACAAGAAGGGGAACGGCACTAAAAGGTACATAGGAAGTTAGGGTGGATAGGTTAGATGATGGTAGGATCAATTACATTGCGTTCCCCAACCGTTAATATATGTTTCGGATGTGGCATTAGGGATCGCGGGCGCTGAATTCAGCGCGAACTCGAAACAAAGAGAAGTTTCCAATCCGCTATAGAATCGAGCTAGAGTTTTTCGCGGTTGTGGAATCAAATGCCTCACCCTAGAAAACCTAAATTTGAAGAAGTGGACCATTAGAGAGTTTTTCTAAGAATCACTTGTCATAGGCTTCAAAGTAGCACTTGTTTAGAGTGAAATCTCGGAATTGCATCAAAAATCTCTATGTCGAACTACGCATCAAAACAAGAAGGGGAACGGCACGAAAGGTACATAGGAAGTTAGGGTGGATAGGTTAGATGATGGTAGGATCAATTACATTGCGTTCCCCAAACCGTTAATATATGTTTTTGGATGTGGCATTAGGGATCATTGGCGCTGAATTTCAGCGCCGAACTCGAAACAAAGAGAAGTTTCCAATCCGCTATAGAATCGAGCTAGAGTTTTTCGCGGTTGTGGAATCAAATGCCTCACCCTAGAAAACCTAAATTTGAAGAAGTGGACCATTAGAGAGTTTTTCTAAGAATCACTTGTCATAGGCTTCAAAGTAGCACTTGTTTAGAGTGAAATCTGGAATTGCATCCAAAATCTCTATGTCGAACCTACGCATCAAAACAAGAAGGGGAACGGCACGAAAAGGTACATAGGAAGTTAGGGTGGATAGGTTAGATGATGGTAGGATCAATTACATTGCGTTCCCCAACCGTTAATATATGTTTTCGATGTGGCATTAGGGATCGCCGGGCGCTGAATTCAGCGCGAACTCGAAACAAAGAGAAGTTTCCAATCCGCTATAGAATCGAGCTAGAGTTTTTCGCGGTTGTGGAATCAAATGCCTCACCCTAGAAAACCTAAATTTGAAGAAGTGGACCATTAGAGAGTTTTTCTAAGAATCACTTGTCATAGGCTTCAAAGTAGCACTTGTTTAGAGTGAAATCTCGAATTGCATCGAAAAATCTCTATGTCGAACTACGCATCGAAACAAGAAGGGGAACGGCACGAAAAGGTACATAGGAAGTTAGGGGTGGATAGGTTAGATGATGGTAGGATCAATTACATTGTGTTCCCCAACCGTTAATATATGTTTCGGATGTGGCATTAGGGATCGGCCGGGCGCTGATTTCAGCGCGAACTCGAAACAAAGAGAAGTTTCCAATCCGCTATAGAATCGAAGCTAGAGTTTTTCGCGGTTGTGGAATCAAATGCCTCACCCTAGAAAACCTAAATTTGAAGAAGTGGACCATTAGAGAGTTTTTCTAAGAATCACTTGTCATAGGCTTCAAAGTAGCACTTGTTTAGAGTGAAATCTTGAATTGCATCGAAAATCTCTATGTCGAACTACGCACCAAAACAAGAAGGGAAGGGCACGAAAGGTACATAGGAAGTTAGGGTGGATAGGTTAGATGATGGTAGGATCAATTACATTGCGTTCCCCAACCGTTAATATATGTTTTTGGATGTGGCATTAGGGATCGCCGGGCGCTGAATTCAGCGCCAAACTCGAAACAAAGAGAAGTTTCCAATCCGCTATAGAATCGAAGCTAGAGTTTTTCGCGGTTGTGGAATCAAATGCCTCACCCTAGAAAAACCTAAATTTGAAGAAGTGGACCATTAGAGAGTTTTTCTAAGAATCACTTGTCATAGGCTTCAAAGTAGCACTTGTTTAGAGTGAAATCTCGGAATTGCATCGAAAATCTCTATGTCGAACTACGTACCGAAACAAGAAGGGGAACGCACTAAAGGTACATAGGAAGTTAGGTGGATAGGTTAGATGATGGTAGGATCAATTACATTGCGCTCCCCAACCGTTAATATATGTTTTCGATGTGGCATTAGGGATCGCCGGGCGCTGAATTCAGCGAACTCGAAACAAAGAGAAGTTTCCAATCCGCTATAGAATCGAAGCTAGAGTTTTTCGCGGTTGTGGAATCAAATGCCTCACCCTAGAAAACCTAAATTTGAAGAAGTGGACCATTAGAGAGTTTTTCTAAGAATCACTTGTCATAGGCTTCAAAGTAGCACTTGTTTAGAGTGAAATCTCGAATTGCATCGAAAATCTCTATGTCGAACTACGCACCGAAACAAGAAGGGGAACGGCACGAAAGGTACATAGGAAGTTAGGGTGGATAGGTTAGATGATGGTAGGATCAATTACATTGCGTTCCCCAACCGTTAATATATGTTTCTGGATGTGGCATTAGGGATCGGCCGGGCGCTGAATTCAGCGCGAACTCGAAACAAAGAGAAGTTTCCAATCCGCTATAGAATCGAAGCTAGAGTTTTTCGCGGTTGTGGAATCAAATGCCTCACCCTAGAAAACCTAAATTTGAAGAAGTGGACCATTAGAGAGTTTTTCTAAGAATCACTTGTCATAGGCTTCAAAGTAGCACTTGTTTAGAGTGAAATCTCGAATTGCATCGAAAAATCTCTATGTCGAACTACGCACCGAAAAACAAGAAGGGGAACGGCACCTAAAGGTACATAGGAAGTTAGGGTGGATAGGTTAGATGATGGTAGGATCAATTACATTGCGTTCCCCCAACCGTTAATATATGTTTTCGATGTGGCATTAGGGACGGCTAGGGCGCTGAATTCAGCGCCTAACTCGAAACAAAGAGAAGTTTCCAATCCGCTATAGAATCGAAGCTAGAGTTTTTCGCGGTTGTGGAATCAAATGCCTCACCCTAGAAAACCTAAATTTGAAGAAGTGGACCATTAGAGAGTTTTTCTAAGAATCACTTGTCATAGGCTTCAAAGTAGCACTTGTTTAGAGTGAAATCTCGGAATTGCATCAAAAATATCTATGTCGAACTACGTACCGAAACAAGAAGGGGAACGCACAAAGGTACATAGGAAGTTAGGGTGGATAGGTTAGATGATGGTAGGATCAATTACATTGCGTTCCCCAACCGTTAATATATATTTTCGGATGTGGCATTAGGGATCGCCGGGCGCTGAATTCAGCGCGAACTCGAAACAAAGAGAAGTTTCCAATCCGCTATAGAATCGAGCTAGAGTTTTTCGCGGTTGTGGAATCAAATGCCTCACCCTAGAAAACCTAAATTTGAAGAAGTGGACCATTAGAGAGTTTTTCTAAGAATCACTTGTCATAGGCTTCAAAGTAGCACTTGTTTAGAGTGAAATCTCGAATTGCATCGAAAAATCTCTTATGTCGAACTACGCACCAAAACAAGAAGGGGAACGCACTAAAAGGTACATAGGAAGTTAGGGTGGATAGGTTAGATGATGGTAGGATCAATTACATTGCGCTCCCCAACCGTTAATATATGTTTTTCGGATGTGGCATTAGGGACTGCTGGCGCTGAATTCAGCGCGCACTCGAAACAAAGAGAAGTTTCCAATCCGCTATAGAATCGAGCTAGAGTTTTTCGCGGTTGTGGAATCAAATGCCTCACCCTAGAAAACCTAAATTTGAAGAAGTGGACCATTAGAGAGTTTTTCTAAGAATCACTTGTCATAGGCTTCAAAGTAGCACTTGTTTAGAGTGAAATCTCGAATTGCATCGAAAATCTCTATGTCGAACTACGCATCCGAAACAAGAAGGGGAACGGCACGAAAAGGTACATAGGAAGTTAGGTGGATAGGTTAGATGATGGTAGGATCAATTACATTGTGTTCCCCAACCGTTAATATATGTTTTTGGATGTGGCATTAGGGATCGCCGGGCGCTGAATTCAGCGCCGAACTCGAAAAACAAAGAGAAGTTTCCAATCCGCTATAGAATCGAGCTAGAGTTTTTCGCGGTTGTGGAATCAAATGCCTCACCCTAGAAAACCTAAATTTGAAGAAGTGGACCATTAGAGAGTTTTTCTAAGAATCACTTGTCATAGGCTTCAAAGTAGCACTTGTTTAGAGTGAAATCTCGGAATTGCATCGAAAATCTCTATGTCGAACTACGCACCAAAACAAGAAGGGGAACGCACACAAAGGTACATAGGAAGTTAGGGTGGATAGGTTAGATGATGGTAGGATCAATTACATTGCGCTCCCCAACCGTTAATATATGTTTTCGATGTGGCATTAGGGATCGCCGGGCGCTGAATTCAGCGCGAACTCGAAACAAAGAGAAGTTTCCAATCCGCTATAGAATCGAGCTAGAGTTTTTCGCGGTTGTGGAATCAAATGACTCACCCTAGAAAACCTAAATTTGAAGAAGTGGACCATTAGAGAGTTTTTCTAAGAATCACTTGTCATAGGCTTCAATGTAGCACTTGTTTAGAGTGAAATCTCGGAATTGCATCGAAAAATATCTATGTCGAACTACGCATCCAAAACAAGAAGGGGAACGGCACAAAAAAGGTACATAGGAAGTTAGGGTGGATAGGTTAGATGATGGTAGGATCAATTACATTGTGTTCCCCAACCGTTAATATATGTTTCGGATGTGGCATTAGGGATCGGCCGGGCGCTGAATTCAGCGCAACTCGAAACAAAGAGAAGTTTCCAATCCGCTATAGAATCGAGCTAGAGTTTTTCGCGGTTGTGGAATCAAATGCCTCACCCTAGAAAACCTAAATTTGAAGAAGTGGACCATTAGAGAGTTTTTCTAAGAATCACTTGTCATAGGCTTCAAAGTAGCACTTGTTTAGAGTGAAATCTCTGAATTGCATCGAAAATCTCTATGTCGAACTACGCACCAAAACAAGAAGGGGAACGTACACGAAAGGTACATAGGAAGTTAGGGTGGATAGGTTAGATGATGGTAGGATCAATTACATTGCGCTCCCCAACCGTTAATATATGTTCCTCGATGTGGCATTAGGGATCGCCGGGCGCTGAATTCAGCCGAACTCGAAAAACAAAGAGAAGTTTCCAATCCGCTATAGAATCGAGCTAGAGTTTTTCGCGGTTGTGGAATCAAATGCCTCACCCTAGAAAACCTAAATTTGAAGAAGTGGACCATTAGAGAGTTTTTCTAAGAATCACTTGTCATAGGCTTCAAAGTAGCACTTGTTTAGAGTGAAATCTCGAATTGCATCGAAAAATCTCTATGTCGAACTACGCATCAAAACAAGAAGGGGAACGCACAAAAGGTACATAGGAAGTTAGGGTGGATAGGTTAGATGATGGTAGGATCAATTACATTGCGTTCCCCAACCGTTAATATATGTTTTCGATGTGGCATTAGGGATCGCCGGGCGCTGAATTCAGCGCGAACTCAAAAACAAAGAGAAGTTTCCAATCCGCTATAGAATCGAAGCTAGAGTTTTTCGCGGTTGTGGAATCAAATGCCTCACCCTAGAAAACCTAAATTTGAAGAAGTGGACCATTAGAGAGTTTTTCTAAGAATCACTTGTCATAGGCTTCAAAGTAGCACTTGTTTAGAGTGAAATCTCGGAATTGCATCGAAAATCTCTATGTCGAACTACGCATCAAAACAAGAAGGGGAACGGCACAAAAGGTACATAGGAAGTTAGGGTGGATAGGTTAGATGATGGTAGGATCAATTACATTGTGTTCCCCAACCGTTAATATATGTTTCGGATGTGGCATTAGGGACTGCGCCGGCGCTGAATTCAGCGCGAACTCGAAACAAAGAGAAGTTTCCAATCCGCTATAGAATCGAAGCTAGAGTTTTTCGCGGTTTGGGAATCAAATGCCTCACCCTAGAAAACCTAAATTTGAAGAAGTGGACCATTAGAGAGTTTTTCTAAGAATCACTTGTCATAGGCTTCAAAGTAGCACTTGTTTAGAGTGAAATCTCTGGAATTGCATCGAAAAATCTCTATGTCGAACTACGCACCAAAACAAGAAGGGGAACGGTACGAAAGGTACATAGGAAGTTAGGGTGGATAGGTTAGATGATGGTAGGATCAATTACATTGCGTTCCCCAACCGTTAATATATGTTTCGGATGTGGCATTAGGGATCGCCGGGCGCTGAATTTCAGCGAACTCGAAACAAAGAGAAGTTTCCAATCCGCTATAGAATCGAGCTAGAGTTTTTTTCGCGGTTGTGGAATCAAATGCCTCACCCTAGAAAACCTAAATTTGAAGAAGTGGACCATTAGAGAGTTTTTCTAAGAATCACTTGTCATAGGCTTCAAAGTAGCACTTGTTTAGAGTGAAATCTCGAATTGCATCGAAAAATCTCTATGTCGAACTACGCACCGAAACAAGAAGGGGAACGCACGAAAGGTACATAGGAAGTTAGGGTGGATAGGTTAGATGATGGTAGGATCAATTACATTGCGCGTTCCCCAACCGTTAATATATGTTTCTGGATGTGGCATTAGGGATCGCCGGGCGCTGAATTCAGCGCGAACTCGAAACAAAGAGAAGTTTCCAATCCGCTATAGAATCGAGCTAGAGTTTTTCGCGGTTGTGGAATCAAATGACTCACCCTAGAAAACCTAAATTTGAAGAAGTGGACCATTAGAGAGTTTTTCTAAGAATCACTTGTCATAGGCTTCAAAGTAGCACTTGTTTAGAGTGAAATCTCGGAATTGCATCGAAAATCTCTATGTCGAACTACGTACCGAAACAAGAAGGGGAACGGCACCAAAGGTACATAGGAAGTTAGGGTGGATAGGTTAGATGATGGTAGGATCAATTACATTGCGTTCCACAACCGTTAATATATGTTTCTGGATGTGGCATTAGGGATCGCGCCGGGCGCTGAATTCAGCGCACTCGAAAAAAACAAAGAGAAGTTTCCAACCGCTTATAGAATCGAGCTAGAGTTTTTCGCGGTTGTGGAATCAAATGCATCACCCTAGAAAACCTAAATTTGAAGAAGTGGACCATTAGAGAGTTTTTCTAAGAATCACTTGTCATAGGCTTCAAAGTAGCACTTGTTTAGAGTGAAATCTCGGAATTGCATCGAAAATCTCTATGTCGAACTACACACCAAAAACAAGAAGGGGAATGGCACCAAAAGGTACATAGGAAGTTAGGTGGATAGGTTAGATGATGGTAGGATCAATTACATTGCGTTCCCCAACCGTTAATATATGTTTCTGGATGTGGCATTAGGGACTGCTGGCGCTGAATTCAGCGCGAACTCGAAACAAAGAGAAGTTTCCAATCCGCTATAGAATCGAGCTAGAGTTTTTCGCGGTTGTGGAATCAAATGACTCACCCTAGAAAACCTAAATTTGAAGAAGTGGACCATTAGAGAGTTTTTCTAAGAATCACTTGTCATAGGCTTCAATGTAGCACTTGTTTAGAGTGAAATCTCGGAATTGCGTCGAAAATCTCTATGTCGAACTACGTACCGAAACAAGAAGGGGAACGGCACCAAAGGTACATAGGAAGTTAGGGTGGATAGGTTAGATGATGGTAGGATCAATTACATTGCGTTCCCCAACCGTTAATATATGTTTCTGGATGTGGCATTAGGGATCGGCCGGCGCTGAATTCAGCGCGCACTCCAAACAAAGAGAAGTTTCCAATCCGCTATAGAATCGAAGCTAGAGTTTTTCGCGGTTGTGGAATCAAATGCCTCACCCTAGAAAACCTAAATTTGAAGAAGTGGACCATTAGAGAGTTTTTCTAAGAATCACTTGTCATAGGCTTCAAAGTAGCACTTGTTTAGAGTGAAATCTTGGAATTGCATCGAAAAATCTCTATGTCGAACTACGCATCAAACAAGAAGGGGAACGGCACGAAAGGTACATAGGAAGTTAGGTGGATAGGTTAGATGATGGTAGGATCAATTACATTGCATTCCCCAACCGTTAATATATGTTTCTCGATGTGGCATTAGGGATCGGCCGGGCGCTGAATTCAGCGCGAACTCGAAACAAAGAGAAGTTTCCAATCCGCTATAGAATCGAGCTAGAGTTTTTCGCGGTTGGGGAATCAAATGCCTCACCCTAGAAAAACCTAAATTTGAAGAAGTGGACCATTAGAGAGTTTTTCTAAGAATCACTTGTCATAGGCTTCAAAGTAGCACTTGTTTAGAGTGAAATCTTGGAATTGCATCGAAAATCTCTATGTCGACCTACGCACCGAAACAAGAAGGGGAACGGCACGAAAGGTACATAGGAAGTTAGGGTGGATAGGTTAGATGATGGTAGGATCAATTACATTGCGCTCCCCAACCGTTAATATATGTTTCTCGGATGTGGCATTAGGGATCGCCGGGCGCTGAATTCAGCGCGCACTCGATACAAAGAGAAGTTTCCAATCCGCTATAGAATCGAGCTAGAGTTTTTCGCGGTTGTGGAATCAAATGCCTCACCCTAGAAAACCTAAATTTGAAGAAGTGGACCATTAGAGAGTTTTTCTAAGAATCACTTGTCATAGGCTTCAAAGTAGCACTTGTTTAGAGTGAAATCTCGGAATTGCATCAAAAAATCTCTATGTCGAACTACGCACCGTAAAACAAGAAGGGAACGGCACAAAAGGTACATAGGAAGTTAGGGTGGATAGGTTAGATGATGGTAGGATCAATTACATTGCGTTCCCCAACCGTTAATATATGTTTTGGATGTGGCATTAGGGATCGCCGGGCGCTGAATTCAGCGCTGAACTCAAAACAAAGAGAAGTTTCCAATCCGCTATAGAATCGAGCTAGAGTTTTTCGCGGTTGTGGAATCAAATGCCTCACCCTAGAAAACCTAAATTTGAAGAAGTGGACCATTAGAGAGTTTTTCTAAGAATCACTTGTCATAGGCTTCAAAGTAGCACTTGTTTAGAGTGAAATCTCGGAATTGCGTCGAAAATCTCTATGTCGAACTACGTACCGAAACAAAAAGGGGAACGGCACCAAAGGTACATAGGACATTGGGGTGGATTGGTTAGATGATGGTAGGATCAATTACATTGCGTTCCACAACCGTTAATATATGTTTCTGGATGTGGCATTAGGGATCTGCTGGCGCTGAATTCAGCGCGAACTCGAAACAAAGAGAAGTTTCCAATCCGCTATAGAATCGAGCTAGAGTTTTTCGCGGTTGTGGAATCAAATGACTCACCCTAGAAAACCTAAATTTGAAGAAGTGGACCATTAGAGAGTTTTTCTAAGAATCACTTGTCATAGGCTTCAAAGTAGCACTTGTTTAGAGTGAAATCTCGGAATTGCATCGAAAAATCTCTATGTCGAACTACGCACCAAAACAAGAAGGGGAACGGCACCAAAAGGTACATAGGAAGTTAGGGTGGATAGGTTAGATGATGGTAGGATCAATTACATTGCGTTCCCCCAACCGTTAATATATGTTTTCGATGTGGCATTAGGGATCGCCGGCGCTGAATTCAGCGCGAACTCGAAACAAAGAGAAGTTTCCAATCCGCTATAGAATCGAGCTAGAGTTTTTCGCGGTTGTGGAATCAAATGACTCACCCTAGAAAACCTAAATTTGAAGAAGTGGACCATTAGAGAGTTTTTCTAAGAATCACTTGTCATAGGCTTCAAAGTAGCACTTGTTTAGAGTGAAATCTCGAATTGCATCAAAAATATCTATGTCGAACTACGCATCCGAAACAAGAAGGGGAATGCACAAAAAGGTACATAGGAAGTTAGGGTGGATAGGTTAGATGATGGTAGGATCAATTACATTGCGCTCCCCCAACCGTTAATATATGTTTTGGATGTGGCATTAGGGATCGCCGGCGCTGAATTCAGCGCCAACTCAAAACAAAGAGAAGTTTCCAATCCGCTATAGAATCGAGCTAGAGTTTTTCGCGGGTTGTGGAATCAAATGCCTCACCCTAGAAAACCTAAATTTGAAGAAGTGGACCATTAGAGAGTTTTTCTAAGAATCACTTGTCATAGGCTTCAAAGTAGCACTTGTTTAGAGTGAAATCTCGAATTGCATCGAAAAATCTCTATGTCGAACTACGCACTGAAACAAGAAGGGGAACGGCATGAAAAGGTACATAGGAAGTTAGGGTGGATAGGTTAGATGATGGTAGGATCAATTACATTGCGTTCCCCAACCGCTAATATATGTTTCTCGATGTGGCATTAGGGATCGCCTGGCGCTGAATTCAGCGCGAACTCAAACAAAGAGAAGTTTCCAATCCGCTATAGAATCGAAGCTAGAGTTTTTCACGGTTGTGGAATCAAATGCCTCACCCTAGAAAACCTAAATTTGAAGAAGTGGACCATTAGAGAGTTTTTCTAAGAATCACTTGTCATAGGCTTCAAAGTAGCACTTGTTTAGAGTGAAATCTCGAATTGCATCGAAAAATCTCTATGTCGAACTACGCACCAAAACAAGAAGGGGAACGGCACGAAAGGTACATAGGAAGTTAGGTGGATAGGTTAGATGATGGTAGGATCAATTACATTGCGTTCCCCAACCGTTAATATATGTTTCTGGATGTGGCATTAGGGATCGGCCGGGCGCTGAATTCAGCGAACTCGAAACAAAGAGAAGTTTCCAATCCGCTATAGAATCGAGCTAGAGTTTTTCGCGGTTGTGGAATCAAATGCCTCACCCTAGAAAACCTAAATTTGAAGAAGTGGACCATTAGAGAGTTTTTCTAAGAATCACTTGTCATAGGCTTCAAAGTAGCACTTGTTTAGAGTGAAATCTCGGAATTGCATCGAAAATCTCTATGTCGAACTACGCACCGAAACAAGAAGGGGGAACGGCATGAAAAAGGTACATAGGAAGTTAGGGTGGATAGGTTAGATGATGGTAGGATCAATTACATTGCGTTCCCCAACCGTTAATATATGTTTCGGATGTGGCATTAGGGATCGCCGGGCGCTGAATTCAGCGAACTCGAAACAAAGAGAAGTTTCCAATCCGCTATAGAATCGAGCTAGAGTTTTTCGCGGTTGTGGAATCAAATGCCTCACCCTAGAAAACCTAAATTTGAAGAAGTGGACCATTAGAGAGTTTTTCTAAGAATCACTTGTCATAGGCTTCAAAGTAGCACTTGTTTAGAGTGAAATCTCGGAATTGCATCGAAAAATCTCTATGTCGAACTACGCACCGAAACAAGAAGGGGAACGGCACCAAAGGTACATAGGAAGTTAGGGTGGATAGGTTAGATGATGGTAGGATCAATTACATTGCGCTCCCCAACCGTTAATATATGTTTTCGATGTGGCATTAGGGATCGGCCGGGCGCTGAATTCAGCGCACACTCGAAACAAAGAGAAGTTTCCAATCCGCTATAGAATCGAGCTAGAGTTTTTCGCGGTTGTGGAATCAAATGCCTCACCCTAGAAAACCTAAATTTGAAGAAGTGGACCATTAGAGAGTTTTTCTAAGAATCACTTGTCATAGGCTTCAAAGTAGCACTTGTTTAGAGTGAAATCTCGGAATTGCATCGAAAAATCTCTATGTCGAACTACACACCTAAAACAAGAAGGGGAACGGCACGAAAAGGTACATAGGAAGTTAGGTGGATAGGTTAGATGATGGTAGGATCAATTACATTGCGTTCCCCAACCGTTAATATATGTTTTCGATGTGGCATTAGGGATCGGCCGGCGCTGAATTCAGCTAACTCTAAAACAAAGAGAAGTTTCCAACCGCTATAGAATCGAGCTAGAGTTTTTCGCGGTTGTGGAATCAAATGACTCACCCTAGAAAACCTAAATTTGAAGAAGTGGACCATTAGAGAGTTTTTCTAAGAATCACTTGTCATAGGCTTCAATGTAGCACTTGTTTAGAGTGAAATCTCGAATTGCATCGAAAATCTCTATGTCGAACTACGTTACCGAAACAAGAAGGGGAAGGGCACCTAAAAGGTACATAGGAAGTTAGGGTGGATAGGTTAGATGATGGTAGGATCAATTACATTGCGCTCCCAACCGTTAATATATGTTTTTGGATGTGGCATTAGGGATCGGCCGGGCGCTGAATTCAGCGCCAACTCAAAACAAAGAGAAGTTTCCAATCCGCTATAGAATCGAGCTAGAGTTTTTCGCGGTTGTGGAATCAAATGCCTCACCCTAGAAAACCTAAATTTGAAGAAGTGGACCATTAGAGAGTTTTTCTAAGAATCACTTGTCATAGGCTTCAAAGTAGCACTTGTTTAGAGTGAAATCTCGGAATTGCATCGAAAAATCTCTATGTCGAACTACGCACCAAACAAGAAGGGGAACGCAATAAAAGGTACATAGGAAGTTAGGTGGATAGGTTAGATGATGGTAGGATCAATTACATTGCGCTCCCCAACCGTTAATATATGTTTTCGATGTGGCATTAGGGATCGCCGGGCGCTGAATTCAGCCGAACTCGAAACAAAGAGAAGTTTCCAATCCGCTATAGAATCGAGCCAGAGTTTTTCGCGGTTGTGGAATCAAATGCCTCACCCTAGAAAACCTAAATTTGAAGAAGTGGACCATTAGAGAGTTTTTCTAAGAATCACTTGTCATAGGCCTCAAAGTAGCACTTGTTTAGATTGAAATCTCGAATTGCATCCAAAATCTCTATGTCGAACTACGCATCAAACAAGAAGGGGAACGTACCGAAAGGTACATAGGAAGTTAGGGTGGATAGGTTAGATGATGGTAGGATCAATTACATTGCGTTCCCCAACCGTTAATATATGTTTTTGGATGTGGCATTAGGGATCGCCGGGCGCTGATTTCAGCGCCGAACTCGAAACAAAGAGAAGTTTCCAATCCGCTATAGAATCGAGCTAGAGTTTTTCGCGGTTGGGGAATCAAATGCCTCACCCTAGAAAACCTAAATTTGAAGAAGTGGACCATTAGAGAGTTTTTCTAAGAATCACTTGTCATAGGCTTCAAAGTAGCACTTGTTTAGAGTGAAATCTCGGAATTGCATCGAAAATCTCTATGTCGAACTACGTACCGAAACAAGAAGGGGAACGGCACGAAAGGTACATAGGAAGTTAGGGTGGATAGGTTAGATGATGGTAGGATCAATTACATTGCGTTCCCCAACCGTTAATATATGTTTCTCGATGTGGCATTAGGGATCGCCGGGCGCTGAATTCAGCGCGAACTCGAAACAAAGAGAAGTTTCCAATCCGCTATAGAATCGAGCTAGAGTTTTTCGCGGTTGGGGAATCAAATGCCTCACCCTAGAAAAACCTAAATTTGAAGAAGTGGACCATTAGAGAGTTTTTCTAAGAATCACTTGTCATAGGCTTCAAAGTAGCACTTGTTTAGAGTGAAATCTCGAAATTGCATAAAAAAATCTCTATGTCGAACTACGCACCGAAACAAGAAGGGGAACGGCACTAAAGGTACATAGGAAGTTAGGGTGGATAGGTTAGATGATGGTAGGATCAATTACATTGCGTTCCCCAACCGTTAATATATGTTTTCGATGTGGCATTAGGGATCGGCCGGGCGCTGATTTCAGCGAACTCGAAACAAAGAGAAGTTTCCAATCCGCTATAGAATCGAAGCCAGAGTTTTTCGGGTTGTGGAATCAAATGCCTCACCATAGAAAACCTAAATTTGAAGAAGTGGACCATTAGAGAGTTTTTCTAAGAATCACTTGTCATAGGCCTCAAAGTAGCACTTGTTTAGAGTGAAATCTGAATTGCATCCAAAATCTCTATGTCGACCTACGCATCGAAACAAAAAGGGGAAGGGCACGAACGGTACATAGGAAGTTAGGATGGATAGGTTAGATGATGTTAGGATCAATTACATTATGCTCCCCCAACCGTTAATATATGTTTCGGATGTGGCATTAGGGATCGGCTGGCGCTGATTTCAGCAAGAACTCGAAACAAAGAGAACTTTCCAATCCGCTATAGAATCGAAGCTAGAGTTTTTCGCGGTTGTGGAATCAAATGCCTCACCATAGAAAAACCTAAATTTGAAGAAGTGGACCATTAGAGAGTTTTTCTAAGAATCACTTGTCATAGGCTTCAAAGTAGTACTTGTTTAGATTGAAATCTCGAATTGCATCCAAAATCTCTATGCCGACCTACGCACCGAAAGAAGAAGGGAAGGTCACAAAGGTACATAGGAAGTTAGGTGGATAGATTAGATGATGGTAGGTTCAATTACATTGGCGTTACCCAACCGTTAATATATGTTTCTGGATGTGGCATTAGGGATCTGCCGGGCGCTGATTTCAGCGTGAACTCAAACAAAGAGAAGTTTCCAATCCGCTATAGAATCGAAGCTAGAGTTTTTCATGTTGTGGAATCAAATGCCTCACCCTAGAAAACCTAAATTTGAAGAAGTGGACCATTAGAGAGTTTTTCTAAGAATCAGTTGTCATTGGCTTCAAAGTAGCACTTGTTTAGAGTGAAATCTCGGAATTGCATCGAAAAATCTCTATGTCGAACTACGTGACCGAAACAAGAAGGGAACGCACCAAAGGTACATAGGAAGTTAGGTGGATAGGTTAGATGATGCTAGGATCAATTACATTGTGTTCCACAACCGTTAATATATGCTCTCTAGATGTGGCATTAG
>JADLZK010004800.1:0-274947 GCA_015847255.1 Hyparrhenia diplandra
TCATCAAAGCTGATCACGATGTCCGCCCACTCATTCCGGTCAGCGCTGATCATCGTGGCAGGCCAGACCACGGGCAGCGCGCAACAAAGGACAGCGCCAGTTTTCAAATAGAATGCTTGGTGCCTAATAAAATAACTAAAACATTACAATCGAAAAAAAAACTGGTGTTCTGAGCACAAAAAGGTTATCTTGGAAGCAGATTAAATGTTTGCCAAATTCAGTCAATGCTACCAAACTTTTGTGAACGAAGGAATGAAAAATACAGCCTTGAACCAAATGGCAAATATAGCATTGAACTAAATGGCAAATATAGCCTTGAACCAAATAGGAGCTTAACGAACATTCAACCTATTTGGAGATGATGGCACTTTTGCTGTCAAGATGAAGGATGGACATTGGTTATCTATTGCAGGTTCTGCTACAGGAACTCGATCATCCCTAGGTTTTGCCATTTTTCAGACAGTTCTCCACAAAACTGTACTTCGTGGCACCCCAGCCCCCACACCCAAAAAAAAAAGATGCGTGGCAGACTCAGCGGACGGAGCTGATCTCAGTTAATGCACTATCCTGCCAATTATTTATGCAGCTTCAAATAGAATGCTTGGCATATGGCTTAATTTATTGGCGGCACACAACTGATTTGGAGCTTGTGGCGGCGCAACAAGTCCTGTGATCCTACTCTTGAGGGAGCCAAGCTCACGTCTAGTAGAGTACTGACTTAATTTATTGGCGGCAGATCGACAGTCCATCCAGTGTCCAAACAAACACACCGAAACGCGCCAAAAACGTCGGCGCTACAACTCTTCAGCACAGGCACACAGCATCTTCACCTCGGACGCGAACCGGTCCATGGCCGTCCTTGGCAGAGCGACCGGCACCGCGATGGTGTCCTCGCCGTCACCGTTCTTGACGGCGACGATTAAGCTCAACACGAACAACGCGCCCGCGGGGCCGCCGTACACGGGCTCGCCCCACCCAAAAGTCGACGTGGCGGAACCCCGCGTGCCGGTTGTTGGACACGATGAGCATATTGGCCGTCGCCAGGAACGGCGGCTGCACCATCAGGTCGGCCGTCGACCGCACGTACTCGGCGCTCACCGCCGTCCTCTTGGCCTCCCGCACCAGCTCCGCCGCGTCGCCCAGCACGGTGCCGCCGCCGCTGGCCAGCAGAGCCCCCGCGGCGGTCACCGCCGCCGGGTACACGCACGCGTTCCCATAGTAGCCTGCGGGGGCTCCAGGTCGCGAACGCCACGGACGCTGGCCGCGATCACCAGGCGTGCGTCCTCGCCCGCCGGTATCTCCAGCGCCGCCGTGCGCGCGCGCCAGATGAACGCCGCGAGCGCCTCGAATGTCGTGGCCTTGAGCGAGGCGACGTGGTCCGGGGCCGAAGGTGAAGATCCGCGTCAGCATGTCGCTCGGTGGTGGAAACGACGACGGCGGCGGATGCACCGGGTCGTACTCGGGGGGGGTGAGGGAACGATGGCCTTGGTGGGCTGCAAGCGTCCAAGGGAGCAAGCCAGGTCTGTGCGAGCGCGGCGGCCCAACATGAAGACTGCAGGCCCAGAGTGGATGGCGTGACTGTGAGAGAATGATGAGATTGGAGAGAAGGATGGACTGGAATGGAATAATATATATGTTAAACTCCGTTATATATATATATATATTTTTTGAAACGAAACTCCGTTATATTTTTCGTTAAGCCACTCCTTCGAACTATTTCGTCCTTGTTCTTGTTCTATCATTCGATTCCTTCCTTCCTTCTTCCCGAGCAAGGCTCCGCCTGCTCACACAGAGTCTCCGGAAGTTGCGGTTCTTAACCTGGTCGGGCAGCTCTTCAATCCCTGTTCCACTCACGTCCACAGTCTCCAAATGCTGCAGATGTCCTAAGGGCAAGGCCAATGGAGGCTACAAGTCTAGTATAAATAAAGTGATCCATATAGATGATGAATTATTGAGGCTACTATTTTACACAATGAAAAAAAATTATTGCTTTGTGGCTTGCACATAAATTTTTTTGCTTTCATCATGCACCACACCTTTATTTCCTCTTTCCTTTTTCTTTTTCAGTATGGACCACCTCTCTCTCCTTAAAGCACTTGTAGCCCTGCAAGTCACTATGACAAGAATAGAACACCTACTTTTTTTATCCTCACCTACAAGACGGGGCGCTACAAAAAAAAGATGATGGGAAGCCCTAATCTCCTTGGGTAGCTCTGTGGTCCCATGGTTGGAACTCGTCATGTTCAGCCCACACAAATTTCTTCACAGTCCCCAATAGCAGTAACGTACGTGGCTAGCAATACTGTGTCCTTTATTGTAATTGTAACTCGAGTAAGAGTTTTCATTTTCTTCAGTATGAATCCTCCTTTTGTTCATCACAAGGCCAAACATATGGGTCATAGTGGAAGACAGATAGACGGTTCCAAATCATATTTGAGAGAGTAAAAGCAAAACCTATGGTCTCCACCAGTTTCTGGATTATAGACCCATAGTGCTCTATTATTTAAAACCAAGTCTCTATTTGTTAAATCAGAATAAAAGCAACTGCGGTCCGCGTGACGGCCAATAGCGACGCTGAGCACGCCCTCCCGCAGCCATCGAGCTGCGGTCCGTATGGACGCGGGCTTACAGCGACGCTGAGCACGCTGCCTGCCGCAGGGCAGGGCATCATCGCGCGTCATGCCTCGCGGGTTCCCCCACTGAAACCGGAGCTGTGCGGATACCAGCCGGGCGCTGCAGGCCCCTCCCTCTCCAACTCCCGCAACTTCCCCAGCTCCAAAGACCTTCATCACCAGCATCACCGCCTCGCCAAATTCGCTGCAAAAACACTCTCAACACCCAGCACCCTAGGTAAGCTCCACCGGAGGCCCACGCATTCTTCCCCCACTCCGGGCAGGAGATCCAAAAGAGCGGTGGGAGGGCGGCTACCTCCACGGGCGACTCGAATTCGGGCTGATGATGAGTTCGCCGACCGCCTCGGTTGAGCGTGGCATTTCGCTCCACCCGAAATCCGCTGCCTCTCCGCGGCGGCTTGACGCGACCCATGGCCGCCGCTCCCCCAAGCCGGAGGTGTCGGACACCTCGGCTAGGGTCGAGCGATGGGCCGAACCCTCCTCGGCCGGCCGTCGCACACGGTCGCCATCCTTGAGGGCGACATCGTTGTCATCGCCGCCGCCGTCATCGAGCCAGACCGGGACCCTTGTCGGTCCTACGGTGGCACCTCGGCCGCTCGGGTGCCAGCGTATCAACGGCTTGGTACGCGGCTGGTCGAAGCGTGTGCCCGCACCAACGGCTCGGCCAAGACCTACCAAAGATCGCGGCCCAAGATCCCTCTTCGTCGCCTTCGACCACCGACACCACGTTCCTCGGCGTCGCGCGCAGCCGACGCCGATGGCTTCACGCGCTTTATTCGTGAGCGTCGCCGAGGGCGTCGTCCAGGCACCACCTTACCACCGCCGCCAGCCGCACCGCACCGCTTGCTCGTCGGCCTCTCGCTTCAAGCGTACGGCGACCATTATTGCCGCCCAGTGCACCTCCTCGCCCCGCCTCTTCGATTTAGCACGAGGCACCGGGCAAGGATTGCAACATCGCCACCACCATCGTCGCCCTCCTCGGCGCCCTCCATCGACCTATCTGCAGCGCCACGCCGTGTGGCGCCGGCACGATGGTGGCTGTGGCGCCTCGAGCGCCGGAACAGCGATGGTTCCAATCCGTGCGGAGAGATTCTCCGCCCGCCTCCCATGACATCGACGACGCAGCGATTGCGGGGGACGCCCCCGTCGTTGGCGACGCGCACACGCGCGTGGGTGGCGGCGACCGCCAGCGTTCGACGTCGGCGGCGGCGCAGCGCAAAGCCTTCGAGGGTGCTCAACATCGTCACCGATAGTCTTCTTTGTTGACCCGTTGTCGCTTCCGTCGTCGCCCGCCGCTGTTGACCATTACGCGGGTTGACCCAATGCTCTTTGAGCTCCACGGCCTCCATCGTCGTGCGCCCGGCGACATTCCTGAGGACGAGGTCGCGACCCTCGTGCCTATGGTGCGGCGCCTCTCGCGGCGCCCTCGCTCAGCTACCGCCTCCGGGCCCATGGCCTACCGGGCCGACTTGGTCGAGGCGAGTTCGCCATTCCACCCGCCGCCGTGGACGTGACACCGGTGCAGCCCCGCAGCCTCGCCGCCCCGGGCTGAGGAGCGCAAACGAACTCCGCGCTGGCGCCCCACGAGGTTGGGATGTTGTTCTCCACGGTACACACGATGGTGGCCCCGGAGCTTGTGGCGACGAAGATACGGCATCGCACACTCTTGAACCCGTGCTGCGCCATCGGTTGATGAGTGCGTAACCCGCTTTCAAGAGGCGGTGGAGCCATCCATACTATCCCACGCCGGTCTTGAGGAAGACGCGCGCGCGCCAAGACGCCCCTCTCGAGCTAATGCCAAAACGCGCGGTGACGGCTCGGCCGCAAAGAGTGGAGTCCAGGCTCCATAGGCCGAGGATCGAGGCAAGGAGAGTTTTGCTCAAGAAGTTGGGGATCGAGGTCGAGGCCGGCGTGAGGATGCGGTCTCCTTTCTTTGAGCTGCGGGCTGCACCACGGGCCCCTAACGCCGAGGTCAATATGGAGGCCATGGAGGCCTTCGATTCTGCTTGGGGAAGAAGCGCGCATTGGTGCGGCTTTGAGAGTGCTTGTGGTCTAGTCGCGACATGGTTTTCTTTGTAATCAGCTTACGGGTTGCATCCGGTAGTTAGGTTGCTAGCGTTTTTGTTGTGTTGTGTGTTTGTTTTGTTTTGTTTTGTTTTTCGTTTTTGTCGATGCCTGCGCGGCATCCCGCTTAGTTTGTATTTGGATTTGGTTTTCTCCTCTTAATGAAACACGGTGAATGGCCCGATCAGCAAAAAGAACAAGCAACTGACAGGCACACATAGCAGAGCGTTTCACAGCCTCCCTTTCTCTGCTCTGCTCTGTTTACGACATCATGATTAGCCTGCTCAGGCTTGAAATATTTTTCTGCTTTTGCCAATTCTTAGATAAAAAGGATCGATCATCAAACACACGTACATTATATAACACATATCACAATTAATGTATCACACTGGACATTAAATTCACGTTTATAGTACAAATCTTTACAATAAGTTTAAGACTCAGAATTAAGTAAGCACAACATAGCTAGGTTTGGCAAATCACTACAAAATGCACACCACACAATAAGTTCCAGTAAGCAGGCCGAACAGGCCTGATTATTAAATGAATAGAAGAGATGTACTACAAATAATAATAAGGACGGCCGAACAGGTGCATGGCGGCGGGGTAAAGCAACGACTGAACTATAGGAAATTAAACCTAGTGTAGTGTGTGTAGGCAATAATCACTTGTGGCATGCAAATAGCAGAGGGTAGGTATTTAGAAAGCTCAGCAAAGATCGGTGGAGAATGAGGTTCGTCATGACGTCGATGCCTTTGGAGCAGAAAATGTCAAGCAAATAAACATAAACATGATCGATCGATGGAAGTCTGGAACACGGCTCCGTGGTTGTCAAGGTCCAGATCGTTATGATCGGTGGCCTGCCAACAGAAAAGTGTATTATTATTAATTTGTAGTAGTAAAATAAAATGCAATATTATCAGTAAAACAAAAATGCTACGTACGTAATACTTGTGCAGAAGATGAATTAAGCTTGGATCTCCTTTATCTCTTGGGTCCCATTGCTGCTGCAAGCTTCACTGCCATCTTCAGAAATCTCCTCGCTCTCTTCCGCCTCACTGCTGCTGCAAGCTTCACTGCCATCTTCAGAAATCTCCTCGATCTCTTCCGCCTCACTGCTGCTGCAAGCTTCATTATTGCGATCTTTAGAACTTTGTATAATACTTTTCCCTGGCAAAAAAACTCAGCATCCTTGCCTGACACATTAAGTGTAATCTTGTTGGGATGCTCCCTGGCTTCATTCCTCATGACGTCAACCGTGGCGCTGATGCACGGCCTGTCTGCTCGGTACCATTCGTTGCATTGGATGCTGACATGTTGGAGACTCCCGAGTTGCTTGATACCCATGGGGCGGTCTGTACATGGTTGGCCACCGTAGAACTGGAACTCGAACTCAAGGTGATGCAGGTTCGGCATAGCACCTTCCTGGAAGGTAATCCGTGGCATTGGGCTGTCAACAGTGAGGTACCTGAGCTTTGCGAACCCTCCCATGCTAATGACTATAGGCTTTCTGGGGACAGCTTCAAACCTTAGGTTGAGATCATCCAGGTAGGGCATGTCCCGTAGAATCTTGAGATCTTGCTCCTCTAGTTTGCAGATCCTGATGTCCAATGAGCCAATATTGTTGAAGTGCTCTTTGATCCACAGCGGAATTTGCATGTGCTTCGTGCCGACGACTAGTCCGCCATCACCACTCTCCCAAGTAGTTTTTTTTTTTTTTTGAAAAGGAGAGGATCTCCCCGGCTAGCGATGACAGCGCATCACTATTCTTCCAAACTCGGCGGACGCACATGGGCATCCCCTCTAATTTTGAAAGATGACCGACTTCAAAGGGTAATGTCCCGAAATCCGTGTCTAGATTCTTCAGTTTCTTCAGTCCCCCGATTTCCCGTGGTATCTTCCTCACTTTCGTGTACCTCAAATGTAGAGTCTCTAAATGCTGCAGTTTCCCAATCTCCCGAGGGAGCTTTGTGATTGTACTAACGTAAAACAAATTTAGAATCTGCAACCGCTGGAGATTCCCGATCTCACAGGGCAGCTCTTTGATCCTTGTCCAATTCAGGTTCAGCGTCTCCAAATGTAGCAGTTTCCCAATTTCCTTGGGCAGCTCTGTGATCTGTTGGTTCTCACTCACATCCAGATTCTTCAACTGCTGCAGTTCACCAATGTCCCTAGGTATCCCTGAGAGCTCAACATTATAACTCACGTCCAGAGTCTTCAGTTTCTTCAGTGTCCCGATGATCTCCCAGGCCTGCTCTCTCTGATTTTTGAGCGACGGATGCACAGAGTCTCTAGTGTATGTTGCAGGTTCCCCAGCTCCCTAGGCAGATCCGCGAGCTCTCTGTTACAGCTCACGTCCAGAGTCTTCAATTGCTTGAGGTCACCGATCTCAGCAGGTAATCTTGTGATCTTTGTAAAATTCACTTCCAAAGTCTCCAAATACTGCAGCCTGGCTATCTCTGTTGGGATCTCAGTAATCCCTCTCCACCAGACATAATCCCCTGTGTACCAGACACTAGCAGGTGCCTGAGACGGAGCAGCCCACACATATCCTTCAGATGTTGCCGCTCAAGAACATGGTTGTATTCATGAACATCCAACACTCGCAGATTTTCCAAATGCTTGTAGGGTACCCTATCGGCATCTTTAAAATGACAAGGGACCGGATATCATGCCAACCTATTCCTGACAAGGTATCCACTGCATCACTGCTTGCTGGCCAATAATCAATACATAGCGAACCGACAGGAGAGGACGGAATGTCAGAACTGCAAGTGATGAAACTGTGTTCACGCAACTTGCATCTGAGGTAATTCCGCATCATGGAGTGCAGGAAGCCATATCTCATAAGTCCACTGCTGTCAAGCTCGTCAATGTAATCTTTTGCTACCTCTTCATTGCAAACAAAACCTTGAGCGATCCATCGCCTGACCAGATGATCCCTTGTAAATTGGACATCCTCAGGGTATATACTGCAGTACAACAAGCAGGTCTTCAACATATGATGAGGAAGATGGTTGTAGCCAAGCTCCAAACTCTCTACTAATGGTTCAAACCCTGAAGTGTTCTGAATCCCATTTCTCTTGACTTGTTCCTCAATCCTGTTTTGCAAATCACGTGTCTCTATACACAGGTACAGCCTTTGTTCTTCTTGACGCTCTCGTTCCTTTGCCAATGCCGAAAACATACAAGCCACTGCTAACGGCATACCACGACACATTTTCACAATAGGGTGGTCACGGTCAAAACCTTCTCCAAGCATGTCAGCATTCATGTCAATCATTTTATTAGTGAAGCCTGATATCATCCAACCACGACTATGCCCAAGTTTGTGGACCAAGGCATCAAAATCATCACACCACTTGTCGGTTATAGCATTAACACGACTCGTGGTGACAATTCTACTGCCCAGATAATTTTCTGGAAGAGACTCATTGATGGTTTCCCATTCTCCGCTATGCCAGACATCGTCAATTATAACCAGGTACCTATACAAGTTTAAAGAGGCAATATTGTTAAATGCACCACGTGGTGTGCATTTTTATTGGTCACTGCCTCGGTAGCCGAAAAGCACTTTTATTTCTTATGTTCCCTTCCGTCGGTTCCAAATTATAAGATATTTTTAGTGTTTTATTCTCTATATATCTGAAGCTTTTGCTATGTAGTTAGATATATACTATTTCTAGATATATCACTTAAATATACACTATGCCCAGTTATATAGTAAAACAATATATCTTGAAAAGCTATTACAACTCTTATAATTAGGAACAGTGGGAGTAAAAGTGTAGCGCCACAAAACATACCTACTATTACACTACTACATATTTGATCTTAGTGCCAGCATCATCACTGCCGCTTTTAAAAAGCCGACACTGATAGTGCCTTGGACACATCACTGCCGGATTTTTGCTAAAACCGACAGTGATAGGACAAACCGACAATCGATACTGAAGTCTTCATGGTCGGTCGAACCGACTTTGATACTAGGTCATCACTATTGGTTTTAGCCACTAACCGCACTGATACTATCACTCATGGTTTTAACCATGAACCGACACTGATACATCATTGATGAACTCTAATTTCTAAAAATCATGTTCTGTCAATTTTTGTATCATTATAGCTATTATTTTATTTATCGTTTCATGTGACCATGATTTATGTATTTGAATTTTGAATTTAAAAATAGTAACTTCAAACATCATTTTGGAACACTAAATGATTTTAGCTTAAAAAGTCATAAACATAGACCTCATCAAGATATATAATTTTTATTTTAGTCATTTGTTCATTTGACAAAGTAATAGTAACATTGTTCATAAGATTTGTGAACAATGTTACTACCACAATGTCGGATGAACAAATGACCAAAATAAAAGTCGAGATCTTGAGAAGTTATGAAAATTTATTGTTGGCAGCTTTTTGATTTGAAATCATTTTGTCATGGAAAACCATGTTTGAATTTTTAAAGTTTTGAAATATAAACTTTTTAAATGATCTCAGATGGAGAAAGAACAAAAAAATAAAGGTTGTAGATCTCAGAAAGTTAGAAAACTTTCTAGTTGACAAGTTTTTGATTTGAAATCATCTTGCCATGCAAAATTGCATTTGAATTTTTCAAATTTCAAATTTAAATTTTGTAAATGACCTTAGGCGGAGAAACTATACAAAAGTTAAAGATGTAGATCACAAAAAGTTATGAAACTTTGGAGTTGACAAGTTTTTATTTGAATTCGTTTAGGGCCTCGAACAATAAATTTATGCTCGGTTTGTAATAATACATGGGGAACCAAAAATATAATATAGACACAAGTGACAAAGGGGTGTAGTGGTAGAAGACGGTGCACGCACGAGGGGAGGTCATGGGTTCAGATCCCACCAGCCGCGAAGCGCGCAATTTTCTCATGAAAATGCTGCAACCTACGACTGATTGGTGGGGCCTTCGAATTCAACAAAATGTACTTTTCTGCTAGTGATGGGGTTGGCATCAGTGTTTTTAATATGTTATGCATCTGGGTTACTTGATCTTATTTTATAATGGTATAGGTGTGTAATATATATGCAAATTCACGGGATCGGCTAAGATTATTTTTTCATAACGTTACATTGTTTTTTCATGGGGGATGAACTATCCCCACCTGAATTTTCATACCACAGATGTCGGCAAGCCGGTGGGTGGAAAGGCATGGCGCCAATTCAAATACAATAAGTTCAGAGAAGTACAACGGGGAGAGAGATTACAATATCATCGACAACGCCACCAATAATAACACTTAAACAGACTCAAGCGTAGGCCTAGACACAAGCGAAAAGACGCCAACCAAACGCCGATTCGCGCCCCCACCGAACAACATACTCATCGGTTTCACCATGACCATTGTACCCTCCATTCCTCATAGCCGATGGTGTCATCCTCCAAAGACATCCGGGCCCACGTACCACCATACAACACCATCCACGGGGAGGAAGCATCACTGTTGTTCTCCGGATACACACCCTCCCTTACAGAACGTGTATCAGGAGAACAGCAGGGAGGTGTGCTGCTGAAATTCTATCTTGGATAGTAGCGGGGCATGGAAACTAACTTCATCTACGCATCCGCGGGTGGGATTAGGACATATCCTCACCTATTAGAAGTAGGGCGATGACCATGTAGATGCAATTGATGGTTACATTACTTCGGTGATATAGACTACCAAGGACAACATGGGTAAATGATTTACACCGAACTATATCGCGTGGGTTTACCATGGTGATTGAACAAATATGCCGAGCGACCATCGAGGGCCGCGGTCCTCATTTTACACATGTAGAACATGCACCGCCACCATGAGTGGAGAGGACGGGCTTGTGAGGAGGGGTCGGACAGAGGAGGAGGGAGTAACGGGCGGCGCCGTAATAGGCCGCCCCCTCCCTCCCTCGCCCGGAGGAGCAGCAGGAGGACAAGGAGGAGGAGCTAGTGGGCAGGCGGATGAGGATGAGGAGGAGGAGCAGCCAGGGGGACCTAAGAGGAGGAGGCAATCAAGGGCATCGAGGGGAAAATGTAAAAGTAACTTTAGATGTTATCACCACTACTTCATTTCAAATGTTGAGAGAAACTAATAATTTGACTTACTTGTGCAAGAACCGGCTGGTTGTGTCGGTGGTGGGAAACGCATCCCCAATGGTATCCTTGGGGGGTTGTGCGAGCAGCACTACCCGGCCTTGTCGATTACGGCACGCAGGCCGGAGCCGGCCTACATGTTTGACCACTACCACGTCACCGTAGACGCCACGTGCGGCAAGGTGGCTTAGCGGAGGTGAAACAGGGAGTTTTGGGTAAGTCTCCCTCGCATTTGTTATTGCATTCATTGGACTTTTCTTGGAATAATGAAAGGATACATCTCATTTGTATGCGGACTTATTTCAGATGTGGGGAGGGATCTTGGGGCAGGGTGGATGAGGTGCTTATCAGATCCGCTAAAAAACATGTCACCGACATGCATCACGAGGTGAAACACCCGCAAGGTCATAACCTACTATGGGACCCGGCTTGAAGCGAAGATCGACAAGGAACTAGCAAGAAAGACGACGCTGACCCGAGACCAGTACATTGAGGTAGATGAAGAACAATAATATTGATTCGTTTTGAGATTAAGTAGGTTTAATTTGATCTTATTATATGTCAAATACTTCATGACGACAGATGATTCCTAACAGGTGTCGTTCCTATCCCGAGTCTTTGGGAGATGATCGTGGACAGGTAGTTCACGCGAGGACTACATCGGCAGCCTAACGCTGCCCGAGAGCGCCTTTTGATGATGCAAGGTCCAACACACCATCATGATAGCCACAACCTCGGCTGGATACAGAGAAGCATGGGTACGCATATTCTTTTATCGATTCCGATGCTCAATTAATGCGGTTTCTAATCATCTTGCTTCTTTCTCCCAAATGGCGGCACATCTAGGCGAGGGGAATGCAACAACTTCTAGGCATTCTGTGTGTCCCACAAGGGCAAGGCGCTGTTCGACGTCGTGATGCGCAACCTTGAGGACCTTCCCGAGGCGTACACCAACCCGAGCATCCATGCCCGCATCAATGAGTACATGTCGGCGGCAAGGTCAGTCCATGGGGCAGAGTACGATCCGTGCACATAGTACATTGATGCGAAGCTTCGTCGGTTGGTTGGGAGGAGGCAAGAAGCACGGGGCGGTTGTGAATTGGCGACGATGTCATCAATAGTGCCCCTCTCTCCCTCTCCCAAATTTGTGCACGGAGCACGAGCTCTAACCCGCCATACAACTATAGATTTCCATGCGGCCCACGGCCCGACGGCCCGCACGAGGCACGCAGCGCGGCCCGGCCCGAGCACGGCACGGCCCGGTGGTCGACGGGCCCAAAGACGCACGCACGCGGGTCAGCGGTCATCGGCTTGGGCCGACACCCTCGCACGGGCACGCACGCCCGTCACGTTAAGAAAGGGGAGGCCCCGTGACAAATATACTAGTGATAATATTGTACATATTTGGTATATTAGTCCCGATATTTTCATACTTGGTATAATATTATACATATATTTGGTATAATATTGTACAAATATACTAAAATCTATGTAAAAATGATCATGTTTAAGTGTTTTTAAAAATCGCCCGTAGGCGGGCACGGGGCACGATTTGGCCCGTGGGACGGGCCTGGGCTCGAGGTCGCACGGAGCCCAAGGCGGCCTCCGGGCCCGTGAGGGCACGACGTGCCTTAGCGGCACGGCACGGGCCGGCACACACGAGGCAGTACCGGCCGGCACGGCACGCCCGCGTTGGAAATCTATACATACAACAACGGCCGAGCCCTTCACAGCAACGGGTCGACACACTCTAGATTATTCTTGTTTTACTCACCATACATTGATCTTTACACACCTTAATTAGGTTTGCATTACTGAAACATTGGTACTCTATGTGGTGGGCCGAGCTACAAAATGAAAAAGAAGCAACGTGACAAAATGGAGGCCAGGATGACCGCCCAGCTGCAAGCCGAGCAACAGGCCCAGACGGTGTGGCTGTCCGGAGCTTACGAAGTTCCTAGAAGCTCTTGTCCAGAAGTCGGGTTTTAGTTTGCCACCTTTCGCTGCAAGCTCCGCTCGCTCCGCCTCCGCCTCCGATTGTTTAGGCGACTCCTATGAGTATGAAAGTTTATTGCTTTCGTTTGTTCACGCTAATCCTGTCTAACACATGCAACCTCTTCTTTGTGCAGCAGCCGTCAGCGGGTTTGAATCATGCGCCTGCAGGTGATCAAGGTTTAAATTCACCAGGCACTCAGTTTCCACATTTCTGATGAACTTGTGATATATTGGGATGCATTTGTGGATTTGTGACTTATCGACTATATTATTAGTGAACTTGTGGATTTGTGATATATATGTTATATATATTGTGATTGTTGTGATATATGTGACGGATGTGGTATATATGTGATGGATGTGATAATTATGTGATATATATATATATATATATATATATATATATATATATATATATATATATATATATATATCTGATTGTCAAGGTGGAATGTAAAAAAAGTAAAAAAACATTGTTTTGGGTCACTTTGCCGAGTGCTTCCCGGCCTTTTGCCGAGTGCCCTATTTTCCCCATCTTTTGCCGAAAGTGCCCCGACCATGGCACTCGGCAAAGCCGAGCCTTTGTCGAGTGCCAAATCGTAGCACTCTAAAAAGTTTCGTGTTTTGCCGAGTGCCATTCGCACACTCGGCAAAGAATTATCAAACAAAAGGGAAAAAAAAACTATGCCAAGAGCGACACTAAGCAAAGAATTATCAAAAAAATGCTGAGCATGACACTTGGCAAAGAAATTTAAAAAATTCTTTGCCGGCGTGACACTCGGCAAAGTTGCCGTTGACGGTGCTGGGCCGCGACGGTGACTTTCTTTGCCGAAAGTGTCGCCTCGGCACTCGGCAAAGGCTTTGCCAATTTGCCGGTAAAAAAATCTGCCGAGTGCTTTCGAGTGTCATGACCCAAATGGGCCACACCAGTGCAAGCCCACGGGCTGGGCGCGGCGCGCTGGCTGGCCCGCCGCCGCCCCGCCACCATCGTCATCATCCTTCGGCCGTCGTTAAATAATAATTATTTAGGGAATAAATATTTAGGGAAATAAATAAATTACTTTGTCAAGAGGTATTCCGATCTATAAGGAAACCTCCTAGATATTTCTTAGCATGCAAGTCTCCCTCGGACTATAAATACAAGGGGCTTGTAATCAGTTGAATCTTAAGCGAGAAAAATTAAAAGGGTAGCTCCCTCACCGCCTTCTATCTTCAGCTCTCCAAACCCTAAGCCTCTGGCGCTGGGCTTGCGCGCTGCCGGCGCCCCTCCGCCGCGGCCCGCGCGCCGCGCCCCTCCCCACGCCGACGCGGCCACCATCCGCCGGCCACGCCGGCCGCCCACCTCCATCGCCGCCTTCACCACCCGACGATCAGCTATCGTGTCACGGCCTAATCTAGTCGGACCGGAATCTGACCTGGTATCTGCAGACCGGGACGATCCAATGGCCTTCGAACGAGGGCAGAGCATCGCGGAGGAGGTAAACAAGATCATCGACAACCACATCGCAGCCAGCGGAAGCCAAAGCCATGGAGGCAAATTCAGCCTCATCATCGATAAGTACACCAACCTCGCCCGACGTGACGCCGCCTCCCGACGTCATCACATCGCCATCGCCGCGCTCCCGCCATGGGCACCACCGACGGCGACGGCCGCCTCACGCGCCCGCCACGCCACCCCTCCAAGATCATCGACGCCAAGCAACGAGCACGCCTACCCCAAGGATGCCCCAACCGGGCCGCCGCGACCTGGTCCGATCGATGATCGAGGCTACCACAGACGTCCACCACCGCCGCGAAAAACCTACCCAACTAGGCCAACGCCTCGCGGCTACTACAATGGCACAGATAAGTTTCCCGCCACTACCAACACCCTCTTTGACATTGGGAACATCCGGAGTGCCAACATGGGCGACAAGACGGCGCCACCGGGCGCCAACATCGACGCCGCTAGCGTTGACATCGACGTCGCTAAGATGAAACATCCCCGGGCGACAGCCGCACCAAGGACTCCAAACGGTAACGACGCGCCTCCAAAGGCGCGCCACCATCGACGACGACGACGCTACCATAGGCGCCATGCATCAACGACATCCTCAAGAACGCCGCCGCTAGATGATGACCCTCCCATTGGCGCCAACGACGCCACCCCGACGCCCCGTCATCACCATGCCGACCAATCGACTAACGCCTCCAAGGGCACCGCCAACAACATCAGCAACGACCACGACATCTCCATCGACGCCGCCACGCGACGACACCCTCGCATCGACGACATCGCTAATAACGACGACGCCATCGTGGGCGCCACGCGACGCAACCGACGCTTCCTCGGGGGCTAACGCCGAAGACGACTCCACCGACGCCGACGCGACTTCCGCCTACTCGCCGACTTCAACAGCCGATGCAAAATTCGTTACGACCGACCGGACGCCCCTCGGATTCCAAAGATGGCGGAGAACTTCAACACGCAACCGTGGATCTCCTCGCGGCTTCGACAATCGGGCAAAGTGCTTCAAGAACAACTACACCGCCAACACTGACTTCCTGACACCAGCCCCAAATTGGCCGTAAGGCGCCCCCATCGGCACGCCAACGGAACATCAGCCGAACAAAGACATGAGGTATGCCGCTATCCACCCGATAATAGCGGTACTTCTTTGGTTCATCAAAGATACCAAACGTGACGCCATCGGAGGATTGGGACACCTCCACCGATGTCTACCTTGCGGCTAAGTTGCCCGCCTACGGCGACCTCTTAAAGAACATAGCGCCAACAAGAGTACATAGGGACCAGTACGACTCACGCTGTCTATGCTTCCAGTTCGCCAACGGCTCCTACAACCTACCGAGGGGGAGGCCCCACAGCCGCAGCGCCCCCAAGACGACGGACACGGCCGATCCGCCTCGCCGTACCCTCAACGTCCCTCCGCATAGTTCATCGCACAACGCCAAAGATCGAGCAAAGGACATGGTGACATCGACAACAACATCACAGCGGCAACTCGGCTATGGCAGCCGGAGGACTCGAGGACCAAATCAGCCACCTCCGTCGACCGCGGACGACTTGGCTATGGCAGCCGTGGCGCCCGAGAGTCGATCCGTCGGCCGGCTCCCTCGTTCCTCGATGACAAGAACGCCAAAGCACGACTACACCAACGAAGCTCTACAACAAGCTTTGGGCTACGATGCACCGGGAGGCGCCCCTACATGTTGGTAAAGGCGCTCCAACTCGCCCACCGCCTTCGACGCTCCCGTCTACTATGAGGTCTTCAGCAAGCGTTACCCCCGTGAGCTCCATCGACGATGACATGAGGTACATGCCACCCATCGCGATCCCCTACCTCATCGGCTTTGCCGCTACTCGGCATCTCTCATGCACCCTCAACTTGCTACACCGACCAAACAACCTTCATGGCACCGCCCGAATAATCCTTCTCCAACCGGGATCAACAGCTCTTGGGCGCCACCCATTGGCGTTCACCTTCCGACGACTTCACCAACCATGCCAAAGGCATCACGACAAGCACCGGGCTGATGGAGGAGTGCCGAACTTCTTGCCATCAAGTGCCAACCTTGTTCCTCGACAACCCCCCGCTACTACGCCTCAAAATTATCCAAGGTGCTACGGATGTTCTCCAACCAGGTGGGATCTGTTGCACACACTTGAGGTTGGCTTTCACCCCGGCGTACCATAACCGATGAAACCATCTCTAGAGAGCAATGGAATTCCATCCATTGAACCGACATCAGCAAAGGTCAGCATCTTCATCTCCACCCAGCTCATTCCCTCGACACAAGTGGATGCAACAACCTTCCGGCCATGCTACTGATCAACCCGTCAACAACAACAGTCTGTAGGAGAACTAGCCGCGAGGACGCTACTGCCGAAAAGGGGGGGAGTAATGTCATGACCCAAATGGGTCACACTAGTGCAAGCCCAAAGGGGCTGGGCGCGGCTTGCTGGCTGCCGGCCGCGCCACCGTCGTCATCCTTCACTTCGTCGTTAAGTAATAATTATTTAGGGAATAAATATTTAGGAAATAAATAAATTACTTTGTAGAGGTATTCCGATCTATAAGGAAACCTGCTAGATATTTCTTAGCATGCAAGTCTCCTCGTGACTATAAATACAAGGGGCTTGTAATCAGTTGAATCTTAAGCGTAAAATATTAAAGGGTAGCTCCCTCAACAGCTTCTATCTTCAGCCTCCAAACCCTAAGCCTCGCACACAAGGCTGCGCTGCCGCCGCCGCCGCCCAAGCGCCCGCCGCGCCGCCGCCCCCCCCCACGCCGGCGCCGGCCACGCTGCCGCCCACCTCCATCGCCGCCTTCACCACCCGACGATCAGCTATCGTGTCAATTCGCTCAATCTAGCCGAATCGACATCGAGCCTTTGCCAAGTGTAAAATAGGCTTTTGCCAAGTGCCATCCGTCTCAAGTAATGTATAAGAATGGCAATTGTGACCGAAATCTACCGAATTGATTGCTTAATGCTTCTGTTTCTTGTGATTATTTCTAGTTTTTTTCCCTTGCGTATCTAATGTAAATTGACATTGGCTCCATTGTGGCCTTTCATTAGTATACATAGCTTATATACGAAATGCAGATATTGGAATGAAGATGTCTGTGAATAACATGCGCACCTCTTATCCTTGAGGAATGTCGATATGATGTCGATGATATGTTTATTCTTGGTCGCTGCTTTGGCGCCAGCAAGTAGTACATCAGTACTATTAGCTGCTAGTTGTCGAAGAATGCTTGCCAGAACCTCCGTCATATTACGACATGAAGTGATGGACACAAAAGCCCGGGCCTGGAACTTATCTTCAATCGCTTCATACACAAGACGGGCAAGGGTTGTTTTACCCATTCCCGCATCTCCAAGGATGGATGCCATTTTGAGCTGCTGTGTGCTCTCGTCTTCTCCTATCAGGTGTTCGATGATCTTATCCCTTGGCTCTTCCATCCGCACGAGCTCTGAGATATCCTTGTGCACAAAGGGATCAACGACTCGAGTAGGCCACTTGACCGGACCAGAATCAACGGTGGATTTTGTTCTTGAAAATAGGCTCGAGACGGTGGTGCGGGAAGTCTCCATCTTCCACTTGTTTTGGCACTGCACCGACAAATCATCGGCTCTTTTCTTCAGATCCTCAAAAGGACGGGGCTCGGTCTTGTCCTCCATGAATCCCTTTGCCGTCGTTGCTGCGCTTCAAACTGAGGACGAAGTCGTCGATGGCGTCGTTCATGTCGTCGGCGAGACGCCAGGCTTCCATCCTCAGCTCCTTGCCTGCCGCATCAAGATCCCCTCCTATCCCATATCGCCCAGAGGATTGAGTGGATGGACTTGAGCTTGGACCTGATGACCTTCACATCCTTCCGTGTACCTCGCCGAAGCTGGTACTCACCGTGCCGCCGCAGCAAAGCTCTCAGCTTCACTACGACGGGGCCCAGGACCCCGTGGCTGCGGTCACGGCATCCTCCTCCATGTCTCAGGCGGCTGAGCTTGTGGACTACTAGTTACGTGGACGTGTTGGACGCCGTGGAGGTGGATTTTCAAATCATCAGTTATGATACCGGTTGGTGACGCCTCGTGGGCTAAGCTAGCTTCGGAGAGCTCCTTCTACAATATAATGCTGCGCCAAAAACCGAAATTACAAGGAGGGAGAGGGAAATCTTTTTTGACACCGAAAGGTACTTCCATTAACTGTGAGCCAAACCCAAATCGGTGGCCACCAAAATAGATACAGCAGTAGGTACACCATCAGGACAAAGCACAGCCACGCCTGGCCCCCAACTCCACACCTAGGGCTAAAGACAGAGCATAAGATGCTGCTGTAGCCTCCGCCTCGATAGCATCCAAACAGGTACTGGTACCTACTCCCCTCCGTCCCTTTTGGAGATGCCACTATGGGGTTCGCGCGGCCAAACTTTTTTCAACTTTGACCACGCTTAAAAAATACGTACAACATTTATATCTCCAAATAAATTTATTAAAAAAACTAGACTTAAAGATCTTTCCGATGATACTAATTACTTAACGTAAATATTTATATATTTTAATATATATTTCCTGTAGTTTGAAAACGTCGACTTCTCTTTTAAGTTAGAATGACATCTATTGGGACGGAGGGAGTATTGTCGAAGGGCTATGAACAGTACGTGGGGCTCCAGAGCTTGGTCCGTGACTATCCAAAACAGCAAACTTGCTAACTTTGTAGGCAGGCTTCACACAAAAATTCCTTTCGTGCCAACTGCCAGAATGCCAGCCTATGAAATCTTCCATGTGTTTCTGTCAATGGGATAGCTAAGATTATGCCGGCATCATCCTCATTGAACATCGACCGGACCAAACCTTTTTCCCACTGGTTTGTCACTGGATTTATCAGCTCGCTTGCTTGCTGGATTAGTGTTTGGCCTCGCAGACTGCTAACCCGCCGTGTTATTCCAATCTTAACATCGCTTAGACATGCACTACTGCTATGCGCATCTAGTTGTTGATCAAGTTGTTCATCTGATTCCATGCTTTTCCTTCCTTTTCCTTTGGATAAGCTTTTTTGCTTGACTTCATTTTTCATTTTGATAAAGAACTTTTTAGTGCTTTTTCATAAAGCACTTGCTTTTTTTTTTGTTCCACGATAAGCAACAAACCAAAGAATCGGCACCTTCGTGGGGGTCCAATCAAAAGATATACAAAGACGGGGCATGAAGTGTGCTTTTAAAAGATGGTTTGCATGAAATTTGGAATTAGCTGAGTGTAGTCGTCTCCTTTTCTTGTCCACGCTCATCAGAATCTGGTGCGTCGAAAATGAAGTCATGCCCAAGAGCATCTCCAAGAGCCTTTCTAAATTTCACTCTCTAGATCATCATTTAGAGCTATTCGCATAAAAATCGCTTTCTATAATTACTCCTCCTACTATTTTTCTATATCTCGCTTGCACTCATAGTACGTCATTTTGGTTTATATATATATTTGTCTAGCTTAAAAATCCAGAATATATAGAATATGGTTATATTTGGATAACCAATTAAAGAAGCGGTTGGAGGTTATTTTTCGCCAAAATCTCTATTCCAAGCAACTAGAAAAGATATAGAGAGTCTCTTAAAGTTGCTCAGGAGGTTAGATATTCCATCGATGTGCGAGAGAATCCTATCAACTGGTCCTGGTGCATCGAAAATGAAGTCCTGCCTAACTCTGAGAGGAGATTAGATATTCCATCAACGTGGGAGAGAATCCTATCAACTAGTCCCTGCTGGTGCGTTGAAAATGAAGTCTTGCTTAACTCTGAGAGGAGACTAGATATTCCATCAACCTGCGAGAGAATATCATCGATCAACTGGTCCCTTGTGCGTTGAAAATGAAGTCCTGCCTAACTCTAGAGGAGACTATTCCATCAACATGTGCTCGCATAGGCTATAGAATCCTAGAAAACATCTTTTTACATATCATATACGTAATACATACTCTTTAGCTAGTCTCTGTATATCTAATTATGATAAACTTATCTGTTACCGATCCATATATTTCTATCCATATTTTTAGTCATTTTTATTGCATGAATTCTCGCTTAAACTATTGTAGCTTTGTACCCAACATTTTGTGCAATAGAAGATGGGGATTTGAGAAGATTTTTTATTTATTTATTTATTGATAGAAGTGGTATATATTTAGGGTTTACTTTAGATCATGTTTTTAATGGCATATTTGTGTTGTTTTACACAATCCAAGAGTTAGGTAATCATACAGAAAAAATAGAATATATAAATAAATAAAAGGGAACGTATCCTATGGAAACTAAGTTCGTGAAAACTATAAAAACTCGATCCAGATCGTAGATGCTCATCCGATGGACAGAGTTGAGGTGGGACATTTTTAAGACTTAAATCCCTCCACTCATCCCACCCTAATTAATCTTTTTGCAATTAACACCCCACGTCCTTCCGCCGTCACGTCGTTACGTCGTTCTCCGTCCGCGACAACCGCCTCCCGCGAGGATCGCAAGAACTGCCGTGCCGCCGCCTCCACCTTCGATCCTGCCTGCCGCCCGCGTCTGCGTCAAAGCCTGTTTAAGGTGGGCTCCAACTCCGGCGTCGATGGCCTCAATGGAGACAGAATCAACGGCGATCTCCATGGCGGTGGGGTCTATGGCAGCATCGGTAACGGAGTCCATGGCCTGCCTGGATGAGGGGTCGGGGAGATGACGAGACGGTGCTGGGTACGTGCGATCAGAACCTGGCGGTGGATCGATCTTGACTGCACTCCACCACCGATGGACACGCCAGGGCTGCACATGCACTCCATGATCAGGATGGTTTGATTAAGATTGTAGAAGCGCATATATCGTAATATTTGTGGACAAAGGTTCCAAAGCGCACCTGCACCTGCACTCCACCGATGGACACGATTCGAGGTAGATCAACACATGCCGATCGTCCACCTCCACCTGCACTCCACCGAGCACCTGCACTCCACCCAGGCCACCCGACAAGAGACCACGCGAGACCAGGCGTCACTACCAGGCTGCAGGTTTTTCCCCTGACAGCCGTAAACCATCAGGAAAGATCGAAAAATTGACGGTTGGCCGTCAGGAATGAGCTGACACGAGCAGCTCGACAGGAATGATCAGTTTTTTTCTGTCGGATGGCCGCCGGGGATACTTTCCCTGACGGTAGGTTCGATCGCCAACGTGAGCATGGCCTTGTACTGAAGCGCTTAGCTAATTCTTGACGCAAAAACCGTCAGGAAACCATATAACGATGTTTTAAAAAAAAAAAATACAGAAGCAGATCGCCTTTAATTACAACCTTAGATGCATCCTCAGTTTGGATTAAGTATGATATTTCCATACAAATTTTCACAACAATATTTACACACACGGTTCAGATCCATTCATCAAACTGTTGGCATTACAATGAAAATATAAAATGGCTATTATTATCAATGAAGATTAGGGTCTATGGAATTTATGGCCAGTTGTTCTTTTTTAAGTCTTATGGAGAATAACGTGGAGGCTGCAATCCATTGGAGATCTCTGTAGTTAGGATTTATATATTTTTTCTCTATATATCGTGATGCGTATTTATTTAATATAACCCTATACGCACGGCGACGAGAGATTTGGTGAGTGTCTTCCAGGCTCCACCAGTGGCAGGGACGACGGGGCACTGATTATGGCTCCCCTGGATTACGTTCCATGCGGTGGTGATTTTAAAGCCATGACCCATGAGTGTGGAGACTCGTTGTTTTCTTTCCAAGAGAATGACTCTTGAGCTTTTTACATTGATTATTACTTGATGAGTGGAGCTGTTACCGGAGAAGTGAAGGGGGTGGGGCTGGGAGATGGTGCGAGGAAACACACACTCGGTGGAAACGGCATAGGGAGGCACACTACATTCGAACTTAAGTTTAGAGAGCTGGGACCTACCGATGATGTGGCTTTACAAAATCGTAGAGAATTAGAGCAAGTATTATAATACAGCCAACAAGCCACATTGTGGGTCCTTACTTCTTCCTTGCACCCAATCTCGCACAATGGTTAGTTCTTCACGGGTTAACATATGGCCCACTTTGTCTCTCTCACAGATAGTCTTGGTTCTTGTCCTCAAGCCTTTTGTAAGCTTGCGACCTCGCTTTTCCTCTCTCCCTCCCTTCTCTCCTCCACCCTCAAGATTTAGCCGCTTACAGTGCCTCTTATAATACTTGCTCTTTAGGCTAGTGGGGTTTGTTCTTTTAGTAGTAGTAGATATGGGCACTTTGAATGCTAACGAAGGATTATATGATATTCTCTATTATTATTATTATTACTACTAGGTAAATGCCCGTATGTTGTAACGGAACATATAATATCACGATAACATATATGTGAGTGCGTGTTATATGTTACATACCCAAAGTAGATACTACAATTCAGATGTTTCAATCAATATTACGTAAGTTTTCAAGAAAGATAGCTAACTTTGAATGCAAAACTAAACATCAACTTCATTTGTCTATCATGTAAGAACATGTGGCATCACTTCATGCCTACAATGAACCATCAAGGTTGGGCGACATGTGACCCTAAAGCCATATGCAGTTTGCCAAATATTGTTCATTCTTAGAGGAAAATAGAAACTCAATTCGGCATGATCTTGGAAATTTAGACCTTCCAAGTGACGTTTATTTTTCGAATATGCAAAAAAGTTTTGCACATCTTTTGTATTAAGACGAGAAAATAGTTAGCGTTACAATGACGTTAATCACGGAGGACCTTCTAGTGATGTTTTGAATACACCCTCAATACTGATAAAAAATGGCCTTTAGGACACTATTTAGCATACAAAGGAGTGATTATTAGGGTAGAGTTTTTTCCCTATTTGCCCTCATTAAATATAGTTTTGGGTGTGCTCAAAATTTATGGCTGCATTTGCGCGGGATGTTTTCGTTGCATGCGGCAGGATTTTCATTGGATGCATGGCGCTCTGCTATTTTCGGCGCAGCGCTTGATTAAATGAGCGGTTTTTTTTGGTGAGTGGCTGCATGGTGCCCTCCCAACTGCACGGTAGGAGCGAGGGAATTAGACCAGGCACCCGTGCGGGCGGAGGCGGGGGTTAAGCTTGGGGTGGACGATTCCATCCTTTTAGTAGTACTAGGTAAATGCCCGTGCGTTGCAACGGGAACAAATAATATATCATGATAACATATATACGGCGTGTGTTATAAGTTACATACCCAAAGTAGATACTACAATTGTGATGTTTCAATCAATATTACATAAGTTTTCAAGAAAGATAGCTAACTTTGAATGCAAAAAACTAAACATCAGCTTCATTTGTCTATCATGTAAGAACATGTGGCATCACTTCATGCCTACAATGAACCATGTAACACAAGATCAATACGGTACACAATAAAATAGAAATCCAAGCACACTATCCCCATATATATTCTCGTTATAACATAGTATGCATAGCTGATCCAAATGTTCTGGATAGAAACTGAAAACAGGAGGAGAATCAATGCACTCCAGCAAGCCAATGTATCTATCCATGGTATCGCACATCTTATTTATAGTAACTAAACCATTCAAAAATATAATTAATTAAACAATATAAAATGTGTAGCACCGTTTCCATGATGGAATAACCAAATAAAAAATTGCATAAATAATTAGCCCTTTGTTCATTTCATCCTTGCTGCCCGATAAAACACGACATCCCGGATTTGATCAATGAATGAAGCTGCATTGAATATTTACTTGAAGTCTTAGGTAAATGCCCGTTCCTCATCATGTCTTCTAAGAAGCTGTGACAGTCTAGTAATTGTGGAGCATATACCAACCACATTGTTATCAAGTTGCTTGCAAAAGTTATCTCAGAACCCACTAAGCAGCTCGACAAAACAGAAAAAGGCATCTGGCTCTGCTAAAGCCTGTTCACAGTTAAAACATGAGACAATAATGAACATCTACGTGCTTTACTAAAGCAAATCTGTCACATGAACTGAACAATAAATAAACCTCTGCGGGAGTGTAGCACCAGGATTAAATTCACTCCAACAGGCATATCATTAATCATTATTTACCCATACATGCTACATTCACAGAAATTTAATGTCATAATGTTTATACTCTCAGAATAATCAGAATAAGTAGACTTACAGCATGACTTTGGTCAGGGTCATTCCTAAAAACATAATAGAGAGGTGCCAAAACCTCATTCATTCCTTGTACATATCTTATACACGGTTTCAGTTTTGCAAATATTGTAAGTATACGCTTTTGGTGACTCCTGGAAACAAAAACATGTTGCATTAGGAAAACTGAACAATGTATCTGGCAACAAAAAGCGATCCCATGTCAGAGAACACACCTACCTGATTAGACAACGAATCTGAAGAGTCCCCATTGAAAATTGCATCTCAGGATGAGTGCGGCTTAACATCTCTATCGATCTGCTATACAATCTCAGATTTCTGAAATAATGGATAGTCAGTATTTTCAGTAATCATTGTCCGACTAATGTATCTAAGCATCGATCACCAAACAAAGACAAATTCTCTAAAGGTGCAATAATATGTATGTCTGAATATTGAACCGACAACTGCAAGCCTCATACTGAAACAAAAAAACATATGCTTCTTCCAAAATAAAAAAAGAAAGGAAAAACGTGCTAGCGCAAGCGGGATCTTTTTTTTTTTTTCTCCAAACATGATAGTACAATCAGGGACTCACCAGGCATGCTCTGCCATCTCTCCCAGTAAACTGGCCAGTGTTATCAAATAACGCTGCAACGATTTAAGAGACATTTCAACAAACATCATGGGAGCGTCACTCTAGTAGTTGCAGTGCGCAAGGAAAGTCAAACAGATAGGAGTTGGGTAGAGAAGAAACAATAAAGATAATCTATGAGATGGTTCAAAGCTTGATGCTGAGTTGGTTGATGTCCGTTGGCCATGTAGGCCATCACCGTGGACGTTGGGGAAATCAAAGGCACCGTACCTTTGGATGTGGAGATTAACAAGCTTCTGGACGTTGGCCATCGAGCGCGTCGCGCTGGGCACTCACCGATTGATTTGCAACGAGGCCAGCCGGATCCGAATAACATGAACCAAAAGGGGAAAAAAAGAATCAATCAAGTGAGACACAGGGGCCAACCAGCCCACGAAGAACTCGATGGCCGCGAACAACTCCGATCAAGAGGATGAGGAGCATAACATTCACATCAAGAGAAAGGGTGGGCATACCTGTTGGGTGGCCGACGAAGATTTGATGAAGGGGCTAAGCGCTCGGTAGCGGCGGTGACCAGCCAGTGAGGTAGCCGGCGGGGGGCAGCGTGCCAGAACCTGCTGCCGGAGCCGTACCATGTCCGGGCAGGTCGTCGCGGGTGAATCGAAGGGCCCTGTCCCCCGTCGAATCCCGCCCTATTCCTGCCAGGTGAATCGAGGCGCTGACGTCGATGTGGGGTAGAGCGAGGGAGTGCCGGGGAAGACGATCTCAGGCGGTTTCTCTTTTCGATCGTGGAGGGGAGGCCGGGGCGGACTTTGACCGCAAGGGCGGGCTGAATAGCCGGGCGGATTTTTACGGGAGGCGGGGTGAGTCCGCCGGGGTGGACGATTCCATTTGAGTCTTTTTAGTAGTAGATACTAAGTTCATCAACCGTGCTCTCGCACGAGGTTAAATGGTTAGGAGACACTAACTAATGATTTTTATAATTTTTATATTTACTAATGTTCTAAAAAAATTATAGCTATAATAGATACTCTTCATTATTCAATTTTTATGTACCTCTGTTTACTAATGTTCTAAAATTATAGCTATAATAGATACTTTTCATCGGTATCCATCAGCTTTTTCTTTACATAGTACCTCTCGTTTATCTTATATATACATTTAGTTGAACATTTGTTTAAACTATGACCATGGCTTTAACTACAATCTATTTCGTAACATGAACATAAATTTTGAGATTATTGGTTGCTTGAATACTATGACTATTATATTTACAATGGTGATTATAGTCTACCAATTTGGTGGCAAAATGCTCAAGGTTTTTGTAATAATTTTTTAGGATCTAATTTCTAGTGTGAGTAATTTCTTTGAATATTTTTTTCAAGCATGATTTATGTTTAATTGAAACAAAAACTTTTATGTAAACCCTTATCACTTTATGTGATACCCGAAAATCTATTTTTTTTACTTTCAGTTGTCTACCACGTGTTAATTTGAACTACCAATGCTCATTGTTTCGCTTTTATTCCTGATTTCATTTTTTATTTTGTTGAAAGAATATTCTATATCATAGGCTACCTAATGGCATAAATAGTTGTTTTAGCATGGATCATGGCACTCAAGATTTTGAATTTATTATGTTGTATTAATATAGTTGCATTAAATAAATAAATCTTGGAAATTAATTTATCGATGTTCATATATAATATTATGTTGCAATCAAATTGTTTAAACTTTTTTGAGATAATAACTTGCAAAGTTTATTATGATGAGTATTAATATAACCTGTTTTTTTTTACTCTTGATGAACTTATAAAATAATTATTTATCCTAATGTATATGTGCCTTGGTCCACACACCGTGGAACATAATACTTACAGAAGTGTATATTTCAGATAGCTTTGTGCATATATTGTACTTATGGATGTTGAATTATTTTTCATAAAAGCGTATATTATACCATCTACATGCAAATTTCAGATATTTATGTTAATTGTTTTGTAATAGTTAAGATGGATAATTTAGGTATAAATTATATAGGCATATATTACATTACATTATATCTTGCAATTCTGGGCATGGTTAATTTGAATGCAAACTTTGGGCTCAAAGCATTATCTTTCATAATGATAGAGGTGTACAATTTATAAAATTTTATATTATGGAATCAATTAGTTAACTTCTATAATTGTAAACTGAGCTAATGTAATGAACACTACTACAGAATTGATTTTACGAGGCACTAGGAATAGATTTTCCGTGGCGGGCATTTAGAAAAACCGCCACGGTAAATGGCTTGATTTACCGTGGCTGTTTTTTTTTAATTAACCGTGCCGGTTATAATGTCCGCCACGGTAAATCGATTAACCATGGCGGTTTTATAAGCGGCCCGCCACGGAAAATCAGGCCCAACCCGCTAGCCCAATCGGCCCATTCAAGCACTTCATATATATACCGGAGTTAGGTTTCTTTTAACTCACACTCCTCCCAGCGGCCGTACGCACCCACCTCCCCATCCCCATTCTACATCCGCACTCCCCTCCCTTCTCTCCCAATCCCGGCCGGCCCCTCCCCTTCTCGCGCGGTGGCGGCTCGTGGAGCTTGGCCGTATCCGGCGGAGCCGAGGAGTAGGACGCGCACGAGGCGGCGCCGCTTGACGCCGGTGAGGCAGCAGTGGCGGCTCGCGTGAATCCGCGCGGCGGCGCGGTGAGCCGGGGCGAGATCCTCTCCCCTCGAGCTTCACGCCACCTCGCTGATGAGCCGCGGATCCTCTCCCTCGGCGAGGCGCGGCGGCTGATTCGCAAGGAAGCCAGCGTACGGCCGATTTCTTCGCGGCGATGCGGCGCGGTGGATGCGCTTAGCGGCGGCGGATCGCCGGCGGATCCATCCCGGCGGCGCGCCCGAGGCCCGTTAGGGTTTTGATGGATTTTTCTTTTTCTTTTTTTTTATTAACCGTGTGTTTTTGGAACCGCCATCGTTAATCATGGATTTACCATGACCTAGCACGGTGGCGGTTCCTAAAACCGCCACCGAAAAACCCAGAACCGCCACTAAAATGGTTTGAGTAGTGGAAGTCACGGTCTTCGATAAAGGACTATATCAAAACTTATTTGTTCAAAGTAATCCAAAACCTTTGCCATCATTTTTTCTAATACCGTGATTCTCTCACCTCAAGTTTTTACTGACCATATATACCAAAACAATATAAATTAAGTACTTGGAAGAAGACAAATTAAATTGTAACTATAGTCAATTTTAGTATATTCTTGTAAAAGAAATTAAATTGTAATTATGGGATGTAGCAAGATGGACACACCTTTAGTATGCCGGTCGTAGCCGGTGTCGGCGTCGATGTAGAAGCTGTGGATGCAGAATCGTGGCTCGGTGGCTTTCATGTTCGCATTTGTAACTCATGATACAGCCGCCCGGTCCCGCATGTAGTCGCCCGAGTATGGAAGCGTGAATGTCCTAGCTGAGTGCCCATCATGCCTCGCTTAGTGCTCAGCAGCTTTGGGTCCTCTAAATCCTCTGTCTTGGCGTCCAACAACCGCATTGTCATACTGCCTCTTATCTTAACATCATAGCCGAGTCCGGCACCCATAGGCCGGAGATTATAGGGGATGTATTGAATCATTCATGTCACGGTCTCTCAATTGTCTGACTATTGCACCCAACTAATCTCGGAACTCTTACACCGACAAAATATGCATGCTGCCAAGGAAAAATTGGAGAAGATAATTATCATATTAGTTTTCTCACACACCATGGAGGATGACGTAAAACATACCATGGCCCTTGATCTCATGATCACAATCATCCATCTCCAGGTTTTGATGTAGATGAGTTGCGAGGCTGCCGCTCCTCTCCATGGAACAGCGCTGATGGGTGCCTTCCTCCTTGGGGAAGAATCCATGTGCCACCACGAACGGATTAGAGGAGGTGTAGTTGGTGCCACGTCTTAGTATCTAAGGATGTGTGCCATAAAAATTCTTATGACTCGGTAAAACCATTTTAGCAATTCGGTAACAATTTGTAAAATTTGCACTGTAATCCGTTGTAGATGACTGAAAGATTAAGTTAAAAACAATCACAAATTACAAATAAAAAAATTAAAAATACATGTATGAAAGAGAGTAAGAGACTAACAACATTACTTATCTGATTTTTTTACCGGACGATTTTTAAGGTCCATGAATAATTTAATTTTATATCATCTCCATCTACCTCAAAGAACATATCCTGCTCAATACCAATAGAGATGCATGCTTCTAGAAAAAGAGATACAATATGTTGTCTATACAACTATTAAAAAACACACAATGCCAAATAATCAAATAAATTGGAAGGTCACCTGCTACGTATGTGCGGTGCCGACGACGACAGCTCCTCATCTCGGCATCACCGTTGCCAATGAGATTTCATCTGTCCAGATTAAGATTTCACGGTGTACGGGGCTTTCATGGGTAGGGATACTAATCGGCTGCATCTAGCAGTACAATCCAAAGAAATCAAAATTACAGCAGCATCAGAAGCAATCAGAATAGGCTTACGGAAGGTCACCTGCTACGTATGTGCGGTGCCAACGACGGCAGGCCGGCAGCTCCTCATCTCCGCGTCACCGACCGACAACGTCGATTCCTAGTCCTCGTACTATTTGGTCTGTCGAAGTTGGGGTCGTTGCAGGACAGACATGGGGGTCGAGGCAGGATGACGGCGACGCGATGCGCGGCTTCGAGCGGCGAGAGGAATACCGCCGACCAAGGAAGGTGCGCCGCATGTAGCTCCGCATGATACATGATACAGGATGACGGCTTAGCATGCAGGGATAGGGGCTACCGGTACGGATTAGATGTGTGTTTTTTTTTTTTTTTTTTTTTTGATCGGAGATTAGATGGGTTGAGCCTTTTACGGGTGTAGAAAAAAAAACACATAAAACATCACGATTAAATGATTGCCGGCCAGAGTTTTTTGGAAAAAATATTTTATTTAATATAATGGCAAAGGTGGGTAATTTTGTACAAAGTTAAATAGATCCAATGGTTGTTGATGGCTAAGTCCTCTAATTTGATGGCCGGATGTTTTGATTAATGTGAGAATTTCTAGTATTTATCTTTTTTCTAAGCGTGTTTGGCGAGGATTAAGCGTGGAGGCTTCGTTGGAGCCTCCAATTAGTAATAGTAAGATAAGATATATATAGATCCATATAGATATTGGCAGAGGAGGAAGGCGGGAGGGAGGGAATTAAATTGTATATGGACACTGGGTCCATTCACTCTCCAATGCACCCCTCACCGATGGTTGATACATGGCATGTGAAAAAATCACAACCGTGTGATGTTGGACCCCACCGTGCATGTAATTTATTCGTGCACAGTTACCCCAAAATGTAGGAAGTTAACAAGCTCTCGGTATCTCCTTGTGCGTCTGATTTTTCCATGTGCCACGAGGAGCTGCTTACTACTCAGCGAGGAGCTGCTTGAGCGCAATGAAACTACTCGCAAAGGCACCGTCAAGGTCAGTTATATAGAAGGAATCTTCTTTTTTAATATAATCGGCAGCTCTCCTGCCTAATTTATTTAAAACAAAGTTATATAGGAGGAAGAGGTTGTCGAACAGCTGCTCTGTCCCGCGATGTTGCCAGAGGGCGTTTCGGACCAACGGTCGTGGACCTTGGACCTGATTTACTGAGGGGCATAGTTGCATTTCAGGTGCCTAATTTGGACAGGGAGGATAAAGAAAAGATAAAAGCTGCTGGTACAAGTGAGAATACATAAAATTAGTTAAAAATAATTTAGAAATAGTATAAGATTCCTGATGTAAAATTATCTTCTATATTTTAGAATTAAACTATAAAAATATGCCGTATGTTGCCCAGTGTCAACATGTATTGAAATTGAACTTGAGATGTTCTAACTTGTATGAGTGTGAATCGTGAGTCTATGTTGCATACGGAATACATAGAGTAATACCTAATACGTATTGTAATCTAATTCTTTATTATTCATCATCAATACGAATTTCATACTGAGTCAATGCCAGCGGCATTGCCATGCACGATGTGCAAAGTGGACTGTGTCTCCAAGATAGAGTTGGGAATCCAATTTTCGATAGAAGTAGAAGGTAAGTCTAATATAGGTATATAACCACCGTAAAGAGATAAGATTCCTATCTAGATTTGCTTACGCTCTCGGTTCTCGGCCAATAAATAGAAACACATTCACGGAGTTTGTTAGGGAGGAGCACGGGTTGGACGCCTGAAATTTTTCTCGTTTTTTATTAGTAGGTATAGATTATTAAAAACTATTGAGGTGGTCTCCTTTTTTTTCTCCTGATAAATTTTAGGAGTTAGAAAATATAAATTTTTTTTGGGAGAAAAATTTTGGATACTCTTTGGAATGCTATAGCAATGAAAAATTTCCAATTTTGCCGGGCCCACGTGAGCAAATACGCTCGCCTCGCAAAAATAAAAAGATTATTATTACACCGTTCTTGTTGCTCCTGCTCCGCCTAGCGCCCTAACCGCTGCCTCTTTCCACCACTGGCCACGCCGCCGCCCGGCCAGCCTGCCGCCGGGGGGATGATTGTTGGCCGCTCCCCTTTCCTCTTGCCTTTGCCGCCTTTCTCCTTGCTTCTCACCGCCTTGTACCTGACAAGGGAGACCCTAGCACTCAGGCGGAGGTTGTTGCCTTGTTAGCTACTGCGGAACGTGGCGCGGCACGGTGGTCGCGGGGTCACGCTATCGCGCGATCCGTCGCGGATTAGCTAGACATCGCTGAAATATGGAGAGCGTGGCGCAGAGCATCGTCACCAATGCCGTGCAGCTGCTGAATGCTGAGTATCAGCAGCTCCGTGGCGTGGGCGTGAAGGTCGTTCACCTGTCCGACGATCTGGCCGCCATGAACGCCGTCCTTCGGATGCTATCCGAAGCCGACGAAGGCGCCGTGGACCACTTGGTCCGAGTGGGAGAAGCAGCTGCGCGAGCTCGCCCTCGACGCTGCAGACTGCGTCGACCTATACAAACTCCGCATCAGGTCCAGTCCGAACGGTGGCTTGTCCACACGGATGAAACACCTGCTCTCGACGCTCTTCGCACGCCGACAACTCGCAGAGGAAATCGACGCCCTCCTCGCCCGCGCCTACGCCATCAGCGAACGCCACGCGCGTTACGGCATCTACCACGCTCTGTTGCACCGCTCCCTTCTCGGCTACTTGCCCCAAGGTCAGCGTTCGCTTCTGCTCATAACGAATTAACGATTAACGAGCCGTGGACATTTTTGCGTCGCCGTGAAATTGCTTCTAAAGTTGCTGAACTCATGGTCAGGGCGCAAGAGATTGCTGATGATGAGCGGCGCAGCAGATATGTAGATAACCCAAGCTCCAAAAAGTGGCATCAACTCCGCCCGAGCAGATGACGGCACCGAATTCATTCAAAGTCGTCAGCTTATCCACTCGCTGAATCCTGTGGGAGTGGAGGAGGACATGGAGAAGCTTCGGCCTTTGCTAAAAGAATCTCATCGAGCTGCTGTTATTTCCATAGTTGGGTTTTGGTGGGGTGGGAAAGACCACCATTGCCACCAAACTGTATCGAGATTTCGGGAACAAATTCAACTGCCGAGCATCAGTCACGGTGTCGCAAAACTATGATGAAGATCAAGTCCTCAGGGATATTCTGGGTCAAATCAAACCACGGGACATAGAGCAGGAGCAACAAGACTGCAACACAGGGGTACCTGCAGAGAAGGACCTAGCTGCTGGCACGAAAGCAAGCTTAGTGAAGCGGCTTGTGCCACTCACCTGTTGTAACAGGGAGCAACGCAATGATGGCAGCACCCAGCAGGCAAGTAACAACGTAGAGCTAATGACCCCTGACCAACTTATTGAAGTAAAGCCACGGGACAGCAAGCAGGAGCAACAAGACCGCAGCACCGGGACACCTGCAGAGAAGAAGCTAGCTGCTGGCATCAAACCAGGCCTAGCGAAGCTGCTTGTGCCACTCTTCCGTGGTCACAGGAAGCAAGGCACTCAAGGGACGCAGAGCAAGATAGAAAACATGACCCGTGACCAACTTTTTGAAGAACTAAACTCGTGCCTGCGAGAAAAGAGGTACATCTAAACCAATGCTTTTCTTTTAAGTAGTAGCCATATTGCAGACTGCGTGCAGCGTATATACACACAAACCGACAGAACGTACATTGTGATATTTTCACTTTTCAACACTTCTTTCTTTCTTTCTTTTTTGAGTTTGTCTATACTAAACTTGGGTGGTTTGCCCCCTTTTTCCACTCAGGCAAATTATTGGATCAAACCACTCAAAATTTGGCAAAATAAAATTCGGGGGCAGGAACCCCACTCCCACACAAATTTTGGCAGGGCAAAAAAAAAAAAATAGTCACCGCTTCTTAAAACGATTTCTACAACTGGTTGGCTTTAAGAAAACCACCCTAAAAATAGTCTCCGTCCCTGGTTGAAAATGAATGATTCTCACGTTTTTTGTTATCAACAATGGCTCGCGGCCAGAGTTCACAAAACAAGTCCGTGTGACTTGCTAGGACTGCAGACTGCGGCGTGGCCTGGATGAAATATATTTTTTTCTTTTTAGTGTCATTTTTGGAATTAATTTTTGTTGGTGCTTGCTAAAGGGAACTGCTGATAGAAATAGTTTTTTTGACTGGCTTTTCAGACGGGCGGTTAACAACCAGCGCTAGTAGAAATCGAATCTTATCGCTAGTAGAGATGGCTTTTATACTCTCAGTTAGCATGTTTTTTTTCTCATTTTATATTTTATTATTTGGTTTTTCTTCACAGGTATATCCTCTTGATTGATGATGACGTATGGTCTGTGGAAACATGGGAAAACATTAGAAACTGGTTGCCACATACAAAAGGCAGTAAAGTAATTGTGACTAGCAGATTTCAAGCTGTTGGTGCCGCGTGCTCAGGAAGAGATGGAACTGATTATCTGCATACCGTGACTGTTCTTAGTGATACCGAGTCTCAAAGTCTATTTAATCAGGTTGTTTCTGAATACCAAACCAGCACACATAGGGTAACTGATAATCTGCATTCGGCCGATGTTTGTACTGATGCCGATATCAATGATAAACATAACGATGGTGTTTCTGGTCCACTAAGCAGCAACAGTAGCAAGAAAGAAAAGGTCCATGAGATATGGAGATATTGTGGGGGCTACCATTGGCCATAGTAACCATGGCTGGCCTTGTTGCCTGCAACCCAACCAAAAGCAGAGACCATTGGAGTCAAGTTTGCGAGTCATTATTTCCAGAGCAGGTGGCTCCCCTTACCCTTTTTGAACCGGTGGCTCCCTTACCCTAGATGGGGTCACAAGGATACTCAATTATTGCTACAATGATTTACCTCCGGATCTCAAGACCTTCACATTGTTCTTGAGCATATTTCCTAAGGGTTCGAAAATTAGTAAGAAGCGTCTGATCAGGCGATGGATATGTGAATGCTTTGTCACTGAGAAGCAAGGCCTGAGTGCGGAGGAAGTTGCAGAAAGATACTTCAACCAACTCATAAGCAGGAAGATAATACGCCCTGAGGATCACAGCAGAAATGGGAAAGTAAAATCCTTTAAAGTTCTTGACACGATTCTTGAGTATATTGTGTCCAAATCAAGTGAAGAGAACTTCATTACAGTTGTTGGCGGCAATTGGCTGATGCCAACACCTAGCAACAGAGTCCGTCGACTCTCCATGCAAAGCAGTGGTTCTATGGATGGAAATTCAATAAAAGGCATGAACTTGTCCCAAGTGCGATCACTGACGGTGTTTGGAAGCCCGAGTCAACGACTTCCTTTCCATTCATTCGACAATGGAATAATTCAAGTGTTGGATCTGGAGGGTTGGCAGGGTATTATGACAGATAAATGTATGAATGACATATGTGAAATGCTTGCCCTCAAGTATTTGAGCCTCCGAGGAACAGAGGTTGTTAAGATTCCGTCCAAGATTGGGAAGCTCGAGTATTTGGAAACTATAGACATAAGGGAGACGAGAGTTGAGGTGCTTCCCAGAGCGTTTGGCCAGCTCAAACGTCTTCGTAGCTTGCTTGGCGGGAGTAAAAACCCAAAGAAGGCGTTGAAGTTGCCACTAGAGAAGAATAAGGTGCCGATGAAAGCACTTGAAGTACTTTCAGGAATTGAGATCAACATGGATTCAGCATCTGTAGCCAGCCTTCATCAGATGACAGGGCTAAAAAAAAGCTTGCCATTTACAAGCTCAATATACAGGAGGGATGATTCAGATCTTCACACAACTACTCTCCTCTATTGAGTACCTCTCTAGCTGTGGCCTGCAGACTCTAGAAATCAGTGATGAGGACTCTGGTTTTATCGACTCACTAGACTCCATGTCCACTCCTCCAAGGTACCTCGTTGGGCTGGAGCTGTCTGGCAGGATGGAAAAGCTACCAAAGTGGATTTTATGTCTCAGTAATCTCTACAAGCTAACACTTTCTGTGACAGTTCTTCGGACTGATACTTTCAAGGTCATCCAGAACCTGCCCAAACTGTTCAGTCTCACCTTTACACTCACTGCAGAGAAGGATGATCGAGACATAGTGGACATCCTTGAGGAAAACAAACTTCTTACTGATAGGCAGATCATTGTTCAACCTGGAGGATTCGAGAGTCTAAAGTTGCTTCGCTTCTTTGCAACTCTCGTGCCAAGGCTGAGCTTTGCAGTTACAGGAGAAGACGTAATGCCAGCACTCGAGAGGATTGATATGCGGTTTGAAGACTTCGAAGGGATTTATGGCATTGAGACTCTTAAAAGTCTGCAAGAGTTGCATCTCAGTGTTGGTAATCAAGCAAATGAAGTAACTAAGTTCTTGGTAGAGGAATTGAAGCACATCGCAAACCTCAACTATTTAGATGGGAAATATGCAACAAAGTGGCCAAAAATAATCAGTGATTGAAGATATTCGAGGATGCCATTGTCTTTCCGTTCACTTGCATCATCTGGTACTGTATTCTTATGTGGAGTCTATTTCTGATGATCTACTCCAGCTGTTGACCACCACTCTGTTTTTCATTTCCGTTTCTAAGTTTCAGAGCCTGTCAATTTGTCTTTTCCTTACAGTTTCAGTCTTTCCCTTTTAGTTTCAGAGTTTCAGTTTCGTCAGTCGAGTCCTTGTAAGCCTGAGTGCCGAGTCCTGCGCGGCTCTTGCATGGTCGTGGGATGGCACGATCATAGTGACCCTTGTAAGTTTTCTTTATATTGCAATATAAACAACAGAAAATGCTGCCTGTTGACAGCACCAAACACACCTGAGTTCATCGAGCTCTTATGAGGTGTGTCGTTTCCAGTTCATCGGCGGTGACAAGTCCCCGGCGAGCCTCAACAATTGTCGTCAAAGCGGGAACCTTTCTCGGCTGATCACGATTCACGATGTCCGCCCACTCATTCCGATCAGCGCTGATCAGTGGGTTCTGCTCTGTTTATGCTTCAAACAGGATGCTTAATTTAGTACTTAGCAGCAGTTGATTAGTACTTAGCAGCAGTTAATGCACTATCCTGCCAATTGTTTATGCTTCAAACAGAATGCTTAATATAGGGCTGTACACAACTGATTTGGAGCTCGTACTCCTGAGGTAGAGTACTGACTTAATTTATTGGCAGCAGATCGACAGTCCATCCAGTGTCCAAACAAACACCACCGAAACGCGCCAAAAAACGTCGGCACTAACACAGGCACACAACATTTTCACCTCGTACGCGAACCGGTCCATGGCCGTCCTTGGAAGAGAGATCGGCACGGCGATGACGTCCTCACCATCGCCATTCGTGACAGTGACGATGAAGCTCAACATACCATTTGGTACAGTTACAAAAGCTTTGTCCATTTACCTTGTATCTGCGGAGAGAACCCCCGCTCCTCCCGACCGTTGCCCCCGACGGGGCCTCCGCCGTCGCCACCGCCGGCGCCGGCGGCCACCCGGGCCCCGGCGCCCGCCTGCCACCCGTGCCCTGCTTCCCCTCGCACCTCCCCTCCTCTGCTCCCTCCCAGACCCCTCCTCTGCTCCCTCCGTACCTCCGCTGCCGTCGCTCGCATGGACGCGCGTGGGCGCCGGCTCGCCTCTGCCGGTCGCCGGCGACTCTCCACCGCCGGTTGGCCGGATCCGGCGGCTGGTCCCCCTCTCCGCCTGATTTGGCGGCCTTCGGCCCGGCGGCGGACTCCGCGCGAGGGGGGACCGTCGCCCCTGTCTCTGCCGCCCGGGAGCGCCGCTCTGGCCCATGCCCTGGGGTCGTGCTGGTGGCCCCGACGTCGCCCTCGCCGGAGGATCCTCATCTCCCGCTGCCGGTGGCCGAGGCCGTCCTCGTCCGCCCGTCCGCGCCCGGACCGTCGCCCCTTCTCCAGCACCGTCGACAACCCAGGCCTCCCCATGCCTCGGTTGGCCACGGACTCGGCCGTCGCTACCGTGCTGTCTTCCCGAGGGAGCTCACCGTTGTTGAAATCGCGCCTCCGACGGGACGTCTGCCTCACACCGCCTCCTACCGCTGCGTCCTGCTTTCGCGCGCCGGTAGTGGGGCTGGATGCTGTGCTCGTGCGGCCATCCGCTCCATCGACTGCTTCGTCGACTACGGCCCTCGGCGCAGCTCCGACCACGTCGGCGTTCCACCACCCACCCTCCCCTCGGTCGGAAGACCCAAAGGGTATGCGGTGGGTGGACGCCTCCTTCTCCGACCTTTCGGAATAACGAGGAGTCCGCCGACAGAGGCCCCCGTCGTGTTGCACGGTTGTCCATCCCCCGCTTCGCCCGTCGCTTCCGACCCGTCGTGGACCAGCGAGGGGCGGCCTCGCCCCGATATGGCGGCGGCGGGCCTTCCCCCCAGCGCCGTATCGCCGACTTTCGGCGTGAAGCGGCGTCATCGTCGCCATCTGGGCGGTCCCGCTAACTCCGTCGTCGGCCCCACGATTGTGGCCTCTACCTTTGGCTAGGGTGCCGGCACCCTGAGGCTAGGCCGCCAGCCTCGTCGCATCTCTTCTCGCCAACGGCGACGCCCGCCGCCGCGGGCGCCGCCATCGGCCGACCGTCGTCGTCGTCGTTGCGTGCCCGGTGACCGGGGACCCCTCTCCGTTGTCGCCCCCCAGATTGGCTAAGATGGCTTCACCGCCCGTCAGGCGCCGGCGTGGCGGCGCCGCGGCTCGCCCACGCCGCCGACACCGCGCCGCCATCCTCGGCGGGCGCTTCACTGTTCGGCGGGGATCACGTCGCCGCCCGTTGTTCCCCCCGTCGCTACTTTGCCTCATTCGCCTCGCAGCGACACATGGCGAAGGAACCGCGACCATCGCTGCCGCTACCGCCATAGAGATCCACATGGTAGCGCGTGGAGCCCTCAGGTGCGTGCCGAGGGAGCCCTCCCCACCCCCGTGCTCCCCGACCGCGGTGTGATCGGGCCGACCGTGTCCGGGTGGCCTGGACTTCCATGGGGTGGTTAGGGGCCGCTGGGACATCCCTTCTTCGTCGGGGCAGGATCCTCTCGTCCGATCCCCGACTCGGCCGGCCCTAAGACCCGCCGAGGATTGGCTCTGACCATGGCGGGGTGACGGTGCCTTCACCACGGTGACCCGCCGCGCCGGCCGCTGTGGTCGTGGTTCCCCCAAACAGGCGGACCGATGTTCGACGAGCTCGTGTGGCTCCACCTTGGGCGCCACCCTCCCCTACTATTGTCGGAGCCGTCTTCACCCTTGCGCCGGTCTCGCCTCGACTTCGAGAGGCGCAGGATCTGAGCAGGATCTCACGGGGTTGGTGGTTCCGTCATCGTCACTCCCTCTTGCCCTAACCCCCGCACCTCGACGCGAGGTGCTGGTGGGCCGTAGCCCACGACGAGGATTGTCGTCTCGCCCGGGCCATCCACGCCAACGAGTCGGGCCGCGCACCCACAAGCCAGGACACACACTTCGCCGACACGCCCCGGCCCCCGCTAGCGGATGTGTCTGGGTCTTCTTCGCCTTGCCGTCTTCAACTCGAGGGCGGGGCAGCCGTGGCCACCACGTCGCGAGGCGAGGATTACGGCGTCGTCGACGACGATGGAGTACACACAAGAAATAATCGCCCGGTCGCTGTCCGCCTTCCGCGACGACCGGCCGGAGAAGCGGCGCGGCGGGTACAATCCGACAAGTGGGCCAGCGGCGGGAGAGCGCCTTGGTTCCTACCCCGACCCCTCGATCGTCGCAAGGTTCCATGGAGTCTTCGAGGGGATCTTTGCCCGTCCCCGGGCGGGAGAACGTTCGCGCACAATCCTCCCCTTGCTCCCGGCGACTTCGCGGAGGATGGGTGCGGTGCTCCGGTCTCGGGAGCGACCACGAGCTACCCACTTCCTGCGGGTCCACACCCCGGTGACCCGGTCGACACCTATTGGTGGTGCCCCCAGCCGTGCCCACCGCGCGCCTCGTCCGTGAGGTTCCGCGTCGATCACCCGCCGCTGGCGAGCCCATCCCTGCAAACCCAGCCCACTTACGCTCATCAGGTTCAGCGATGATGAGGTGGGCGAGAAGCGTGAGGAGCGGTTCGCATCCGAGCGGAAGATGTTGTTGATGCTCGCCGGCAAGTTCGAGGGGCCAATCGACATGGCGTCATGCACTCCAGCCCCCGAAGCTAAAGAGCAAGTTCCGGTTGCGCCGACGACGCCCGGTTCTCCCGGCAAACGCGTGACTTACGCCGAGATCTTCCCCATGCCGCGGCTGGTGCGTTGGCGGCACCGTGGGAGATCCCGTCTGAGCCATAGACGCGGACACGCCCGCCGGCCACCTTCGTCGCGCGCACTTTCTTTACTTTTTAGTACATCCGTATCGCGCCACCGTTGAAGCCGGTGATTCTTGTATGTGTGCTTGTGTACGCTCCCGGCCAATTCTTTTGGCTAAGGCGTCGCGGCGATGTAAAAAACCGTAATTTCCCTTTAATAGAATACGTGCCAACGGTACGCTTTGAAAAAAAAAACGATGAAGCTCAACACGAACAACGCGCCCGCGTTCAGCGCAAAAGAGTGAAGCAAGCGTAAGAAATGTTTTAGGCTTGCTGAAATAGAAGCTAGCAGCGTGTGTTCACTGAGGTCAAATATACTCTTAGCATATTGAAGTGATGGTGCCTGATCTCGATGTGGTTATAGACGAGCCAGTTTGTTTGAAATGACACTGACACTTACACGGTTACACCATTGTTCGAGCATCGCCAAGAGTTTTCAAATCTCAATCACAACTTTGATCTATTGAAAAGATTGAAAAAAAACCTTCTCCAACGACGACTTCTTAACTCTCAATCTTTTTGTACATAGGAAAATTGATGCAACCGCGCAAGAATATAAAAGATAGAAACTATATATAAAAGTGGTCGGATGTTTCAAAAATAGTTAGGGATTCATAACACAAAATTATTCTCTTTTTTAAGATTGTGATTTTGAAACGGTTGGAGGACCCATCAAATCTGCTAAAAAACTTTGGTTGGATTTTTGCCAAGTGCTTCCGCTTCTAAAGGGTCAAAAGCCAACTAAAGAAGTGAGCCATATTATTTTTTTCAAAAGCAGCTGTTTTTCTAGGTACAACTTTGGAAGTATCTTAGACCCTGCTTTTGGCCTTTCAAAATAGTTGAAAACAAAGAGCTCTTTTAGTTGTTTCAAAGAAGATAGAGAAAGGAGATAAATTTTATACTTAATTTAACCAAACAACTTACAATTTTTTTCATAACATACTTGACAGCAGCTTCTCCACAAACAGTCAGTTCACATGATCACATCAGCTTTTTCACAGGTCGTAGCTCAATCAAATAGACCCTTGGTCACTTAAAACTTATTGATTACAAATTGTTTTTAATTTATTTATTTTTTGCCAGGATGGTTTCTTTTAAAACTATTTTGCCTTAGGAAGCTAAGATTTTTTTTAATTCGTGAGTTAGATTGGGCCACACGAGTTGGAATCACACCGAAATGATCTGGCCTTTTTCCCGATACAGCCCGGCCTGGAAATGTTCCACACTTCTCCTCCGTAACACTGAGCTCCTTTCCTCTCTCTTGTTCTCTCACTTTTCACCCCCGAAATACTTTTCTTCTGCCTACGAAACTCTCCGTCCAAAAACCCCAACGCTCCGTTGCTGGCAGCGCCGCGGCGATCTCGTCGGCGGCCAAATCTCGAACCCCGGAGAGATCTAACACAACCATCGGTGGAGGTGATCTCGGGGCGGCGTCGTTGAATTGAAGATGCCTGACCTTTGGGAGGAATTCCGGGCGGCGCTCTGCATATCCGGTGGAAACCTCCGCACGCCCCCAACCCTCCCTCCCCGGATCTCACCGGCGGCAGTGACGAAGGTGGCGGCGGCGGCGAGGACCTCCTCAGCACACTGCCCGACGACGTCCTCCTCTACATCCTCAGCGGCCTCCAGTCCGCCGCCGCCGCCGCGCGGACCAGCGTCCTCTCCCGCCGCTGGCGCCGCCTCTGGGCGCAGCTCCCGGAGCTGTGGTTCCCACTCCCCGCCGAACCAGCCCGCGCACGGACCAACCGCTGGCGCCGCCTGTGGGCGCACCTCCCGGCGCTGCGGTTCCGGCTCCCCACCAAACGGGTGCGCGCGCTGCCCTCGCCTGCCGCCGCGCGTGCGGCGCTCACTCAACACTCGGCCCCGGCTATCTTGAACCTGAACATCGTCGCCAACGACGCCGACCCGGGGGACACGGCCGCGGTACTCCGCCTCGCCGCGCCCCGTCTCACCGGCATGCTCTGTTTCCGCAACGAGGTACCTAAGGATCGGAAGAGGGGGGAAATAGCCGATGCCATTGAGCTACCCTGCTTCGACAGGGCTGAACGGCTTCGCCTCCACCTAGGTGACCTTCGCCTCGCGCTTCCACCGTCGGGCGTGTTCACAAAGCTCACCGAGCTAGTTCTGAAGCACGTCCAGTTCCAAGGCACCTCTGACATCGGCGACACCTTCTCGTCAGTCCGTTGCCCTTCGTTGCGGCTACTCTTTCTCTCCGACGCTCGAGGGGTGTCCAATCTTAGTATCTGCTCAGAGTCACTCGTCAGTATGCTTTTGTGTAATCTGAAAGGGTTGCAGCAGCTCACCGTTGTGTCGCCAATGTTGAAATCTCTGTCTATCTGTAATTGCTTCTTCAAGAGGCAACCAGTGGCTGAAATCACTGCTCCGGTTTTGCAAACGTTCGTGTGGCTTGATGAATATGATCCAAGGTGGGTCCAGCTGGTTGAGTTGGCACAGCTACACTACAGACACTGGGGACCTCCTTCGCAGGTGCATGGTATGGATCGACTCTACATCAGTTCAATCAGGGCATTGTGAAGCTATTGCAACGGTTTAAGAAGATCCCTGTTCTTGACATTACAATCATCTATCCAATTGTGAGTATATGCCCATTATCATGGATTCCAAACTTCTCCTTACTTAAATATTGCTGAGTACAACCTTCCAGTATAATACCTTTGCCCTGTTAATAAAAAGGAGAATTTATAATACCTTTGACCTGTTAATAAAAATAAAGTATGTTTCAAGAATTCAGTATCAGTAGTTGAGAAGATTGCTGAATTATTCTTCTATACTGTCATTATTTTTGAAGGCAAAAAACTGTGGGGGGAGATCCCCACAGCACTTTCATTTTCTAATTATATACTGTCATTATCGAGTTGAGAAGATTGTATTGATGTTGGTACCATCCATGATGGTGTAACATGTCAATAATTGAAAATCATGCTAGATGACAATGCTGCCTTATTTTCCCTGGATGTTTTCTTTTGGAAATTGAAATAAGTTTCCTTATCAAATGGGGAATGGGCTGAATGGAAATGAGTTCAGTAGGATATTTAATTGTCAGCATGGGTAGATACAATACCAACAAAGTCTTTTTAGTTCAAAGTAGTTGAGGTACACTAGAGATTAAACCCAATAAATGTCCAACCATTAAAAAATAATAACAAGGTACAAGTAATTGTGATAATAGTAAAATATCCATGTGTTCCTATTCATAGATAATTTTTTTAGGATACTCCATCAACCCTTCTTTTGTTAGATTTTAATAGAGGTTGAAGCCTGCCTCTTTACATTATTTTCGCACACCGTTGTGTTCTTCTATGCATTATTGATTCTAGAGGTGTTTGTGGGTTATGTCCATCAGTCCATGCCATTTCAACGATGGACAACGTTTTCTTCAATTGGTGCAATCCCTACCAACTTATATCATATTTTCAAACACTACTTTCTTGTATGACCACAGATTATAACTTTTAGGCACACCTAATTTCTTATATAAAATCCTTTTGTCAGTTGTTCGCGTAGATGCATTGTTATAGTTGTAAAATTTAGCCAAGAATGTGAGTTCAAGAGTGGAGGGTAGTGGGCATATTCAACTCAGTTAAGGCCCAAACACTGTGAGTGTGTAGTTCTCTAGTAATTGTGACCCTTTACTAGCTTTATTTAAGTAAGTCTACTTGGGAAGTTTGCTGAGCTAGCTGAACCCTGTGTGTTCAAAGGCTTTTGCTACTGTTTCTCTGTGTCACTGTAGGCTCAAACCTAACACTTGTAATTTCATTGCTTCATGGTAATGAACTTCGGTACTCTTGTGAAAAAAATTGTGATTCTTTACTCGATAGATCTTCTGTGCTATTACTCAGCAGTACAAGTCTGAAGTAGTTTTGCAGCATTTTGTAACGTTTATCCCTTGTTAAGAAATCATTTATTCTGAAAAGTTGCTTTGTTTCTTGCTGCATATGAAACTTTCCTGTGGCCTTTTATGAATTTGCAGAAGATGGTTTACTTCCAGTACTCCATGGAAGGCCTGCCCACACTGCTGGTTAAGAAATTACACCTGAGCCTAACAACACATGGACATGCTATTGGCTCTTGTGTATTCCATCTCCTTAAGATTTCTACTAGGATAAGAAGTCTGTTTCTTGATATATGTGAAGCGATTGAGGTATTTTTCACTTTATCACCTATGGTATACTTTGGTTTCTTCGAAAGTGGTGGGTCATTTTTATTTGGTGCACAAATGCTTGACCAATGGTGATACTTCTGGAGTTATGTTCTCTAATTTGCTTCATGTTTTATTTCTAGATATAGTGTATGCATATACTGTAGGAGCTATGTGTTACTATTCCAAAAAAGAACAATGGAAGTTGCAGGAGTACTTTGGGTACTATTATGTGTCAGTGCATATTTTGCTCGCTGGCATCAGATGATAAACTAATCTTATGCTTTACACAGGATTAGTACTAAAGCTGATTGTACTTCTCATGATGCCACACTAAAGGTTCTTTTGAAACCCTAAGAAGCTAAATTCATCAATTATGCACTATTTGTGATTGTCATAAATTTGTGAATTTCTTTTTGTAACTCTCTTTCTCTACACAGTACAAACTCATTTCTGCAAATTGGCTAACACCAAAAGGAAATCCCATTTCCTTTTCAAAAGACATAACTCTGGAGAATATTATCAAGTCAAGTATACAAGATTGATAGGCAACATAATTCCTAAGCTCATTGTTTACCTTACCATGCAAAAAATGCTACATGTACCTTACCTTCCTCCTTCTGCTCTCATCCATTTCATTTCTCTGAATGTCCACTAGCCAGAGCTTTGTCACCTGTATCCTTTGCCTTCCTTTTTTGCTCGATCTCATCCACTTCATTTCCCTGAATGTCCAGTAGAGAAAGCATTGTCATCTGTATCATGGGAGTACTTTGGACCTCATCCACATACAGCGTCATAGTTCCTACCAATGGAATTCCTTTCTTCTTTACAAAAAAGAAAAAAAGGAAAGAGAAAGAAATCCTTGTTCATCTCCAAATTTTCCATCTAAAGAAATCATTTCCTATTTCTAATGTTGTTCCTATTGTGAATAGCCATTTTAAAGTTTATTGAGCAGTTAACTGATCTTATGTTTATGCTCCTCTCATCTCAGGAAGGAGCTGCTTGCTCACCAGATTGTCTTTGTCATGAGGAGAAAGACTGGGAAAGTGAGGAGCTCTTCTTGAATTCTCTCCAGGAACTGAACGTTTGTGGATTGAGAGGAGCAGGTTGTGATTTGATGTTTGTGAAACGACTACTGGGATTGGTGGGAGTGCTCAAATCAATTACTATAAACTTTGATCCTAAAGCCACTGTCGATGAGGAGGTTTGTAAGGAGTTACTCGGCTTCTCTGGACCAGAGACTTGCATGAAGATTTCCCTATATCGCAATGGGGCAAAGGTGATGTATACACCGGTAGGCTAGGGCAGCTTTAATAAGGGTCATCTCATGCTGAGTAGTAGTACTAAACATCACTAGTGATTTTGCGCGCCCGCGCGCCTACATATTCAACCGCATTTTGTTTGATTTGTTGCAAGATGTAGAGATGGACTTGTCCGAAAGCCGAGCTCTAAAGCTGAGAAACGTGTTGCGATAACAAAACACGCAAAACAGATTCAGATGCAAGCACCATACCAAAGAGCTTTGTTCAAACAGCTTGAGTAAAACTAAAGCAATTGAAATGATATCCTCATCAGCAAAAATTTCGGTAGAAGGAAAACAAATTTAAATGTGCTTAACTGCAAAAGATTGCATGTTTCTAAAACAAATCAAGAGTTCACAATATTTTCCTAGACACACGTTTAACCAAGCAGCTTTTGAGCGTGGACAAACGTGTCCGGTTCACCAGCATGAGCTGAGCTCATCAGAAGAGCAGTAGCATACACAACACATATAGACTAAATAGGAGCCACATTTGGCTACCCAGAATTTAAGTTCATGCCTGAACTCGCACCCAAAGTTACTAAACACCATGAGGCCACAACTCACTTCACTAACAAGCTACCACATCAACAGGAGGCAAAAGTCTTCGGATGGCTAGATGGATAAGTCCCACCCGGTCAAAAGTCAGTAACCAAGCACCGAGATCCTAAGACAGACAGATGACCTGTGATTAAAAGCACCATAATGAGTATAATGAATCTGCAAGTTTGGTCTAAAAGGAGCAGCGTGCAATATAACATAATTTACCTTGGCTAACCACTTTCCTGCGCCGAGCATCCAGCTGATAGAAGATCCAGCAGCACAGCCCTGGACACCAGATCAAAACAAAAAAAAATCGGTATAGTACACAGACTAAGTTGATGTGGGTGTTGTTCTAAGCATCCGTCTCGAGCTCGACTCGATTGGGTCCTGTAATGAGGAAGCACACGGGGCTCGCTGGGACACATCACTTGTTTAAATCGGCAGACCGCGTTTTATGAATTTTAGGCCTTGTATATGATAAGCTAAGCCATGTTTTAGTGACCGGGCAAACCAATTTCATTGAATCAAAACACGAATGGTAGAAAAGCATTGACTATTTTCAGAACCCCCACCTAGGATGATCGAGGGAAAAAAAAACGCTAACGACGGATAGAGGAATTACAAATAAGAAGCATATACATAAAAACAGAACAAATATCCATGCCAACAACAGCACGAATGATAGCAAAAATATGAATCGAAGCATAGAGGCACTAAGCAATCCCTGGGTTCCAGTGTGTGAATTACCCACCCAAACCTCAATTGTACATGTTTTAGATCCGCAAGCTACTTATACCCACCGGAACCTCAGTTCTAGATGTTAGGCCTGCAAGAACTAAGTAGCATAAGCAATTGCAATTGCATGGTAACCACCAATCTACGTTGGCTCTAAGCCGCTAGGGCAGCGGGCACCCACTAGGCTGCGTCGGATCAGGATTATACGAGAAGGATACACTATTTCTAGCAAAGACTAAAAGTAAACAATCTACAAACCATATCCATCGACAAATAGTCAACCATATAAGATGGACGACGACATAATAGCGGCTCATGGCAACACCTAACATTGGTTCACTAAGGCTTGGAAAACCGATAGAATGGTATGTTGAAAAAATTGGTATCTTTATCCGAAATCTGCAAAAATTGCCCTTTGCATGCTTACAAATAGAAGATTAGATTACTATGGTACCTTTAGAAGGTAATCATCTTGTGAGATAATACTCATGGAGGGAAGCATCCGAAGCAAAAGGAAAACACAAAAGGCTTCTTCAATCACTGCGCATATAAATGTCCCCTGAATCAGCACCGGATAAGGTACAATTAAATTGTTGAGCATAAATGGACTTCAATATTATGAGGTATAAACTCTATTTCTTTGTTTCAATCAAACTTCAGGAATGACACATAAATGATTTTCAACTTCATTTTACAACTGAGGGTTACAATCGAAAAAGGTACCATGTCTAAAATAAACTGAGGTAACATGATGTATAACAGAGCATCCCTCCTCGACCCAGCCGATTTTTTACCAGCAGTTTCCTTCTTATTATATCTTCATTGGCTAGGAATCAAATATTACAGCTAAAAAGTTGCAATCCATAAATATAAGCAGAAAAGAAAACCATGTATCTAGACATGAGATTTTCTGAATATGTGATCTACTATATTATATAAGAGGGAAATTAAAAATAAATAAAACCAAGGCACGCTAATGAATAGTTATTATAAACTAACTACCAAATATACCTGCACACAATACACAGTAGAAGCTAGAACAGCTCACCAGCATACTGCGCCTTCATAGGATGGACAAAGGGGATATGCACAATATCAATCTACCTCAAGAACCAAAGCAGGGTTGCTATTGGAGATAAAACAGGGAGCCCCATTGGCATCTATGATCTATCTCGCTAATCAACAGCAACAACTTCTAACAGGGAGTGGTAGGACGTGCGAACAATAACATCCTCCGAATCCACATCTACGACTCTGGTTTTATCCTGAACGCAGGAAAAAGAACAAAAAGAAAAGACGCATCTATTAGTGATGAGTATTAATCGAACTTTTAAAAAGCACACATATATCCTGAACGCAAGAGAAGAACATCGTCGAACAAGAGCTCGAGAACGCGCACCTAAATCACGCCGCCGCTGGTCCAGCCGCCCTCGCCTCCTCCGTTCTGCCGCCACTACGCCACAGCTCACCAGCCGCCCCCGCTTGAACCCCTTTTCCAATCGAAATTCAGAAGAAACAAGGCCACATCAGAACAATAGAGCGTCAATAACAGTGGAATGAGGAGGGAAAGAGGTTCAGGGGTTATTGTACCTGGACGAGGAAGACGAACGAATGGGGAGCTCATCCCGCTCCGCCGCCGGGGGCCGCCGCCATGCAGGCCACATCCAACGCCGGACCAGCATCACCGACCCGCCGCGCCACCTCTGCATAGGGACCTTCAAGCCGCATGCACACGGCGACTGCACACGGCTGCTTTCCCGAAGGCGAGAGCGCTCGCACCGGCGCTCCTCCCTCCTCTCTGACGGCGACTGCACACGGCGTCCTCAGCAGCTGGCAGGGGACCTGGATCTCCACGGCAAGTACCTGCAAAAAGGGCCAGCGCCACGGCACCGGGGAACAGGGCCGGAGCAACGGCGCGCCAAAGGCTCAAATGCGTTAGACTCCGGCGAAGGGGCGGCGGGACGTTGAGAGGGGGAGGAGGAGGATAGGCGAAGACGGCGGCGGGGGGAGGAGAAAAGGAACTCACCGAGCAACAACGGTGGAGGGCGGGCGAGAACAAAGACGGGGCAGCCGATTTTATCTTCTGTTAAAAGGAGCTGGAACTGTGCGACGGCAACACCGAGTCATCCAACAACCGCTGACGCGCGGGCTCCACACCAAACCAAAGGCCGATGCCCCCACCGGCAGGGACGCAGCCTACGATGCAGCACCAGATGGGCCCGTTTTCCTGGTGTCCGGCGCCGCAGCCTTGCCGCACGCAGCGGGCCCCTTGGCGTGGTATGGGCCTTCGCTGCCTTTGCGCTGACCGGCCCAAACGCTGTCGAAACCTCACTGGCTCTGGCATCAACGCTGTCGAAAGGTCACTGGCTGTTAGCAAACCTGGCCCACCGTCATTGACCCAGGATCAGCTGCTGCCTTGGACGCGACAACAGAAAAGCGCAAGAGGCAGGCCCCCAACGAACGTCGGCGCGGCCGTCAAGGCGGCTGCTCAACCGCGACCGACATGCGGGACCAGCCCCGCCCGGCCGGTGAACGGACGACAACGCGCGCCCACGACCAACCACGCGACGGCAGCACCACACACTGCAGACGGGCCCGCCGGGACATCTCACACCAACGGAAACGCACAAAGTCAACGCGATCCGATCCACCCATCACGATTTGAGCGGCCGGCGTTAAAAAACTGGCGTGGAGGCCCGGCGCCTGGTTTTCTCCACAGCCAATCTTCTCTTTAAATATGGCTATAGCATATAGTGTGTAACTATGTATATATCCAACTGATTGTTGTATTATCAAGTGTGGTCTCGTGACCGCTGCTGCCCAACAATCTTATGCATGTATGGTGGTAAAACCAAACATCCATATGACATACAGTTTATATGTTACTAGAACCACACTGAGTCGGCGGATTGATTCAACTGCTGCAGTCAGTAATTGCTGCTTCCCTGGTGTGCCTTGTTCGGCTGTATTGTATTTGTGTGGTGTGGATACTGCATTGCAGTTCCTCCACGGTACTGAAGTAATACAGTATTATATAAGCAAAAGAATGTGTCAGTAAAGTAGATATCAATTTTGTCTAAAAAGAATAGACAACTTCTCCGATCCATTGACTTGTTCAGTTGTTCTTAACTACACTTTGTCAGGCCAGCTACACGTTGAGGTGAAATTGGGTTGTGTAGTGCGGTCGTTATATATTAACATATTTGAGAATGACAAATGATTTAAGTGTCACGTAACTGCCTCGTGCTTTATCATATCTGGTTTTAACAATCATCAGTAACAATGGCAGATTCTTTAGCAAAGATATAATGATAATAAATAATGGCATGGCATTATCTTTTTGATTAGGTCAAAAATAGATTTTGTTTACAAAAACTGATGTCACTCTCTTCCAACTAAGTAGAGGCAACTAAACATGCCTGATTGCGTGTTTTACTGATCAGGTGTATGAAGATAAACTCACATATTTTTAAAAAATAAATAAATACAGGAATTTTTTGCGACTAATGAATCTAGGAATTATGAGATGGTGTCAATTTATCAATCACTCTAGGCATCCACACCACACTTGTTTTACGGGAAGGAAAAAGTAGTCTACTTTCGGTCCCCCAACTTTTTGCGAAAAGTCCGATTTTGGTCCCTCAACTCCAAAACCCGGACAAAAGCGGGTCCCTCAACTTTTGAAACCGTGCAGATTTCGTCCCTCGGCGGTTTTTGGACGGTGGTTTCGCTACAGTAACTCCGGTTTTGCTACAGTGACCGTGGTTTCGTTTTTTCTTTTTTTTTTATTTATTTCGGCTGAATCTTTCAAAAATCATAGTAAATCACAGAAAATTCATAAAATAGAAAATCCAATTTTGTTGGACTCCACATGAGTAGAGCTACGCAATGAATATATAATATGGTATACTTTAATATAAAATTTTTGCTATGAAGGTTTTGCCTTTTTTTTTTTTATTTATTTCAGCTCAATATTTAAAAATCATAATAAATTATAAAAAAATCATAAAATTGAAAAAATAATTTTGCTAGACTCCACATGAGCATATTTACACAATAAAGATATATAGGTGTACTATTTAATTTATTGGCCGGGATCCATCAGGTTTATACTCGCGACGCGTCTGGTCAAAGACAAAGAAACCTAGCTAACCTAACCCAGCTAAAGAGCCCACAGTAACTACGTCTTGTGTTATTGCGCGCCTCATGGAGTCCAACAAAATTGAATTTCTTATTTTATAATTTTTCTGTAATTTACTATGATTTTTTAAAGATTGATTTGAAATAAAAAAAAAAAGGCAAAACCTTCTAGCAAAAACTTTGTACAAAAGTATATCATATTATATATTCATTGCGTAGCTCTACTCATGTGGAGTCCAACAAAATTGGATTTTCTATTTTATGAATTTTCTGTGATTTACTATGATTTTTGAAAGATTCAGAAATAAATAAAAAAAAAAAAAAACGAAACCACAGACACTGTAGCAAAACCGGAGTTATCTGTAGCGAAACCACTGTCCAAAACCGCCGAGGGACGAAATTTGCACGGTTTCAAAAGTTGAGGGACCCGTTTTATCCTTTTGAAGTTTGGGGACCAAAATCGACTTTTCAAAAGTTGATGACCGAAAGCACTTTTCTTTTCTTCGGGGAAACAAAAACATTTTACGATGTAGATGAACAAAGAAGAGAAGACAACCCGACTCAAACTCTGTAGCCCATTAACTCAGGCTCCAGGCCCAGTCCAAAAACTAAATTTGCATGAGGCCCAAACTTCTCTACTAACATGACACACGACATTGTCCCGCATCCACTCCACCGACCGAGAGCTCATTTGCTCGCATCGCAGGCTGCCTCTGTCGTCTCCATGGACACCGAGTTGACGAGCTCTGGTGATGCGGGCGGCTCCTAGGGTTCAGAAATCCCCCAAATCCCCATTCCATCGGATTCCATCTTCAGCCTTCTCCGGCGCAGTCGACCGCGGCCATCTGCGGTGTCTGGTAAGCACCCCTTTGCCTCCCGATTCCTGCATTTCCCCCTTGCATTTGCATTCCCTCACACATCCATCTCGATCGGTCCCCATTTTCACACAGATTGCCCTGTGCCGCCACCGTCGAACAGCACCTGCTTCGCCGCCGTCCAACACAACCATCTCCGGTGTCTGGTAAGGCCACTTTCCCTCCCCATCGCTGCATTTTCGGATTCCCCCGCGTACCCCCTCACGCCACCATCTCACTGGCTCGGTCCCCACTGTTCACAGATTGTGCTCGGAGCGAGGCATGGAGGGCTGCTCCAAGATGAGCGCCGGCGCGGCGTCCGGCCTCCCTGAAGGCCCCCTGGTGGATATCCTCTCCCGCGTCCCTGCCAAGTCCGTCTGCCGCTTCAAGTGCGTCTCCAAGGGCTGGTGCGACCTCATCGCCGATCCTGCCATCCGCAAGAAGCTCCGCCAAGCCATGCAAGGACTGTTCGTCCAGACGACCGATGTTGGAGTTACCCGTATCAGTTTCAGTTTCATCGACCTGGCAGTGAGAGCCGTGCCTCTGGACATCGACCCTTCCTTCTCCTTCCTGACGGAAATGACTGGGATCAGGACCTTGTTCTTCTTGGATTCCTGCAACGGTCTTATCCTTTTTGGGCATAATCGGGAGCCAACTCATGCATCGGCTGGTGACTACTTCGTGTGCAACCCGACCACAAAGGAATGGTTAGGCGTGCCTGCTTGCGGCTCCCGTGCACGAATAAGCCACACCTATTTGGCTTTCGATCCGTCCGTGTCCTCTCACTTTCACTTGGTCCTGTTCCAGATGCTCGATGCTGACACGAAGGTAGTGTCGTTGCATGTTTACTCATCTGAAACTGGGACCTGGAGTCAAAACCAGTTGGAAGGCCAAATTGATGGAATAAATGAGCAAGGGCCGACACAAGTCGTAGTTTTAGATGGATGGGTGATGCAAGGCCAAATGGATTACCAAAATGAGCAAGTGCAGTGGCAGTTGGTAGGCCAAGTTGATGAGCAAGGGCAGTTCCAGCAGTTGCAAGGCCAAATTGATGAACAAAATGAGCAAGGGCAGTTGGAAGGCCAAATTGATGAACAAAATGAGCAAGGGCAGTTGGCAGGCCAAATTGATGAGCAAGGGCAGGGGGCAGTTGGTAGGCCAAATTGATGAACAAAATGAGCAAGGGCAGTTGGAAGGCCAAATTGATGAACAAAATGAGCAAGGGCAGTTGCAAGGCTGGCATAATCAATTTAAACTAGAGGTTCTCGACAATCATTGTGCCTTTGTTAATGGCCTGCTACATATGATAGTTTGGGGCCCAGAAAGAAAGCACATACTTGCTGTAGATTTACAAGGGAAGGCAAAAAGGATCATCACTGTGCCAGGCATGGCTGATTTGAGCCAAAGTGCACATTATTTAGGTCAATCCCAAGGGCATCTACATTGTGTGACTATAAAATCAGCTCATGAAATTCATGACACAATATCCATCTGGGTTCTTCAGGATTATGATACAGAGGAATGGGCGTTGAAGACGACTGTGAATTCTTTGGATGTCTTTGGAGAAACAGAAGCCAGGCTAGAGTATTTTGTGGTTGACATTCATCAAGATTGCAATGTGCTTTTCTTTTTTCATCAGTTGACCAAAAAGCTGATAGCATACAACATGGACCGTAACGAAGTGAGTGTTCTTGCCACTTTCCAAGATTACAAAATCCGGGCTGATTTTGCTCGTTACATTCCATATTTCCAAGAATCACATGCTCTCACAAATAAGCAATGAAAGTGTGTGCTCTAAAGGCTTGTTTGGATTGCAGCCTCCCAGGCAAGCTCGTGCCCAGGCAGCCATCGTGGCCCCAGGCGCTCGAAATCGGACGCCTGGGAGCTGCGCTCGTGCCAGGCAAGTTTCTCTGGGTCCAATCCAAACAAGCCATAAGTATGAGTTAGCAGGTTGGTTAAATTCCAGTTGACTCGGGAGAAGCTTGGATTTGCCTTCTTAATTTGTACTGCAAGACTTTGGATGTATGCCTTCTTAGTTAGTGTTCATGCTTGGATGTATACATTTTAATGCTTTTGATCTAATTAGCACTACAAGCTTGTTGAGACAACTATGTATTGTACCTTCATAACTTAGTTTGGCTGTGGATGATCTTATTATTATTGAGTTATGTTCCTTTGGACCATATTTGTGATTGGTAAACTGGATTTGGATTAGGCAGGTTGGACGGCGATGTATTATGTTTGCTTCCCTTGATTTTCTCCTGCACAGGTCTTGAAATCATTGAAAAAGAAACTGAGGTGCAACCTACTGCAGTTTGCACTTGCACACTGTGGAAGGGTTGCATGTGCTCATTGTTGCGTCTGCAATGTAGACCTTTGAATCTTTAAATGTTTTTTTGGGAGGCAGCCAATGGTTAACATAATGATTGATTGGGTTGATAGATATGACCCAAACTTGGTCCAGCTTGGTGAGCTGGCACAACTATGGATACTGTCAACCTTATGCTTTGCAGATGCATTGCCTGAGTGTCAATATAATTGAGGCATTATGATGTTATTGCGACGCTTTTGGTAAAGATCCCTGCTCTTTTCATTATGATCATCTATCCAAATGTGTGTACACTGTATATGTCCTGTTATAATGCATTTGAAATATTTATTTACTTATTTGAATGTTGCTGCATGCAAGTACAATTAACTGTAAGTTTGTAACAGAAACTACTTTGGAGTACTAGTGATTACTAGATAATGTTGTAGTCAAGCAACTGACTGTCAATAAAATGATGGGTTAAAGGACCTATGTTGTAGGTACACTTGTACAGCTCACTATTGTAACACTTTACTATACATACATGGGCATGAATGCAAGCATCGGATGTATACATGACTATTTGATCTGGCAAACAAATGAATTGGGATGCTTTCGGATCCCACCTCAAATAAATGTCCTGGAGCTACAAGATTCACATTCTTTAGTTAATTTATACAGCAGAAAAAAAAATGAAAGAAGCCTGTATAACTGCCATTGCATGTAAAAACTTTATCAGGATCAGTAGTTGAGAAGTGTAAACTCACCCCATTTCTTATATAAAATTCTTGCTCAATTTGCTTTTCTGAACTTTTGCATTCATAGGATTATTGAAGTTGTTCTTTAGAGGTCGATCCTATTGATGTGTCATGTTTAGTCTTCCTTTCTTTTAACAAAATTTAATGTGCCATTGCACCTTCCTGAATGATTGTATTACTTCAACCGCTTTTTATCAGTTGTTCACATAGATGCACTGGTGTAGTTGTAATATTTGATCAAGGACATGAATTCAGGAGTGGATGGTATTGTATTATGTGGGTCGCTCAACTTTGTTGTGGCTCAAACTGGTTGAATGTATAGTTATCAAGAACTAGTTATGATTCTTTACCAGAGGCATCTTCTGTAACATTCTGCAAAACAACTCTGAAGTAGTTTGGCTGCGTTTTGTAATAGTCATCCGTTGTAAGAAAATCAGTTATTCTAGAGAGTTGCTTTATTTCTTGCCTTATGAATTTCCATTTACGATTTTGCAGGAGATGTTTTACTACCCAGTACTTGACGGAAGCCTAACCTTGCTCCCGGTTGAGAACTTACACCTGCATTTAGTAATATCTGGACATGCTGTTGTCTCTTGTATATATCCTTTTCCTCAAGATTCCCACAAGTATAAGAAGGCTATTTCTGCATATAAGTGAAGGAATTCAGGTATGCTTCACTGTATCAACTATCGAATAGTGGAAGATTTCATTTGTTGCAGTGATGCTTGAACAATGGTACTACTTCAGGAGTTAGTTTGCTGCACATAGACATAGTTTTCTATTTTTCTCATGGTTGGTTAGCGTCTGTGCATTAGTCCAAAAATACAATGAAAAGCTGCAACTCTACTTGAGTCCTAACTATTGCCAGCGTAGATGTAGCTCACTGGCATCAGGTTTCAAACTGATGGTATATTTTACAGAGTCTAGTATATAAGTTGTTGGTACTTCTCAAGGGTGCCATGTTAAAGGCTCTGCTGAAACCCTAAGAACTAAGAAGCAATTATCATCAACTATATGCTATTTGTAATTGGCATATATCTGTGTAATTTTTGTGGAAAAATTGTTTTCTGCAGTTCTCTCTATACATGCCAGGAATTCATTGCTGCAATTGGCCAATACCAAAGGATAACCCATTCTTATGCAAATTTTCCATTTGTTGTTCAGACTTCCGGTTTCTAAATGACCGTAAATTGAAATGATTTCTGCTTTCTTATGCTTTTCATATTGTCAATAGACATTGAAAAATCTATTTAGAAGTTTGCCCATCTTATGTCTATGCTCCAAATCTCAGGAACAAACTGCTTGTTCACGGGTTGTATTTGTCATCAGCCGCAAGACTGGAAACTGAGGAGGTCTTCTTGAATTCTCTCCAGGAATTGCATATTTCTGGATTGAGCAGCGCAGATGATGATCTTGCATTTGTGAAACGACTATTAGGATGGACACCAGTGCTCGAAACAGTTACTATAAATTTTGATCCTTCATCCATTGTCGATGAGGAGCTTTGGAAGGAGCTACAGGTGTGTTTGGTTGTCAAAAAATGTGGTGGGCAGGTTAGGATTGGCTACCTTTTCGGTGTTTGGTTGCAAAGGGTGTGTTTGGTTCGTTGGCTACGTTGAGCCTGGCTATCTCAACTCAGCCAGGCTACCTCAAGCCAGGCTCTAACAAACCAACAGGTGATTGTTTGGTTGTCTGTACTATTTAGGCCTGGTTAGCCCTGAGACGTGTTTGGTTGCATGCTCTGTTTTGATACAATCACCTCTTCTACGAATTGGTAAGTTTACCTCTTGAGTCATTTCATCAAACACCCTGACTGCTTGCTCTCCGGCATCCCCCGCCTAAATCCCTCAACAAAAAGAGTCAACAGGTCTCGACCGCTATCAAACATGGTAGCTATCAAACAATTCCAATTCAGAATTTCAATACACACTCGGCTGCTATCAAACATGACTCGACACTGAAATTCAATCCAGAATTTACCAACAATTCCAATTCGAAGAAATTACTACCCATGCATACAAAATCTTAGAAAATTCAGCGCAATCATCAATCACTAGCTTATCGGTCCCTTCAACAAAACAAAAATAAAAACTCAGGAACAGCCTGCCATTGGGCGGCTAGCTGGCTAGCAATTTTTGTCAGGCTTGGCGAGTTTGCATTGGACCTTTTGGAAGATGATGGCCGTCGTCCCCGGCGGCACAAGCTGTAGCTTCACCATGGGCCTCACCAAGTGCAATCAGGTAGCGATGTACCCGGCGGCGCAAGATGCAGATCACCCGGAACAGTCAGGCCCATGGCGTTCTCCTTGCGGAGCTAGGCGATCCCGGGTTCCCGAGCGCGACGTACATGCCGTCCGCGCCGGAGTCAAGGCGGTACATCCGCTTCCGCGCGGCGGCTGGGGCGGACTCCACCAGCGCGGCGGCCTTCAGCAGGGGAAGAAGAGTCACGGGCCGCCGGAGGACGAGGACGGCAGCGTGCGATGGTCCCGGGGCAGCGGTGGCGCGCATCCGGGCTGGCAGAGGATGGCGAGCTCACAGCAGTGGCGCGGGTCGGATCTAGGAGGAGCGACGACGTCCGTCGAGCACCCGCCCCTGTGCGGCGGCGCCCGACGAGAACCTGTCCGTGCGCGGCAGGGTCCGGCGAGCCTCTTCCCTGTGCGTACGCGAGCTGCGGCGAGAATCGGCAGGGAGGTCACGCGGACGGGCAGAGGGGGTCACGCAAGGGAGGAGGAGGTGAGGGGAACGACGATAGGAGCCGGCCGGAGCCAGGCCAGGAATGAATTGCAACCCCTGCAATTCGATCGTGGCCTGACTACGAAGGTGTACGGATGGCCCAATTTGGCCTGGCTATCTCCACGATTTTTTTACAACCAAACACTCAAAAGTTGGTCGAAATTGGTGCGGCCACCTCAAATTGCTACAACCAAACACACCTAAAATGGCCCATCCTAGCGGGCGGAATGGGCGGGCCGTCCGAATAGCGCGGCGTAAGCGAATCACCGGGTTGGTGATTCATTCTGGCCGTGCTCGTCCGGCCGTGGCGTGGCGAGGGGAAGCGGGAGCGGCGGTTCGGCTCACCTCCGCGAGACCGTTTCGCTTCGTCTCACCTCCCCGTCCGCGGGCTCGCCGCCCACCGGCCGGCGGATTGATCGGCCGGATCTCCCCACGACGCCCTCCCTCCCCCGCGCCCGGATCTCCCCATGCGCGGCGCTCCGGCTCGGGCTTCGCGGCGGGCGGCGCCCGCTTCGGAGCTCGCGGCGAGATCAAGCTCGGAGCCTGGGGCGGGTTGCGCGGCCCGCGTCCCTTGTTCACGGGCGCATGCGAGAGTGTCGGCGGTCGTGGGGAAGATAGCCCCAGCGATGGCGCGGGCGCTTGGGGCGAGGCCGCCCTCGGCCGCCGTGGTCCGAGATGTTCGCTCCGCGTCGCTCACGCCCGGCCAAGTAGGAACCGACGACGTCCGCCCATGAAGCCGTGGCGAAGAAGATGAAGTCAAGCCCGGTCGGTGGGGGCGCGCTTCATCGCCGCCGCGCTCCGCTCCTCGGTGGCCACGCTCGGCGACCGGGCGCTCCACTCTGCGCCGCCCGCTCCCCGTCCTCGCTAGCGTTCCCGCGCCTCCTCCCGTGGCTCGCCTCCTTCTTGTTCCTCCTCGTCCTCTTCTAACGCCTCGGCGCCCACACCATGTTGCTCTTCCTACTCCTCGTGCTCGCCTTCTTCGCCGCGGCCCCCAAGCTCAAACGCCGCAACCTCGTCTTTGCGGTCGGCCGCGACGGCGGCGTGGTCGAGAGCGTGGTGGAGCCCGTGCACGGCGTAGAACTCCTTGAGCGGGACACCGTATGACATGTGGGCTCCACCATGGGGTAACTTCACCAAATCAGAGAAGATGTGACCCTATCCAAACAAACCAGCTAACCAAACACTCCAATCTCTAAATCGGGCTACAATGGGCCACCAAAACCAAAAGCAACCAAACAAGTGGAGGTTGGCCTGATTGATGCAGCCTAAGTGTGGCCGGGCTACATTGGGCATCACAACCAAACACACCCGACTTAGACCTAGTACATGATCCGCTCACCGCAGCAATGAATTCATGGCATGTATAGAGAGAATTGATGAAATCATGGTATATGTAGTATGCCATGAAGTTTTACCAATACATGCGGTGAGCGACAATATACTGCAAGCATGGATGCATCAGATAAGATGTGGGAATGGGCATGAAAACTATTTTTTGTAGCATACTACATATGCCATTTGCCATAATAAATCAATGAAATGAAGCTAGTTTAAGAAACCTTCCAGGGCTGTTGCTGTGTTCCTGCAGCAACTATCAACATGTGCGATCATGCTATGGCTATTCAAGACTCAGTTTGGCTGTGGTTGATCTTATTCTTATCGATGTTACAGTGTGATTGCAGCAGACCATTATATTAGGTTTGCTTCGCTTGATTTTCTACACCAAAATGTTCTGCCCTTTATCCAGCACAGAAATGTTTCCCCAGACCTGGCGTCTGGCCACCAAAATACTGATAATAGCTTGCTTATGTATGACGGGCATTTTGCCTGTGCTAGTATATAATCTGATTCATTGTGCCGAGTTAGTGAAATCGTACTGCTGAAATTCCTTTGGCAGCATGAATTTGCATTAGGCAACTTTTGTGTTTTGAACCTTGTACGAGATTGTCACCATGAGAATGCCGCAGATTGGGAGTATGTCGATTTCACTTTCAAATTTCTACAGCGCAAGAGTCAACCAAATGTAAGAAAATTTTTACGCCTCCTGAAGTAGAAGCTAGCAAGCAAGTAGCAACACGTGCTTGCTGAGGTTTTTAAAAAACTTTTAGCCATTCGAAGTGATCATTACTGTGTTATATTGAAACTGGTACTGAACCACTGTCAAGAAGTTAAGTCAGAAAAAAAAAAAAACCTCAGGTTAGGCTAGGCGAGTTTTTTTTCTTTTTTCTTTTTTTTTTTTTTTTTTTTTTTTTTTTTTTTTTTTTTCAAGAAAAGGTTGGGCTAGGCGAGTTGGGTTTACACAAAAATGATATGGGCCTTCAGGGCAGCCCGGCCTGGAAATATTAGCGCCTCTTCAACTCTCTCTCTCTAAAAAAAACTTCGTCCAAAAACTCCGGGATTGGCAGCGCCGCGGCAAATCTCGTCGGCGACCAACACAGCCGATGATCCCATGGCGGCGGCGTTGGATTGACGATGTATGACATTTTGGAGGAATTCCGGGCGGCGCACTGCATACCCGGGGCAAACCGCTGCCAGCCCCCAACCCTACCTCCCCTGGATCTCGCCGGCGGCGGTGACGAAGAAGGTGGCGGCGGCGAGCAGGATGAGGTGGAGGAGGACCGCCTCAGCGCGCTACCCGACGACGTCCTCCTCCTCATCCTCTGCCGCCTCAGGTCCGCAGCCGCCGCTGCGCGGACCAGCATTCTCTCCGGCCGCTGGCGCCGCCTCTGGGCGCAGCTCCCGGAGCTGTGGTTTCCACACCCCGCCGAGCCGGTCCGCCCGCTGCCCTGGTCTGCTGTCCTGCCCTTGCCTGCTACCCTGGCCGCGCGCACCAGGGCCCGCTGGGCGCGCCTCATGGTGTATCTCTCGGGGCGGCGTTCCCCGCTCCCTGCCGAACTGGCCCGAGCGCTGTCCTCGTCTGCCTCCGCGCGCGCGGCGCTCGCCCAACACTCGCCCCCTCGCTCTGGACTCTGCGCATCATCGCCGACGACGCCGACCCGGCGGACACGACCGCGGTACTCCGCCTCGCCGCGCCCCGCCTCACCAGCACGCTCTTTTTTCGGCAACGTGGTACCTGAGGCTGAGGGTCGATGGAATGAGGAGATGGCCGAAGCCGTGGTAAGGGGCGCCATTGAGCTGCCCTGCTTCGACAGGGCCGAACGGCTTCTCCTCAACCTAGGTTCCCTTTGCCTCACGCTTCCACCGTCCGGCGTGTTCACGAAGCTCACTGAGCTGGTTCTGAGCCACGTTCGATTCCAAGGTGCCTCTGACATTGGCGACACCTTCTCGTCGGCCCGCTGCCCTTCTCTGCAGCTACTCTCTCTCGAATATGCTCAAGGGGTGTCCCATCTTTCAATCTGTTCAGAGTCTCTCCTCAGAATGCATTTGTATACGGATGGATTGCAACAGCTCACCGTTGTCTCACCAATGCTGAGAGAACTGCATATAGAGTGGTGCTTCAAGAGTGAACCGGTGGCTGACATCGCCGCTCCGGTTCTGGAAAAGCTTTGGTGGGATGATGCATATGATTCAAGGTCAGTCCAGATAGGCAAACTGGCACAGCTACAGGAATTGGCGACATCCTTCTTTGCATATACAACTCCTGGATTGCCAGAGCATCAGTACAATTTGGGCAATGTACTGTTATTGCAGCGCTATAGGAAGATTGCTGATCTTCGAATTACGATCAACTATCCAACTGTGAGTATATGTCTTCAAACTCTTCTTTATTTGAATAGTGCTAAGTATAGAACTACAACCAATCAGTAAGTGTATGTTTTTGTAATAAAAACTACTTCAAAGATATTAATGTAGCCAATTAACTGACTGATCAATAAAAATGACTGGTACAGTGACCTACAACTGTAGGTACGGTTGTACAGACAATGTGTGTGGTTATGTCAACTATTATAACACTTGACCTTACATGGGCATGAATGGAAACATCATTTAGATATGGCTGTACACGTTAATGCACTGGTATAGTTGTAATGTTTGGTCAAGGACATGAATTCAAGAGAGAGGTAGTGCGTTCCATGGGGCACCTTCAAGGCCCAATTGCCCAAACATGGTGACTGTGTAGTCCCAAGTAATTGTGATTCTTTACCAGAGAGATCTTCTGTGTCAGAAGAAATCTAAAATAGATTTTCTGCATTTGTAACAGTCATTCCTTGTGGAAAATCAGTTATTCTAGTAAGTTGTTTTCTGTATTGCTGCATATGAAATTTTCTTGTTGCCTTTTATGAATTGCAGAGCTTGGTTCACATGGAGTACTTGATGGAAGCTCTGACTTTGCCCCTGGTTAAGAACTTACACCTTATCTTAGTAACACGTGGACATCGTATTGGCTCTTGCGTATTCCATTTCCTTAAGATTTCTACCAGTATAAGAAGGCTGTTTCTGGAGATACAGGAAGTCATGAAGGTATTCTTACTGTATCAGCTATCAAATACTTTGGTTGCTTAGAAAGTGGTGGAATATTTTCTTCATGGTTTGTTTCTAGAAGTTATATATTGTATGAAGATATTCTAGCAGCTGCATGTTACTTAGAAAAGACCAATGAAAAGCTGCAGCTCTAATTTGGGTCCTAATTATTACCTTCGTCCTTGAAAGAATGCAATTCTAGTTTTCTACTTAGTCAAACTATCTAAAGTTATCAATACTTATGACACCAAATAGCTATAATCTGAAAATATATTCCATAATGAATCTAGTGATACTTATTTGATATCATAAATAATAGTTTCTTTTTTTTGTATAGTCTTGATCAAACTCATGATGGTTTGACTCAGCACTATGCTAGATTTCCATTGTTTTTAGGGACGGGCGGGCAAGTGCCAGTGCAGATGTTGCTTGCTGGCATCCACTATCCAAACTGATGGTATATTTTACACAAAGTGTCTAGTGTTTAAGCTGATGGTACTTCTCAAGGAGCCATGCTAAAGTCTCTGTTAAACTCTTAAAAAGTGAAATCAATAAATTGCATGTTATTTCTGATTGGCATATTTCTATGTAATTTTGTGGAAATATTTCTGCAATTCTCTCGCAGCTCAAACTCATTGTTGGAATTGGCTAAGACCAATGGATATCAGATTTACCATATGTTGTTCAGATCGCTGGCGTATCTAAATGATTCCTGTTCTTATACTTTTCAAATTGTCTCCATTGAAAAGTTTGTTGACAAGTTCACCATTCTTATGTTCATGCTCGTCATCGCAGGAGAAAACTTCTTGTTTGCCAGGTTGTTTTTGTCATGGGAAGGAAGTCTGGGAAACTGAGGCGCTTGTCCTGAATTCTCTCCAGGAATTGCACATTTGTGGATTTAACGGATCAGATTATGATTCTGCATTTGTGAAACGTCTACTGGGATGGGCAGGAAAGCTCAAATCAGTTAATATAGACTTTGATCATCAACAAACCACTGTCGATGAGGAGCTTTGTAAGGAGCTATTGGGCCTCTCTGGACCAGAGACTTGCATGAAGATTTACTTATATCGCAATGGGGCAAAGGTTATGTATACACCAGTCGGATAGGGCAGCTCTGAGGGCCGTCTCTTGCAGAGTAGTAGGAGTAGTCATCATATATGGCTGTAGCGTAGTGTGCAACTGTGTATCCCATCAGTTTGTTTCTTTTCTCAATTGTGGTTCGTGCCTACTATGGCCCAATCTTATGCATGTATGAAGAAACAAAGTTTCCGTATGATATACATTCTGTTTGTCACCAGAATAAGCTGATTCAACTGCAAAATTCACTAATTGCTACTTCCCTGGTTCTGTTTGCGTTTACTAATTTATCCTCGATCTTTAATGTAATCTGGGATTAGATTTTGTTTTAGAACTAGCTAGACGGGCTTGGCTGCTTGTGTGGTGTGGATACTGTGTTGCACGGAAGAGTTTGTGCTATTGAAGTATTGAGTTTATTAGACATTCGCTATTGAAGTATTGAGTTTATCAGACATTCGTGAGAATATGTTTCCAGCTCTTCCATGGTACTGCGTCTTGTACTATGTTCACGCTGCACATTCCATCTTTTTTTGATACTACAATACTACTAGTGTGTTAGAAGTAGAAGATAAATTAATGTCACTTGGCAGTATGTTATCACATTGCCTTTGTTTTTTCTCTCGATGGGTTTTCAGTTGTGATTCGCAAGATGTTCAATGTGGATAACCATTTGAGCTTTTCGTAGCATGCATTATAAAAAGTGGATTACTCATCAATACCCCTGAAAATTTTGATCTATCATGTGGCCAGCGTCTTTTTGAACTCTTACGTGTGTGCCATTCTGTCCGTGGGGTGTTAGATTTTCACCGTTAGGTCGTCTGACTCGTGGGACCGACACTCGAAAATGACCTGGTTGCCCTTATCTTCTTTCTCTCCCCTTTCTTCTCTCACACCGACAAGTGGGCCCCTTTCTTCTATCACCCGCTCGGGAAAAGGAATCGGCCCTCGGAGGCACCTTCGCGTGCGCGCAACTCTCCACCGCCGCACGGGCCGCCGCGAGGCTGTCCGTCGCCTCCACCCGAACGCGCTCGCGCTCGCGCTCGCGCTCCACGTCCACACGGACCCGACGGCACGGTGCTGCTATTCAAGGCGCTCAAGTCGGCGTGCGCCGCCGAGGGCATGTGGTTCATCGAGCGCACCGGCACGACGCGCGGCTGGGACGTCGCGCGAGAAGAGCGTGCTGATGGACGCGCGGCTGGGAGCTCGCGGTGGACGCGGGTCTTCCTGCTCGTCTACGTCGTCTGCTGCGGCGCCGTCGTCTTCCCCATCCTCTGGTACATCTGGCACGCCGTCCCCGCGGCTGCGGACGCCAGGAAGCGCGCGCGGCGGCGCGAGCACGCCCCTGGCGACGCTGAGCGGCACGGCACGGAGGGCCGCGGCGAGGGAGCGGATGCGGGCTAGGAGCGTCGGGAACGAGAGCGCGGCTCCAGTGGATGCATCGACGAAGCCCGGGTGCGCCGGGGCGGCGAGCGAGCTCCGCGACGACGCGTGGACGCCGGGCGGGGAGCGTGGATCCGCAACGCCAAGGCGAGGTTCCGGCCGCGGACGGGCGCGAGCGCAACGTCTACCCTGGAAGGCTGGGACCGCGGCGGCCGTCTCGGTGCGGAGCTTGGACGACGTCAGAAAGGCGCACGCGCGGCACGTCAAGCTGGGCCTCGACCGCTACCCGCGGCATGCGCAGCCGCTGCTCGCGGCGTGCGCGCTCTCGGGCTGGCCGGGCGGCATGGAGCTCGCGTCGTTGGAGGAACGAGCTGCGGTGCTGCTGCCGCCGCCCGACGAACTGACGGAGCCGCCGCCGCCTTGCCCTCCTGCCACTGCCACTGCCACGCCTGTTCTGATTCTGATTCTAGTGCGTACGACGACGATGTGATGATGGGAAGCATCGTGTTCCGTTTATTGATTGACTGATGGGCACAACAGCGGCCGCCAGACCACCACCACGGCACGGGCACTCCGGTTGATGGGCACGGGAAAGTGCGAGACCTACGGACCGGGCAGACGCCGCACGCAAGGTGAACCAACGAACGCGGCATGATTACAAACCCTCTCGTCCGTGTTTCCATCGACCCGTAGGTTTCAGAGAGGGCAAAGAGGTCATTTTCCAGTACCGGGCCCACACATCAGATGCTTTCAGACGCAAGCAGAAATCTAACACCCCACCGCGGATGGAAATGGCACACACGTAAGAGTTCAAAAAAAGACATTGGCACACATGATAGATCGAATTTTTCGGGGGTATTGATGAGAACACCATATTTTATAATGGTATCCATGAAAAAGGCTCTAACCATTTCCATTTACACACCGTTTTGTGTCCAGCGCTACGAGATAGGACGACGAACAGAGAGACGAGCCGGATCATACTTTGCGGCCCATTCGCTCCAATCGCCCGGACCAAATAGAACCACACCATCGTCGTCTCTCTCCGCCTGAGCTCTTCCGGCCGCGGCCGGTGCGGACCTCGTTCCCCACAGTGTGCTCGGGCGAGGCATGGAGGGCTGCTCAAGATGGCGTCGCGAGCTTCTAGGGTTAGGAATCCCCAAATCCTCCGCTTCAAGTGTGTCTCCTGATGCGACCTCACCGCCGACCCTCGCTCCGCCGTCGCCGGTGGGGAATTTCGCGGAAATGGCGGGATCGGGACCTTCTTCTTCTTGCCGCCGGTTGGCCGTCGAACACAACCATCTCGTGTGCGACCCGGTCCACAAAAGGTCCCTTTATCGCTACATTTAAGGGCCTTTTCCCCTTTCGCACCCCCTCACGTCTCCATCACGCTCGTTCCCCATTGTTGAAATTGTGACTCGGAGCGAGGCATGGATGGATGGGGTTGCATGGCTGCTCCAAAAGATGACCGCCGGTAGGCCAAATTGATGAGCAAGGTGAAAGGGCCTAAATGGCTAGAGGGGGGTGAAGGCCCCAAAACACGGTGGAGAATCCTCTCCTAGCGTCCCTCCCAAGTCCATCTATGATCTCTAATTTCAAGTAAGTGTCTACCACTAGGTGAACAAGCAACTTACACTAGCAACTAAGCAAGACCTCAGCCTAGCACACTAACTAGGAAAGTAATGCCGACCCCTCAACCATCCAAAAGAAGCTCACCGCCAACCCATGCTTGAGGGGCTGTTCGTCCGGTAGCTCCCAAGCCAAATGCCTTTAGGCTTACAAAGACCCAAAGCAAATGAGGGACCCTAGTTTCAGCAATGTTGATCGACCGACGAGGATGCACCGGTCCCTCTCGACGGATGGCCAAGAACAAACTCCTTCTCTTTTCCTTCTCCTTCCCCGCAACAAGAAATGACCTGGGATCTAGGGACCTTCTTCTTCTTGGATTCTCAAGCAAAGGAGGTAGGGATTGATTCAAAATGAACGGTCTTATCCTTTTTGGGCATAATCGGGAGCCAAATCATGCATCGGCTAGTGACTACTTCGTGTGCAACCCGTCCACAAAGGAGTGGTTAGGCATCCCCGCTTGCGGTCCCCGTGTAATGTTAAGCCATACCTTTTTTGGCGTTTTTCGATCCGGCCTTGTCCTCTCACTTTCACTTGGTCCATTTTCGGATGCCCGATGTTGACATGAAGGTCCCAAACCCAACTCGTGTCACGTTGCATGTTTACTGTACATCACCATGTGCGGGACACGGAGTCAAAACCAGGTTGGAAGGCCAAATTGATGGACTAAATGAGCAAGTGCGGGGCCGACGCTATGGTGTAGTTTTAGATGGATGGGTGTTGCATGGCCAAATGGATTACCAAAATGAGCAAATGCAAAATGCTTGGCAGTTGGTAGGCCAAATTGATGAGCAAGGGCAGTTCCAGCAGTTGCAAGGCCAAATTAATGAACAAAATGAGGAAGGGCAGTTAGAAGGCCAAATAGATGAACAAAATGAGCAAGGGCAGTTGGAAGGCCAAATAGATGAACAAAATGAGCAAGGGCAGTTGGAAGGCCAAATTGTCGAACAGAACGAGCAAAAGCGCAACTGAAAGGCTGGCATAATCAGTTTAAACTAGAGGTTCTCGACGATCATTGTGCCTTTGTTAATGGCCTGCTACATATGATAGTTTGGGGCCCAGAAAGAACGCACATACTTGCTGTAGATTTACAAGGGAAGGCAAAAGGATCATCACTGTGCCAGGCATGGCTGATTTGAGCCAAAGTGCATTATTATTTAGGTCAATCCTATGGGCACCTACATTGCGTGACTATAAAGTCGGTTGATGAAATTAATGACATGCTATCCATCTGGGTTCTTCATGATTATGATACAGAGGAATGGGTGTTGAAGAGGACTGTGAATTCTTTGGATGTCTTTGGAGAAACAGAAGTCAGGCCAGAGTATTTTGTGGTTGACATTCATCAAGATTGCAATGTGCTTTTCTTTTTTCAGCAGTTGACCAATAAGCTGATAGCATACGACATGGACCGTCAGGAAGTGACTGTGCTTGCCACTTTCCAAGATTCCAAAATCCGTGATTATTTTGCTCGTTACATTCCCTATTTCTTAGGATCACCTGCTCTGAAAGTGTGTGCTCCAAGTATGAGCTACCACGTTGGTTAAATTCTAGTGGACTTGTGAAATATTCTCCTTGTGCTTGGATTTGCCTTCTTAATTTGTAATGCAAGTCTGTTGAGACTTTGGATGTATTCCTTCTTAACTAGTGCTCGTACTTGGATGTATGCCTTTTCATGCTTTTAATCTAATTAGCACTACAAGCCTGTGTGAGACAATTATGTTATGTATTGTACCTTTATGGATGTTAGTTATTATTATATAATGAATGTTGTGTGCAAATTGATCAATTTCAATCTTTGGTGATAAGTTTTATAATTGGCATGTTCTTTTTGTGATTGTATTAATGTGATCAAATATTTCTTTGTGAATTTAGTGTAGCAATACTTTTCTCTCACAAAGATCGCCCAGCCCAAGCCGAACAGGGCCAATGCCTCTTTGCTCTGCTTATCTTCCATTTACTGATGTGTATGTCGACTGCTACTGATGGGTGCTGGCTGTGGCTTGGCTGCTACACTTGTGTTTTCTGCACTTGTGTATCTGGACTAATGTATTTCAGTGTTACATATAGTGTCTACATGTACTTGGCATCTTGACTGTTTTTAATTACTCACAAAAGCACTCTCCTATGGTGCATATAACATGCTTGTTGAAGTGTGATATTAAAGGACATATTTCTTTACTGTTTGCTTACTAGACAATCTATATCATAGTCTCTGCATTTGGTGAAACACATGTTGCCGATAGTAGAAAAACAGTTAATCAGTAATCACTTAGTTAAAATAGTCATCAGCCACTGTTGTCGGAATTTGAAACTGAATGTCTGAAGGGCAGCATTTTTGTCAAACTTCAAAGCTTAATTTAAACTGTTGTTGGAATTTGAAACTGAATGTCTGAAGCCATGTTTCTTTCCTTGACTTGAGTCTGTAGCGTAGTTGTCCAACTTGGTCTGTCCACACTGTTTTTTCCTGTGAGGCACGGTCGCCGAAAGTGTCGGTTTTTATCCTTTTGTTGCTGTGGCAAAAGTATCTGTTGTGCTGTTTCTTGTGTGTTCTTATCTGAATTACCGGTTGCTGTGGTATGTGATTGCTGGGGCACTGTGAAGTTATTGCAGTGCTTTCAGAAGATCCGTTATCTTTCCATTTCGATCATCTGTCCACTTGTGAGTACTCTGTATACGTCCTGTTATCATGCATTTGAAGTTTTTCTTTACTTTAGTATTGCAAAGTACAATTGTCTAGTAATGGTAAGTTTGTAACATAAACTACTTTGGAGTAGTAATGTTGATAGATATCTAGATGTAGTCAAGCAACTGACTGTCAATATAATGCCAGTTGAAAGGACCTTCAGTTGTAGGGACACGTGTACAGCTCACTGTTTTAACACTTGACCATACATGGGCATGTGCAACCGTCAAATGTATAAATGACTATTTGATCTGGCAAACTAATGAATTGGGGATTTTTTTTTATCCCACCTCATGCCAAATGGACTGATGCTGCAAGACACACATTCATTACTCTCGATGAGTAACTGAGCAAACATTATTCATTCTTTAACTAAATACAAAGTGTTTATCAGGATCATAGCTGAGAGTAGTGATGAGTTAATCTGATATCCTGTTGTTATCTTGATGAGTAGCTGAGAAGATTGTCTTGATGTTGCTATCATCCATGATGGTCCTACAGCATAAAATTGAAAATCATGCTAGATGACTATGGTGCCTATATTTTCCCATGAATGTTTGTTTTGTTGACAACAAGTCTCAGTATCAAGTGCTTTATAATTTTTAGGCACTTAGAAAACTTATCGATTTTCAAATTCTTTTTAAACTATCGGAGTGCTTTATTAATTCTGTTTTTAAGAACTAATCGGAGTGCTTTGAGAACCTAAGATTTTTGTCAGCTGATAGTTGGGCCAGGCGACTTGGTTTTACACCAAAATGATCCGGCCTTTGTCCAGCCCAGCCCAGCCTGTGACCAGTGGCCAGACTTCTCTGTCACGTGACACTGTGAGCTCTTTTCTCTCTCTCACGAGTGACGAGACTCTCTGAGCTCCGTCGTCTAAACCCAAAACCCTCCGCACTCAGATTTCGTCGGCGACCAACACAGAAAATCTCGAACACTGGGAGAGAGATGCAATCCAACACAACCGAGGTGGAGGTGGTTTCGAGGCGGCGGCGTTGAATTGACGATGCGTGAGATTTGGGACGAATTCCGGGCGGCGCTTTGCATCTCTGCGGGAGATCGCCGCACGCCCCCATCCCTCCCTCCCCGGATCCCGCCGCCGCCGGCGGCGGCGAGGAGGCGGAGGAGGAGGACCGCCTCAGCGCCCTACCCGACGACGTACTCCTCTGCATCCTGGGCTGGCTCCCGTCCGCCGCCACCGCCGCGCGGACCAGCGTCCTCTCCCGCCGCTGGCGCCGCCTCTGGGCGCACCTCCCGGAGCTGTGGTTCCCAATCCCAACTGAACCGGTCAGCGCGCCGCCCTCGCCCGCTCCCGCTCCCGCCGCGCGGACCAGGGTCTACTCGCACTGCTGGCGCCGCCTCGTGGCGCATCCCCATCGCTGCGTTCCCCGCTCCCCGCAGAACCAGCCCGTGCGCTGCCCTCGCCTGCCTCCGCACGCGCGGCGCTCGCCCAACACTCGCCCCCCGCGCTCCAGATGCTGGGCATCGTCGCCAAAGATGCCGACCCGGGGACATGAACGCGGTACTCCGTCTCGCCGCGCCCCGCCTGACCAGATGGCTCTTTTTCGGCAATGTGGTACCTGAGGATCGGTGGAAGGAGGAGATGGCTGACGCCGTCGTAAGGGGCGACATTCAGCTGCCCTGCTTCGACAGGGTACAATTGCTTTCCCTCCACTTAGGTTACCTTTGCCTCTCGCTTCCACCGTCGGGCGTGTTCACGAAGCTCGCTGGGCTGGTTCTGAGCAATGTCCGGTTCCAAGGCACCTCCAACATCGGTGACACCTTGTCATCAGCCCGTTGCCCTTCTCTGCGGCTACTCTCTCTGTTTAACATTCATGGGGTGTCACAGCTCACAATCTGTTCAGAGTCTCTCCTTAATATGCATTTGCGAAATCTGAATGGGTTGCAGCAGCTCACCATTGTGTCACCAATGCTGTATGAACTGGTTATCTGGAACTGCTTCTGCAAGACGCAACCGGTGGCTGACATCACCGCTCCGATTTTGGAAAAGCTCAGGTGGTATGATCAATATGATCCGAGGTCGGTCCAGCTGGGCGAACTGGCATATCTATGGGAATTGGGGACCTCCTTTTTTGCAGATACATGTTATGGGTTGCCTGAGCATCAGTACAACTGGGGCACTGTGATGTTATTGCAGCACTTTAGGAAGATCCCTGCTCTTTTCATTACGATCAACTATCCAAAGGTGAGTATATGTCCCATTATCATGGATTTTGAACTTTCTTTTATTTGAATAGTGCTAAGTATACAATTGGTCAGTAAGCGTAAGTTTTGTAATAAAAACTACTTCGAAGTGGTGGTGATTGCTAGATCTTAATGTAGACAATTAACTGGTTCATCAGTAAAAATGACTGGTAGAGGGACCTTCAGCTGTAGGTATGATTGTACAAAGATAATGTGTGTGGTTATGCTCAACACTTGGCCTTACATTGGATTTAGACATGGATTTAACTATGTGATTTGACATGCAAATAATTGGGGTCTTTGGATCCTACCACAAGCCAAATGAACTAAAGCTGCAAGAAGCTCACATTTCTTTTGCTAATTTATGGAATAGAACATGAAAAAGAAATTGTGTTACTCCTGTGTCCTGGCATTGAGTATAAAGTCTTTATTAGGATCACTAGTTAAGAAGATTGCTGTATTACTCCTGCCTCATGTCTTCTGTCTTTATCAAGATTAGTAGTTGAGATGATCTACATGATGTTGGTCCGTTCTTAATGGTGTCAATCATTGAACACCATGCTAGATGTTGATGCTGCCATAGTTTTCCCTGATTCTTTTAATAATTGAGACAAGGTTCCTAATCAAATGCAGAATGGGTTGAAAGGAAATGAGGTTAGCATGCTTTTCAGTTATCAGCACAGGTAGATACAACAGCAACAAAACCTTTTAGTTCAGAGTCAGTTGAGGCTGCCTAGAGGTTAAACCCAGTCATTAAAAAATAATAGATAATAAACATCAATAGTAATAGTAACAAGGTAAAACTTCCATGTACCATATGTTCCTACTTATGGATAATTTTTTTGGGGAAGAAGTCTATATAAACCTACCAATTACCATTTGGCATGAAGTATTGTGCACCTCAAACTATGTAATACCAATCGACATTGTATATAGACTATGACAATATCTTAAACTATGACAATACCTCATGCCAACATGCATTTAGGTCTGCTTGTCAGGAATGACACATGTTGTTTGGTAATCCTAGCTAGCATCTGATACCACTGTGGCATTAGGACCCTCCTATCAAGTCTCCTTCAACCTCCGGTCATCCCCTTCCTCATGCCCTCTGCCCAATTGAGCTGCGAGGCGGCATGGTCGATCTCCTTCATCCTCCACTGTGGGCGTCACAATTGTCGCAGTGGTAGGTGGCACTCATCCATCTGGCTTGGCAGTTGGCACCACAACCAAGGAACAGGAGGGTGCTGCTGCAGGGGGTAGCATTGACCGGTCTTCAACTCTTATTATCGTTTTGCCATCTCGATCTCCTCTGCAACATGCCCGTTACATCGGTGTGGTTCCTTGGCACTGCACAGCTTTACTCAACATGCTGGTGCCCTTGGATCTGCACCACGTCCACCCCCTGTTTCGCTAGGCGCTAGGCGGATTTTCCTCGGCGACCCTCTGCCTAGCAACTAGTCGGGAGTACCCGGGACTAGGCGGCGCTAGGCGTTTTTCTAGGCGTTTTGGCATTTTGCCAATTTAGCAATATTATATCAGCAACTAATAAGTACTCAATATATATAGCTGAATATATGTATCAGCAGCTAATATTGAAAAGATTTGGACCCTCTGTTTTAGTTGCAGCTGCAGCTTCTGATGTTAACATCCTATACATTCAACCAATCACAAAATTGAAAATGCAGTAGGCAGTAGCAGTTCACTGTGAAACCTACTCCTATACAGAAAGACAGGGGAGAGGAGTCCAGCAGCAGCAGCCATTCAGAGACAGGGGAGAGGAGTCCAGCAGCATAGCAGCCATTCAGAGAGACAGGGGAGAGGAGTCCAGCAGCAGCCAAATCGGGGAGGGGAGCAGGGGTGTGGAACAGCAGGTAGGGGGGGGAGGATGGAGGAGGAGTTGCAGCTAGGGTTGGGGCAGGAGCAGCCGAGCAGGGGAGGAGCGGGGGGCCGAGCAGGGGAGGAGCAGCCGAGCAGGGGAGGAGCTCCTGGCGGGGAGGAGCTGCCGGCGGGTGGAATTAGATGGGGAGGACGGAGGAGTAGGGAAGGGGACTGACCTTAGGGTGCCGGCGGCAGAGACGACCTTCCTGGTGCCGGGGGCGGAGAAGACCTTGGACACCGGGCGGGAGCAGCGGAATCGGCGCGGCGGGGGACGACTTTCCACGGGACGCCGTCGGGAGCCGCTCGTCAGCGTCGGGGTACTAGGCGGCGCTATTTTCCTCTCCCTTATCCTTCCGCGCAGAGACCCATTGCGCGCGGGTACGCCTCCAAGCAGGGAATCCTCCGCGCTCGCCGGCGGGCCCAAATCACCGCGGAACGCCGCCACGCGCCGCCCACGCCGCCCGCTTTCGCCGAGGAATCGCCGCCCGACGCCGCTTAGGCGCCGAGCCCGCCTAGATCGCCGATAACCCCCTAGGCTCCACGGTGCACCGCGACTAGCGCCTAGGGCGCGACTAAATCCGCCTAGGCGGCGCCCTAGCGGAACAGGGCGTCCACCAGAGATGCACATCAACAACAAGCAACGGTGTGCCGCTCTTCACATCCAGCTGTTGTGGTCCATCATCACTGTTGCATCTGTCTAGGTTGAGCATGTTCACAAGATCGTCATCTATCCCTCTCCCTCCAACGCACACCCTAATAGACCATCGAGAGCACCCGCAAGCTAGATTTAAATTCAAGGGTGTTGGTGGCTTTGGGGGCAAGGTTTGAGTCTTCAAGTGGGGTTGCGGCACTGGGGTTGGAAGGTGGATGGTGATGCTATGGGGTTGGTGGTGCTACAACTTGTCCATGTTGAATAAAGAACAGGATGAGACATGGAGATGAAGGAAGAGAGCGACGGGTGACAAAGGAATGGGATCAAATGCCACGAGCCACGTGTCATCCCTGACAAACAGGCCGGGTTATATAGACTTTATTTCATCTTTTGGGATATTTGATAAAGTCAACCTTTACAAACTCCTTGTGTCAGGTTTGGTTGAGCCATGCCTCTCTTTACATTATTGGCATGCCTGACACCTTAGTATTTTTTCTATGCACCAGTGGCTATGGTGGCCTCTGTTGGATATGTCCAAACCATTTCAACGATCAATTTAGTGCCTTCCCTACCCATATATGTCATCATTTTGGATCCTTTCTCACCACACATGACAGCTTTCAAGCACATCCTGTTTCTTATATAAAGTTCTGTCTTTTTTTTTTTAAACTCTCCTTTGTAGGATTTGTGAGGTTCTTCATTAAATTTAACTCCTATTGATGAGTCATGTTTAGTCTTCCCCTTTTTATAAAATTTGGTTTTCCCTGGTTATTGCATTACTGCTTTTTATCAGCTCTTCATGTTAATGCAGTGGTGTAGTTGTAATATTTGGTCAAGGACATGAATACAAGAGTGGAGAGTTAATGTGTTCCATGGGGCACATTCAACTCAGAGTTAGGCCCAAACAGGGTGACTGTAGTTCTCAAGTAATTGTGATTCTTTACCAGCGAGATCTTCTGTGTCATTACTCTGCAGAACAAGTCTAAAATAGTTTTGCTGCATTTTTAACAGTCATTCCTTGTTAGAAGATCAGTTATTCTGGAAATTTGTTTTCTTTGTTGCTGCATATGAAATTTTCTTGTGGCCTTTTATGAATTTGCAGAGAAGGGTTTATGGAGAGTACTTGATGGAAGCTCTGACCTTGCCCCTAGTTGAGAACTTATACCTGTTCTTAGAAACAGGTGGACATCAGATTGGCTCTTGCGTATTTCATTTCCTTAAGATTTCTACTAGTATAAGAAGGCTGTTTCTGACTATCGATGAAGCCATCAAGGTATTTTTTACTGTAGTTATCAAATACTATTGTTGCTTGGAAAGTTGTGGAATATTTTTATTTGGTATACTAATGCTTGACCAATGATGACCTTTAGGAGTTAGTTTGTTGCATGTAGTTTTCTAATTTTCGTAATGGTTTGTTTCTAGAAGATATATATTGTATGAATGAATATATTCTAGCAGCTGCATGTTACTCCAAAAATACCAATAAAAGCTGCAGCTCTGCTTTGGGTCCTAATTACTACTTTTGTCCAAGGAAAGAATTCCATTCTAATTTTCTCCGTAGTCAAACTATCTAAAATTTGACTAAATTTATAGAAAAACATTATCAATATTTATGACACCAAATAGGTATCCTATGAAAATATATTCCATAATGGGTCTTATTTGATATCATAGATATTGTTTCTCTTTTGTAGTCGTAGTCAAACATATGATGGTTTGACTCAGTACTATGCTAGAATTCCATTCTTGAATGAGGGGGAAGTGCCAGTGTAGATGTTGCTCACTGGCATCCAGTGTGAAAACTGATGGTATATTTTACACAAAGAATCTAGTATTTAAGCTGATGGTACTTCTCATGGAGCCATGCTAAATGCTCTTTTACCCTAAAAAAGCAAAATTTATTAATCGCATGTCATTTGCGATTGTCATATTTCTGTGTAATTCTCCTTCCCTCCCACACAATTGGCTAACACCAAGGGATATCCTGTTAATATGCAATTTTTCATATGTTGTTCAGATGGCTTGTGTATTTAAATGATTTCCACTTTCTTATACTTATCCTGTTGTCAATAGCCTTGAAAAGGTTGTTGAGAAGTTCGCCATTCTTATGTTCATGCTCCTCATCTCAGGAAGGAGCTGCTTGTTCACCAGATTGTTTTTGTCATGAGGAGCAAGACTGGGAAACTGAGGAGCTTCTCTTGAATTCTCTCCAGGAATTGAACATTTGTGGGTTTTGCGGATCAGATTATGATTTCGCATTTGTGAAACGTCTACTGGGATGGGCAGGAATGCTCAAATCAGTTACTATGAACTTTGATCCTAAAGCCACTGTCGATGAGGAGCTTTGTAAGGAGCTAATGGGCCTCTCTGGACCAGAGACTTGCATGAAGATTTACCTATATCGCAATGGGGCAAAAGTAATGTATACACCAATAGGTTAGGGCAGCATAGTATGTAATTTAGTATTCAACTGCTTGCTTGTATCCTCAATTGTGGTTCCTGATCACTGCTGCCCAATCTTATGCATGTATGAAGAAACAAAACTTCCATATGGCGTGCATTTTGTTTGTCACTAGAATAAGCTGATTCTAGTACTGCATTAACTAATTGCTATTCCCCTGATGTGCCTTGTGTTTGTGTAGGTTGTGATTGCATTTGCTAATTTTTGCCTCGATCTTTAATGTAATCAGGGATTAGATTCTGTTTGAGATCTAGATGGGCTTGGCGGTTTGTGTGGTGTGGATACTGCGTTGTACTGAAGAGTTGTGCACTTGTGTTGTTCAAGTATTTGAGTTGCACTACTCGTGTGATATTCATTCACTAGACCCTGGCTGGTTGACACAATATTTGCACTGATTTATGATTTTTGAGATGACGATGATGATTCCAGCTCCTCGGCGAAGTGAAGGTTCCTTCACCTTGCTTTTTTTTTTTGGAACAAATACCTACCTAGCTTTTTTTTTTTTTGAACAAATACCTTCACGGCTTCACCTTGCATTGTTGTACACGTTCTACAGCCAGCCCCGTTCTTTATGCCTGATGAATGAAAAAAAAAAACGGAAGATTTTTTTTTTTAGAATTACACACTAACGCAGACACTCACACACGCACGCAACGCTCATCCCTATGAACACACGTACGTAAACCCTACCCCTATGAGCACCTCCGAAGGACTGGGCAGCCGGCAGATCTGGAGATTTTCGAAGTCACCATAGGCACCTCGTCGTCGACGGGAACGTCGAGATTCTCGAAGTCACCATAGGCACCTCGTCGTCGACGGAAACGTCGCTTACCACTTAATGCACAACGCCGGTAAATCCTGGGAAAATTTCAAGAAAAAGTTGCGAGCACGAGGAATTTGAACCCTGGTGGGAATTCCAAGAAAAGGTGCGAGCACCAAGATTTGAACCCGGTGGGTAGCGTCCCATTTGATTTGTCCTACCATTGGATTTACAAGCCATTCGCAAAAAAAAAAAAAAAAAAAAAACAAAACGGAAGATGAACAGACAGAGTCACAGAGGCGACCGGGCTCAAAATTTTCGGCCCATTCTCTCAGGCTCTAGGCCCAGACCAAAATCTAAATCTAAATTCATGCGAGGCCCAGGCTCAAACTAATTTCACTCAGCACTCCGTCCTACAGGGACACGAGTTCATTTGTTCGCTCTGGCGGTCCGGCCGGCCGCACCAAGCTTCATCCTCGGCACTCTCCTCTAGGGTTTATAGATTAGAAATCCCCAAAATCCCCTATTCGATCTTCATCCTTGGCGGCGCTCTCCATCACGGCCGTCTCCGGCATCTGGTAAGCACCCCTTTTCCTCCCCATTGCTGCATTTTCTCCCTGGCAGTTCCCTCACACCTCCATCTCGCTCGTCCCCAGCTTTTCACACAGGTTGCTCTCGGACGGAGGCATGGAGGGCTGCTCCAAGACGAGGGCTGGCGCGGCGTTCGACCTCCCAGACGACCCCCTGCTGGAGATCCTCTCCCGTGTCCCTGCCAAATCAGTCTGCCGTTTCAAGTGCGTGTCCAAGGCCTGGCGTGACCTCATCGTCGACCCTGGCAACCGTAAGAAGCTGCCCCAAGCCATGCAAGGACTGTTCGTCCAGACGGCCAAGGTCTCCAATGTTGAAAATAAGTTGTTGTTTGATATTAGTTTCAGTTTCATCGACCTAACAGTGAGACCCGTGCCTCTGAACAACGACCCTTGCTTCTCCTTCCTAACGGAAATGACGGGGAACCAGACATTTTTCCTTGATTCATGCAATGGGCTTATCCTTTTTGGGAACCGGCACCCTCATGAGACGTCTAACTCAGTGGATGGCTATATTGTGTGCAACCCCACCACAAAGCAATGGTCAGCAGTGCCTGCTTGTGACCCTTGTGAAGCGTTTACTCAGACCTATTTGGCTTTTGATCCGACTGTATCCTCTCACTTTCACTTGGTCCAATTCCAGAAATCAGACGCAGATGACGACATATTGTCGTCGTTGCATGTTTACTCTTCTGAAACTAGGACTTGGAGTCAAAACCAAATTGATAAACAAAAAGACCAAGGGCAGTTAGGAGGCTGGGATCATCAATTTATACTAGAGGAGCGCGAGCATCATGGTGCCTTTGTTAATGGCTTTCTACATTTCATAGTTTGGGACTCAGATGGGCACATACTTGCTGTAGATGTACAAGGGAAGGCAAGAAGGATGATCACTGTGCCAGATATGGCTGATGGGAGGCACGCGGACAATGTTATTTGCTATTTAGGTCAATCCCAAGGGCACCTACATTGTGTGACACTAAAGCCTGATTATGAAAAGGATGCCAAACTATCTACATGGGTTCTTGATTATGATACACAGGAATGGGTGTTGAAGAACACTGTGAACAGTTTGGATATCTTTGGAGAAAAAGGAGGCAAATCAGACTTTCAAGTGGTTGACATTCATCGAGATTGTAATGTGGTTTTCTTTCTTCAGGAGTACAAGCTGATAGCATACGACATGGACCGTAAGGAAGTGAGTGTCATTGACACTTTCGAAGATCGAAAACTTCAGTCCTATTTTGCTCATTATGTTCCCTATTTCTCAGAATCACCAGCTCTCACAAATAAGTACTAAAAGTGTGTGCTCTAAGTATGAGCTAGTAGTTTGGTTAAATTGCAGTAGACTCTAGTGAAATGTTCTGCTTGTGCTTGGGTGTATGCTTTCTTAATTACTAGTGCAAGCCTTTTGAGACATTGGATTTATACCTTACCTTCTCATGTTTTTTGTTTAATTAGTACTACAAACCTGTTGAGACATTTTAATTTTTGGTGATAATAAGTTTTATGGTTAGCATGTTTTTGTGGCTATATTAATGAGCAATTATTTACTGTGAATTTAGTTTGTTGGTTGTGTGATTATTTATTTCAATCAAATAAAAATTATCTTCCATGTTTTGCTAATGTTGCATGTACGGAACGGATTCAAATTGGACCCTTCTGGTTACATCAAAAGTTCAGAACCAAAAAGTCTCATATGTGCTACAATAAAAAACATATGTGCTGGAGCTTGGATGAAACCTGTATAGTTTCAAATGTAATATGTGCAATTAGTTGTCATGTGGACGTGCCACATCTTATCTTCCTGACAAAACATCAGTTGTAGTGTTGCTAGAGGCATTCACAAGGAACAGTGATCCAACCGGATCTGCATGGAAGAATTGTATACTTGCTGAGAGAATTATATTATTGGGGCAACCTGATGCTGAGACAGCTATTTGCCTATTTCTACATTTTCTGAAACCCGGAGAAAAATTGTACTACAACAGTTAGCTATAGTCAATTGTTTTCACTGCTTGAATCGAGCTTGTGCCTTGAGCTTCATTGACAACTTATATGCATTTTCTTTTTTTACAAGTGAGATTCACATTTAAATCTGTATCTTGGAGTAAAATGTCCTTTGTCATGAGAGCTGTCAACTCCTTGCCAAAATCTTCAAATTGACTCGTTGGTTGCTTGTTCTTCCATGAAAAATAAATAACAGAGCATATTTCAGTGCACTCAGTGCACCAAGGTAATTACTGGTAACTTGCTGGAGCATAATCTTTCCACTGTGAAACCTTTGGTACTGTCTCCAATCCATATTCAAAATAACTAAGAAAATCTTGTCAAAAAAAAACTAAGAAAATATTGAGTAACACTGTAATGCTAATTGAGGACTAGGATCGATCGAAGGGCTGCTTGCCTGGTCACAGTTTGGAAATATCTTTGATTTATGTTTCCACTGCTTAATGTAAAACGCCTTATTTGAAGGGCGTGATCTAAAAAAAAAAACAGTTTGGAAATATATACTGTTCCTCCTTCCCGTGCTGCTGAAAATGTAAGTAATGTTGCCTGTGAACGTTCATGAATCGAAATGCAAATGCCACTACAATTGCCCTTCATTCCTCTTGGGATAAAGCCCTTAACACTTGTTCAAATGCAATTATTTAAAATTTTTGTCACAGTTGGGAAGGAAAATAGTAGAATTTAGCATTAGAATTGTCACGGTGAATTCCCTCTACTCAGCGCCCACCCAAAACCGGGCTCTTCACCGCATCTAAATAACTTTGCAGCCCATTGTGCCAGGCCCAGACCAAATACCAGTTTTAAGGCCCAAACTCCTCTATCTAGTAGTAACGTCACAACACACCACTCCGCCGACGGAGCTCAGTTGCTCGCTCCGGCCGGCGGCCGCACCCAGCTTCATCCTTGGCACCGCCCTACGCTGGCACCGTCGATCACGGAGGCGGCGGCGTTAAACTGACGATGTGTGACATTTGGCAGGAATTCCGGGCGGCGCTCTGCATATCCGCGGGAAACTGCCGCCCTTCCCCAACCCTCCCTCCCCCAGATCTCGTCGGCGGCGTTGACCAAGGAGGTGGCCGCCGCGAGGTGGGCCGGGAGGACTGCCTCAGCGCGCTACCCGACGATGTCCTCCTCTTCATCCTCAGCTACCTCCCCGCCGCCGCCGCGGCGCGGACCAGCGTCCTCTCCCGCCGCTGGCGCGGCCTCTGGGCGCAGCTCCCGTTGCTGTGGTTCCCGCTCCCCTGCCGAACCGGCCCGCGCGCTGCCCTCCCCCCCGCTCGCTCCCGCCGCTGGTGCCGCCGCCTCTTGGCGCATCTCCCAGCGCTTCGTTCCCCGCTCCCTGCCCAACCAGCCCGCGCGCTGCGCCTCCTTGCTCCCCGTCGAACCAGCCCGCGCGCTGCCCTCGCCTGCCTCCGCGCGCGCGGCGCTCACCCAACACTCGGCCCCTCGCTCTGGGTGTTGAGCATCGTCGCCAACGACGCCGACCCGGGGACACGGCCGCAGTACTCCGTCTCGCCGCGCCCCGCCTCACCTGGACGCTCTATTTCACCAATGTGGCACCTGTGGATCGGAGGCAGGAGGAGATGGCCGAGGCCGTGATAAGGGACGCCATTGAGCTGCCCTGCTTCCACAGGGCCCAACGGCTTTTCCTCCACCTAGGTTACCTTTGCCTCGCGCTTCCACCGTCGGGCGTGTTCACCAAGCTCACCGTGCTGGTTCTGAGCCACTTCCGGTTCCAAGGTGCCTCCAACATTGGCGACACCTTCTCGTCGGCCCGCTGCCCTTCGCTGCGGGAACTCCGTCTCTTCAAGGCTCAAGGGGTGTCCAATCTTAGTATCTGTTCAGAATCTCTCGTCCAGATACATTTGGATAATCTGAAAGGGTTACAACAGCTTATCATTGTGTCACCAATGCTGAGAGATCTGTATATCTTTAATTGCTTCTTCAAAAGGCAACCAGTGGCTGGCATCACTGCTCCAGTGGCTGACATTACTGCTCCGGTTCTGAAAAGGTTTGGGTGGCTTGATGAATATGATCTGAGGTGGGTCCAGCTGAGTGACCTGGCGCAGCTACAGGCACTGGCGATCTCCTTCTTTGCAGGTGCATGGTATGGATTCGCTGAACATCATTACAATTGGGGCACTGTGAAGTTATTGCAACGCTTAAAGAAGATCCCTGATCTTTACATTACGATCTTCTATCCAGTTGTGAGTATATGCCTGTTATTATCATGGATTTCAAATTTTTCCTTACTTAAATATTGCTGAGTACAACCTTCCAGTAACTGCAAGTTTATAACAAACTACTTGTAGTAGTACCGACTGCTAGATCTTAATGTAGTCAAGCAACTGACTAATCAATAAACGACTAGTGAAAGGACCTTCAGTTGTAGGTACAATTGTACAAGCGTCACATGTATTGTTAGTTTGTTACCCTCACTTTTGTAACACATGCCATATATGGGCATTAATTCAAGCATCTGCATTTAACTATTTCATTTGGCAAACAAATGAATTGGGGATTTTTGGACCCCCACCTCAAGCTAAATGAACTGAATCTGCAAGGCACTCACATTCTTTAGATAATTTATAGAATAGACAAATTTAAAACAATTGTATAATTCCACTGTCCTGTCAATAAATATAATATCTTTATCAGAAATTCAGGATCAGTAGTTGAGAAGATTGCCAGATTACTCTTATCTCCTATCTTTATCACGATTAGTAGTTATTCAGGATCAGTAGTTGAGAAGATTGCCAAATTACTCTTATCTCCTATCTTTATCACGATTAGTAGTTGAGAAGATTGTATTGATTTTGGTACTGTGCATGATGGTGTTACAACATGTCAATAATGAAAAATCATTCTAGATCACACTGCCATATTATGCCCTTAATGTTTTGTTTTGGTAATTTCCATATCAAATGGTAAATGAATTGAAAGGAAATGAGTTCAGTAGGATATTTAGTTACCAGCATGGGTAGATACAACAACAAAGCTTTTTAGTTCGAAGCAGTTGAGATATCCTAGATATTAAACCAATAAAATATCCAATCATTAAATAATCTCTTTACAAACTCTTCTGATGTTAGACTTTGGTAAAATTTCTCTGTGTATTTTGGGGGATATTCTGTCAAGTATCTCTTTACAAACTCTTCTGATGTTGACTTTGGTAGAGCAGGAAGCCTGCCTCTCGATGTTAGACTTTGGTAAAATTTCTCTGTGTATTTTGGGGAATATTCTGTCAAGTATCTCTTTACAAACTCTTCTGATGTTAGACTTTGGTAGAGGTGGAAGCCTGCCTCTCTTTACATTATTTTGGCATGCCTTAGTATTCTTCTGTGCACGGGTGACTCTAGAGGCATTTGGGGGATATGCCATTTCAATAATGGACAAGGTTTTCTTCAGTTGGTGCACCCCCTACTAATTTATATCATCATTTCAAACAGGATCCTCTTGTATGACCACAAATTACAACATTTAGGCACACCCTATTTCTTGTATAAATTTCTTGCTTGATTTGTTTTTCTGAAGTCTCAAATTTGCAGAAAGCAGGATAGTTGAGGTTATTCATTTAAATAAAATCCTATTGATGGATCATGTTTTGTTTTCTTTTTTCATGAAATTTAGTGTACCCTGTACCCGGTAATGGTGCCACCGTGCCAGGGTTTCTTCCTAGTAACCAAGGCAGCAGGGGGATGAGATTTAGAATAGCATAGAGGAGATTAGGGATAACTTTGTTCTTGTTTGTTTGTTTCAAACGAGTCCGGGATACATATAGGAGGCCGGCTCCTTGATTCTAATGCCTGCCTTAACTTCTAACCTCTCAACTTCTTCTTAACTGTACATCAACATGCTGGTGCCCTTGTATCTGCACCACGTCCACCAGAGATGTACATCAACAACAAGCAACGATTTGCCACTCTTCACATCCAACTGTTGTGCTTCATTGTCACTGTTGCATCTGTCTAGGTTGAGCATGTTTGCAAGATCCCCCATCTATTCCTCTCCTCCGACGCACACCCAATAGACCATCGAGAGCACCAGCAAGTTAGATTTAAATTCAAGGGTGTCGGTGGCCTTGGGGGCAAGGTTCAAGTCTTAGAGTGGGGCGGCGGCACTGGGGTTGGAAGGTAGACAGTGATGCTATGGGGTTGGTGGTGCTACAACCTGTCCATGTTGAATGAAGAACAAGAGGAGACATGGAGACGAAGGAAGGGAGCGACGGGTGACAAACAAATGGGATCAAATTTCACGTGTCATCCCTGACGAGCGGGCATGGTTGTATAGACTTTATTTCATTTTTTTGGGATATTTCAGTCTACCTTTATAAACTCCTCGTGTCAGGTTTGGTTGAGCCCTGCCTTGGATTTGTCCAAACCATTTCAACGATCGATTTAGTGCCTTCCCTGCCCATATATGTCATCATTTTGAATATGATCCTTTCTCACCACACATGACAACTTTCAAGCACATCCTATTTCTTATATATAGTTCTCTCTTGTTTTTTTTTAAGTCTATCCTTTGTAGGATTTTTTAGGTTCTTCATTTAAATTAACTCCTATTGATGAGTCATGTTTAGTCTTCCCCTTTTTATAAAATTTGGTTTTTCCTTGGTTCTTGCATTACTGCTCTTTATCAGCTGTTCATGTTAATGCACTGGTGTAGTTGTAATATATGGTCAAGGACATGAATACAAGAGTGGAGAGGTAATGTGTTCCATGGGGCACATTCAACTCAGAATTAGGCCCAAACAGGGTGACTGTAGTTCTCAATCTTCTGTGTCATTAATCTGCAGAACAAGTCTAAAAAGTTTTGCTGCATTTGTAACAGTCATTCCTTGTTAGAAGATCAGTTATTCTAGAAAGTTGTTTTCTTTGTTGCTGCATATGAAATTTTCTTGTGGCCTTTTTATGAATTTGCAGAGCATGGTTTACGGAGAGTACTTGGTGGAAGCAATGACCTTGCCCCTAGTTGAGAACTTACACCTGTTCTTAGTAACAGGTGGACATCAGATTGGCTCTTGCGTATTCCATTTCCTTAAGATTTCTACTAGTATAAGAAGGCTGTTTCTGAATATCAAGGAAGCCATCAAGGTATTCTTTACTGTAGCTATCAAGTATTATTTTCGTTTGGAAAGTTGTGGAATATTTTTATTTGGTACACTAATGCTTGACCAATGATGACCTTTAGGAGTTAGTTTGTTGCATGTTATTTTCTAATTTTCTTAATTTGTTTGAGATATATATTGTATGAATGAATATATTCTAGCAGCTGCATATTACAAAAATACCAATGAAAAGCTGCAGCTCTGCTTTTGGTCCTAACTACTACTTTCATGCAGGAAAGAATGCAATTCTAGTTTTCTCCTTAGTCTAATTATCTAAAATTTGACTAAATTTATAGAAAAGCATTATCAATATTTGTGACACCAAATAGGTATCCTGTGAAAATATATTCCATAATGAATCCTATTAATATCATAGATATTGTTTCTCTTTTGTAGTCTTAGTCAAACACATGATGGTTTGACTCGGTACTGTGCTAGAATTCTAATTTTTTAGGGACTGAGGGGAAGTACCAGTGTAGATGTTGCTCACTGGCATCCAGTGTCAAAACTGATAGTATATTTTACACAAAGAATCTAGTATTTAAGCTGATGGTACTTCTCATGGAGCCATGCTAAAGGCTCTGTTACCCTAAAAAGTGAAATTTATTAATTGCATGTTATTTGCGATTGTCTGTGTCATGGAGATGGTGATCTGGAGCAGAATTAGGAGTCCTACATTGTATCATGTATCCTGCTACTTGGATATGGGTTCTGGGCACCCTGGCTGATGGCCTCTTTTGTGTTGATGTTGTCCCCTCTTGTTCATTTATCTGAACTATCTGTGTCCTTTCTGAACAATCTACAAACTCTGCTGCATTTCCGTTATTCGTAATGTACATGGGGAATCCCCTTGTCCGAAAAAAAATTACGATTGTCGTATTTCTGTGTAATTCTCCCTCCCTCCCTCCTCGCAATTGGCTAACACCAAGGGATATCCTATTAATATGCAATTTGTCATATGTTGTTCAGATGGCTTGTGTATTTAAATGATTCCCACTTTCTTATACTTACCCTGTTGTTAATAGCCTTGAAAAGGTTGTCGAGAAGTTCGCCATTCTTATGTCCATGCTCCTTATCTCAGGAAAACACTTCTTGTTTGCCGGGGTGTGCTTGTCATGAGGAGCAAGACTGGGAAACTAAGGAGCTTCTCTTGAATTCTCTCCAGGAATTGTACATCTGTGGGTTTTGCGGATCAGATTATGATTTCGCATTTGTGAAACGTTTACTGGGATGGGCAGGAATGCTCAAATCAATTACTATGAACTTTGATCCTAAAGCCACTGTCAATGAGGAGCTTTGTAAGGAGCTAATGGGCCTCTCTGGACCAGAGACTTGCATGAAGATTTACCTATATCGCAATGGGGCAAAGGTGATGTATACACCGGTAGGCTAAGACAGCTTTAATAAGGGGCGTCTCTTGCCGAGTCTAGTCATGTGGCTGTGTTATGGTGTGCAAGTGTGTATCTAACTGCTACTCAATTGCGGTTCGTGACCACTACTGCTCATTCTTATGCATGTATGAAGAAACAAAACTTCCGTATGATATACATTCTGTTTGTTACTAGAATAAGCTGATTCAACTGCCAAATCCACTAATTGCTACTTCCCTGATTCTGTTTGCATTTGCTAATTTAGCCTCGACCTTTATAATGTAATCTGGGATTAGATTCTGTTTTAGAACTAGTAAGACGGGTTTGGCTGTTTTTTGTGGTGTGGATACTGTGTTGCATTGCACTGAAGAGTTGTGCTATTAAAGTGTTGATGAGTTTATCACCAAACATTTGTGAGAAGATGATTCCAACTCCTCCATGGTACTACAGCTTGTACTATGTTCACGTTGCACATTTCCATCTTTTTTGATAGAGATACAGTATACTACTAGTGTGTTGGAAACAGAAGATAAATTAATGTCACATGGTGGTATGTTTATCACATTGCCAATGTTTTTCTCTCAATGTTCTTTTAGCGCAAGATGTTCTCGTGGATAACCTAATTTCTCATGGTACTCCTTTGCACACCATTTTGCGTCCAACGGTACGACGGCAAAGTTACATTTAAAAAAATTACAGGAATTCAAAGATGGTGTCAATTTAGCAGTTACCCTAATACTCCAATATGATGTTATAAAAAAAAAGAAAAAAAGAAGAACAGAGACGAGATGACGACCCACCCAACTCAGGCTTCAGGCCCAGTTCAAAAACTAAATTTACATGAAGCCCAAAATCCACTAGTTACACCACACACGACGGCATTGTCCGCACTCCACCGACACCGAGAGCTCATTTCGCTCGCTCCGGCTGACGAGCTCTAGTGCGGCGGCTCTAGGGTTTAGAAATCCCCCAAATCCCCATTCGAATCCACAGCCGTCGACACAGCACCGCGCCGGCAACGTCGACCGCGGCCATCTCCGGTGTCGGGTAAATCTCCTTTGCCTCCCACATTGCTGCAGTTTTTCGCCCCTCGCATCCCCTTACACCTCCATCTCCACCGGTCCCCATTTTTCACAGAGATCCCTCTCGGAGGGAGGCATGGAGGGCTGCTCCAAGACGATCGCCGGCGCGGCGTCCGGGCTCCCTGACGACCCCCTGCTGGAGATCCTCTCCCGCGTCCCTGCCAAGTCCGTCTGCCGCTTCAAGTGCGTCTCCAAGGCCTGGCGTGACCTCATCGAGGACCCTGACAACCGTAAGAAGTTCTGCCAACCTATGCAAGGACTGTTTGTTGAGATGTCCGGGGTCTCCAGTGATGACGATGAATCTGACGACGATGAATTCGACCATAGCACTTTCAGTTTCATCAAACTGACACTAGGATCCGTGCCTCTGGACATCGACCCTTCGTTCTCCTTCCTGACGGATATGACTGGGATTAGTATATTCCTCTTGGATTCCTGCAACGGGCTTATCCTTTTTGGGCACCGTCAGGAGCGGTTTGGTCCCCAACACTATACCGTGTGCAACCCGACCACAAAGCAATGGTCAGCAGTGCCCGCTTGCGGCTCTGGACCATTAAATTTCACCTATTTGGCTTTCGCTCCGGCTGTGTCCTCTCACTTTCACTTGGTCCAGTTTCAGATGCCCGATCTATGTGTCGAGCTAGTGGCGTTGCATGTTTACTCATCTGAAACTGGGACCTAGAGTCAAAACCAAATTGATGAACAAAAAGAGCAAGGGCAGTTGGACGGCTGGCATCATCGGTTTACACCAGACGGGGAGACTCTCAACCATCTTTCTGCCTTTGTTAATGGCTTCCTACATGTGATAGTTAGTTCCTTAGAATCAAATCTACAATGCATACTTGTTGTAGATGTACAAGGGAAGGCAAGAAGGCTGATCACCTTACCAAATGTGGCTGATGGGAGGCACGCCTATGTTTGTTATTTAGGTCAATCCCAAGGGCATCTACATTGTGTGACAGAAGAGTGTACTGATAAAAGAATCCCAAATTATCCATCTGGGTTCTTCAGGATTATGTTGCACAGGAATGGTGTTGAAGAACACAGTGCACTCTTTGGATGTCTTTAGAGAATCGGGAGGCAGGCCAGACTTTTCAGTGGTTGGCGTGCATCAAGATTGTAATGTGGTTTTATTTTTTAACCAGTGGAACTATGAGCTGATAGCATGCAACATGGACCGTAAAGAAGTGAGTGTTATGGCCACTTTTGAAAATCACAAAGAACCATGTGATTTTGCTCGTCACATTCCCTATTACTTAGAATCACCGGCTCTCACAAATAAGCACTGAGAGTGTGTGCTCTAAGTATGAGCTAGCAGGTTGGTTGAATTCTAATAGATTTAGGTGAATTGTTCTACTTGTGCTTGGATGTATGCCTGCTTAATTGGTACTGTAATCCTATTTCTTAATTAGTACTGCAAGCTTGTTGAGACTTTTTTTTTTTTGTGACAAGAAGCTTGTTGAGACGTTGGATGGTATGTCTTCTCATCCTTTTGGTCTAATTAGTACTGCAAGCCTGTTGAGAACTTACACCTACAGTTAGTAACATCTGGACATGCTGTTATCTCTTGTGTATCTCATTTCCTCAAGATTTCCACCAGTACAAGAAAGCTGTTTCTGCATATAAGTGAAGGCATTCAGGTATGCTTCACTTTATCAACTATTGAGTAGTTTGGTTGCTTGTAAGGCTGTAGAAGACTTCATTTGGTGCAGTGTTGCTTGACCAATGATGATAATCCAAAAAATACAATGGAAAGCGACAACTTCGTCTGGTCAACACTCAAGGGGTATCTAACCTTACTATCTGCTCAGAGTCTCTCCTAAGGTTGTGGTTACAAAATGTCAAAGGGTTGCAGCAGCTGACTGTTGTGTCACCAATGCTGATAGAAATGTGTATTGTTGACTGCTTCTTCATCAGGAAACCGGTGTTTGACATTGTTACTCCTGTTTTGCAAATTATTCACTGGCATGATAGATACGATCCCATCTGGTCCATCTTGGTGTGATGGTGCATCTACAGAAACTGTCAACCTTTTGCTTTGCATCTGAATTTTCTGATGAGCATCAGTACAATTGGGGCAGTGTGAAGTTATTGCAATGCTTTAAGAAGATCCCTCATCTTTCCATTTCGATCATCTATCCACATGTAAGTACTCTATACGTCCTGTTACCATGCATTTGAAACTTTTCTTTACTTTAACATTGCCAAGTACAACTTGTCTAGTAACTGTAAGTTTGTAACAAAAACTACTTTGGAGTAGTAGTGTTGATAGATCTAGATGTAGTCAAGCAACTGACTGAATATAATGCCTGGTGAAAGGACCTTCAGTTGTAGGGGCACGTGTACAACTCACTGTTTTAACACTCTATACATGGGCATGTGCAACCGTCAAATGTATAGATGACTTTTTGATATGGCAAACTAATGAATTGGGGATTTTTGTCCTACCTCATATCAAATGGACTGATGCTGCTAGACACACGTTCATTACTCTTGACGAGCAACTAAAAAAAAATGTGTCCTTTCATTAAATACAAAGTGTTTATCAGGATCATAGTTGAGAATAGTGACGAATTAATCTTGGTATCCTATTGTTATCTTGATGAGTAGTTGAGAAGATTGTCTTGATGTTGCTATCATTAATTCATGATGGTCCTACAAAATGTTAATAATTGAAAATCATGCTTGATGACTATGCTGCCATATTTTCCCATGAATGTTTGTTTTTTGACAACAAGTTTCGGTATCAAGTGTGGAATGGATTAAAAGGACATGAGTTCAGCATGGTATTGAGTTATCAGTATGGGTACATACAACAACAACAACAACAACAAAGCATTTTAGTTTGAAGGGACTTGTGGTAGGCTAGAGATTAAACCCAATAAGTATCCAAACATTAAAAAAGGGTATAAGTAATAGTAAAATGGTTTTTGGGAGATATTCCATCAAGCACCTCTTTACAAATTGTTCTCGTTTTTTAGGTTTGTTTGAGCCCTGCTGCCTCTTTTTATAGTATAGTATTGGCACGCCTTAGTATTCTTCTATACACCAATAACTCTAGTGGCATTTGTTGGATATGCACATTCCATTTCAATGGTGGAGAAGGTTTTCTTCAATTGGTGCCACCCTACCACATGTATCATCGTTTTAGATAGTCTTTTTTTTTTTTTTTTGGGTGCGACTACATGTGAAAATTTTAAGAACTCCCCATTCGTAGGGTTATCAAGGTTATTCATTTAAGGTAAATCCTATAGATAGTTCATGTCTAGTCTTCTTTTTTTATATATATAAAATATGATGTATGCCTTGGTACCTTATATTTAATGATTCAAAACTTCAACTGACTTTTGTCAGTTGTTCCTGTCTGCACTGGTTTAGTTGTACTATTTACTTGTTTAGTCAAGGACATAAATTCAGGGGTGGATGGTACTGTGTTACTTGGGGCATATTCAACTCAGTTAAGGCCTAAACAGGCTGAGTGTATAGTTATTAATTGTGATTCTTTGCCAGAGACATCTTGTGCCATTAGTCTCTTGCGAAACAATTCTAAAGTAGTTTGCTTGTATTTTCTAACAGTCATTCCTTGTGAGAAAATCAGTTATTCTAGACAGTTGCTTTATTTATTGCTACTTATGAAATTTCGTTGTTGATTATTATGAATGTGCAGGAGATGGTTAACAACCAGTGCTTGATGGAAGCCCTAACCTTCCTCCCTGTTGTGAACTTACGCCTGCGTGCTTTGCTGATTGTCAATAACCATTGAAAAGTTTGTTGAGAAGTTATCCTATCTTATGTCTATTGTCCTCATCAGGAACAATCTGCTTGTTCGCCGGGCTGTCTTTTTGTCGTGAGAGCGCAAGACTGGAAAACTGAGGAGCTCTGCTTGAAATCTCTCGAGGAATTGGATATCTGTGGATTCAGCGTTGCAGATTGTGATTTTGCATTTGTGAAACGATTATTGGGATGGACACCAGTGCTCAAAAGTTACTATAAATTATGATCCTCGGTCCGCACTTGATGAGGATCTCTGTAAGGAGCTACTTGGCCTCTCTGGACTAGATACTTGCATGAAGTTTTACGTATACTGCGATGGGACAAATATGATGTAAACACCGGTAGGCTAGGGCAGCTTGGCTCTTGCTGATGACTAGTCATATGGTTCTAGCATACTGGCATCATGTGTAACTGACTGTGTATTGAGTTGCTTGCTTCTATTCTGAAGTGTGGTTCGTACATTTGCTAATTTAGCCTCTACATGTAATGTAATCAAGGATTAGCTAGCTGGTGACTGGTGTGGATACTGCGTTGCACTGAAGAGTTGTGCACTTCTGCTGAAGTATTTGAGTTGCACTGCTCGTGTGATATTCACTCAGACCCTTGCTGGTTGACACAATATTTGCACTGATTCATGATTCGTGAGATGATGATGATTCCAGCTCCTTGGCAAAGTGAAGGTTCCTTCACCTTGCTTTTTTTTTTTTTTGGAACAAATACCTTCACGGCTTCACTTTGCATTGTAGTACACGTTCTACAGCCAGCCCCGTTCTTTGTGCTTAAAAAAAAACAATGAACGATGAACAGAGTCACAGAGACGACCGGGCTCAAACATTTCGGCCCATTTTCTCAGGCTCTAGGCCCAGGCCAGAATCTAAATCTAAATTCATGTCAAGCCCAGGCTCAAACTAATTTCACTCAGCACTCCGTCCGTCCTACAGGGACAACTCTTGTTCGCTCCGGCGGTCCGGCCGCACCAAAGCTTCTCCTCCTCTTCTAGGGTTTAGAAATCCCAAAATCCCCCATTCGATCTTCAATCTTGGAACCGCCCTCCGGCGCCGTCGATCACGTCCGTCTCAGGTGTCTGGTAAGCACCCCTTTTCCTCCCCATTGCTGTATTTTCTCCCTGGCAGTTCCCTCACACCTCATCTCGCTCTTCCCCAGCTTTTCAAACAGGTTGCTCTCGGAGGGAGGCATGGAGGGCCGCTCCAAGACGAGCGTTGGCGCGGCATCCGGCCTCCCAGACGACCCCCTGCTGGAGATCCTCTCCCGTGTCCCTGCCAAATCAGTCTGCCGTTTCAAGTGCGTGTCCAAGGCCTGGCGCGACCTGATCGCCGACCCTGTCAACCGTAAACAGCTCCGCCAACCCATGCAAGGACTGTTCGTCCAGACAGGCAAGCGCTCCAAGGTTGATAATGAATGGCTATTCGATACCAGTTTCAGTTTCATCGACCTGACAGTGAGATCGGTGCCTCTGGACAGTGACCCTTGCTTCTCCTTCCTGAAGGACACTGGGAACGAGACCTTCTTCTTTGATTCCTGCAATGGGCTTATCCTTTTCGGGTACCGGCACCGTCAGGAGCCGCGTAACTCAGTGGACGGCTATATTGTGTGCAACCCCACCACAAAGCAATGGTCAGCCGTGCCCAGCTCCTGTGAAGGGTTTACTCAGACCTATTTAGCTTTTGATCCGACTGTATCCTCTCACTTCCACTTGGTCCAGTTCCAGAAAACAGATTCAGATGCAGATGATGACATTGACATATTGTCGCCGTCGTTGCATGTTTACTCGTCTGAAACTAGGACCTGGAGTCAAAACCAAATTGATAAACAAAAAGACCAAGGACAGTTGGGAGGCTGGCATCATCAGTTTGTACTAGAGGGGAGAACGAGCATCAAGGTGCCTTTGTTAATGGCTTTCTACATTTCATAGTTTGGGACTCAGATGGGCACATACTTGTTGTAGATGTACAAGGGAAGGCAAGAAGGATGATCACTATGCCAGATATGGCTGATGGGAAGCATGTGCGCTATGCTTTTTTGTTATTTGGGTCAATCCCAAGGGCACCTACATTGTGTGACACTAAAGCCTGCTTATGAAAAGGATGCCAAACTATCTATATGGGTTCTTCTGGATTATAATACACAAGAATGGGTGTTGAAGAACACTGTGAACTCTTTGGACATCTTTGGAGAAAAAGGAGGCATGTCATACTTTCAAGTGGTTGACATTCATCGAGATTGTAATGTGGTTTTCTTGATCCTGGATTACAAGCTGATAGCATACGACATGGACCGTAAGGAAGTGAGTGTCATTGCAACTTTCAAGGATCGCAAACTTCAGTCCTCTTTTGCTCGTTACATTCCTATTTCACAGAATCACCGGCTCTTACAAATAAGTACTAAAAGTGTGTGCTCTAAGTATGAGCTAGCAGCTTGGTTAAATTGCAGTAGACTCTGGTGAAATGTTCTGCTTGTGCTTGGATGTATGCTTTCTTAATTACTAGTGCAAGCCTGTTGAGACTTTGGATATATGCCTTCTCATGTTTTTTTTGTTTAATTAGTGCTGCAAGCCTGTTGAGACATTTTGATTTTTATGATAAGTTTTATGGTTACAATGTTTTTTTGTGGCTATATTAATGAGCAATTATTTACTTTGAATTTAGTTTGTTGGTTGTGTGTTTATTTTTGTGAATCAAATAAAAATTATCTCCATATTTTGCTAATGTTGAATTTATGTTCCAGTAACTGCAAGTTTATAACAAATACTACTTTGTAGTAGTACCGACTGCTAGATCTTAATGTAGTCAAGCAACTGACTAATCAATAAAATGACTAGTGAAAGGACCTTCAGTTATAGGTACAATTGTACAAGCATCACACGTATTGTTAACCTCACTTTTGTAACACTTGTCATATATGGGCATGAATTCAAGCATCTGCATTTAACTATTTTATCTGGCAAACAAATGAATTGGGGATTTTTGGACTCCACTCCTCAAGCTAAATGAACTGAATCTGCAAGGCACTTACATTCTTTTAGATAATTTATTGAACAGATAGATTAAAAAGAAATGTACAATTCCACTGTCCTAACCAACAACCAAGCCTGTCTAATTCCACTATCCTGTCATTAAATATAATCAGAATTTCAGGATCAGTAGTTCAGAGGATTGCCAAATTACTCTTATATCCCATCTTTATCACGATTAGTAGTTAAGAAGATTGTATAATGTGGCTACGGTCCATGATGGTGTTACAGCATGTGAATAATGGAAAAATCATACTAGATGACAACGCTGCCATATTATGCCCTTAATGTTTTGTTTTGTTTTTGTTTTGGTAATTGAAATAAGTTTCCTTGTCAAATGGTGAATGAGTTGAAAAGAAATGAGTTCAGTAGGATATTTAGTTACCAGCATGGGTAGATACAACAACAAAGCTTTTTTAGTTTGAAGCAGTTGAGATATGCGATATTAAACCTAATAAAATATCTAGCCATTAAATAATAATAAGGTATAAGTAATAGTTACAATGGTAAAATTCCCATGTGTATTTTTAGGGGATACTCTGTCGAGTATCTCTTTACCAACTCTTCTGAAGTTAGATTTTGGTTGAGATTGAAGCCTGCCTCTCTTTACATTATTTTGGCATGCCTTAGTATTCTTGTATGCATGAGTGACTCTAGAGGCGTTTGGGGGATATATGCCATTTCAATGATGGACAAGGTTTTCTTCAATTGGTGCAACCCCTACTAATTTATATCATCACTTCAAACAGGATCCTCTGTTGTCAAAAAAAAAAAATAGGATCCTCTTGTATGACCACAAATTACAACTTTTAGGCACACCCCATTTTTTGTATATTTTTCTTGCTCAATTTGTTTTTGAAGTCTCAGATTCGCAGAAAGCAGTTGAGGTTATTCATTTAAATCAAATCCTATTGATGGATCATGTTTGGTTTTCTTTTTCATGAAATTTAATGTACCTTGTATCCGGTAATGGTGCCAGGGTTTCTTCCTGGCGACCAAGGCAGCAGGGGAATTTGAGATTTAGAATAGCAAAGAGGAGATTAGGGATAACTTTGCTCTTGTTTGTTTGATTCAAATGAGTCTGCGATACATATAAGACGCCGACTCATTGATTCTAATGCCTGCCTTAACTTCTAACCTCTCAACTTCTTCTTAATTTCCTTAATGACTAAAGCCTCCTCCCGCCGCCTAAACCTCCTCGGGCTGCTCCTGGCCATGCGCACCCTTGGGGGCTGCCCTGGCTGCTCTCCTCGAGTTCGAGGCCGGCGGCTGTAATGTCGACCCCCACATGACATACGTTGTGAAAAAAATTTGTGATTCTTTACTGAATCAGTTATTCAGTGCCATTACTCAGCTGAACAAGTCTGAAGTAGTTTTTGCAACATTTTGTAACAGTTACTCCTTGTGAGAGAAAATCAGTTATTCTGTAAAGCTCTTTATGTCTTGCTGCATATGGAATTTTCTTGTGGCCTTTTATAAATTTGCAGAAGATGATTTACTCCCAATATGGGATGGTAACCCTGACTTCGCTGCTGGTTAAGAAATTACACCTTGTCCTACTAACATGTGGACATGCTACTGACTCTTATGTGTTCCATTTCCTTAAGATTTCTCCTAGTATAAGAAAGCTGTTTCTGGATATACGTGGAGCCATTCAGGTATTCTTCACTTTATCAGTTATCGAAATACTTTGGTTGCTTGGAAAGTGGTGGAATATTTTTATTTGCTGCACTAATGCTTAACCAATGGTGATACTTCTGGTGTTAGGTTTTGTAATTTGCTTCATGTTTTATTTCTAGAATCTAGATGATATGGTGTATGCAACTATGCATCTACTCTAGCAGCTATCTGTCAAAAAGTACAATGAAAAGTTGCGGTACTTTGGGTCCTAATTATGTGCTGGTGCATATTTTGCTCTCTGGTGTCAGATGATTAACTAATGGTATGCTTTTACACAATATTAGTAATAAAGCTGATGGTTCTTCTCATGGTGCCACACGGCAAGGCTCTGTTGATACCCTAAGAATCTAAATTCATCGATTATGCACTATTTGTGATGTCATAATTTTGTGAATTTCTTTTCTGTAATTCCCTTTCTCTACACAGTACAAACTCATTGCTGCAATTGGCTAACACCAAAAAGGAAATCCCGCTTCCTTTTCAAATGACACAACTCTGGAGTATATTATATTGATAGGCAGCATAATTCCTTTAAGCTCACTGTTTAACTTATCATGCAAAAAATGCTAAATGTACGTTGCCTTTACGTCTGCTCCTCTCATCCACTTCATTTCTCTAAATGTCCACTGGAGAGAGTTTTGTCACCTGTATCCTTTGCCTTCTTTTTCCTGCTCTCATCCACTTCATTTCTCTGAATGTCCAGTAGAGAGTTTTGTCATTTCTATCACGGGGGTACCCGGACCCATCCACATATGGTGTTCATAGTTTCTACCAATGGAATTCCTTTAAAAAAATGGAACAAGAAAGAAATCCTTGTTCATCTGCAAATTTGTCATCTATATAAATCATTTCCTCTTTCTAATTTTATTCCTATTGCGAATAGCCATCATAAAGTTTATTGAGCAGTTAACTGATCTTATGTTTATGTTCCTCATCTCAGGAAGGAGCTGCTTGTTTACCAGATTGTTTTTGTCACGAGGAGCAAGACTGGGAAACTGAGGACCTTTTCCTGAATTTCTCCAGGAATTGTACATTTATGGATTTAACGGATCAGATTATGATTTTTCATTTGTGAAAGCGACTACTGGGATGGGCTGGAGTGCTCAAATCAGTTACTAAAATCAGTTACTATGGACTTTGATCCTAAAGCCACTGTCGATGAGGAGCTTTGTAAGGAGCTGCTGGGCCTCTCTGGACCAAAGACTTGCATGAAGATTTACCTATATCGGAATGAGGCAAAGGTTTGTATACACCGGTAGGCTAGGGCTGCTTTAATTAGGGTCGTCTCTTTCTGAGTAGTAGTAGTAGTAGTACTAGACATATGGCTGTAGCATATTTGTAACTGTGTATCCAACTGCTTGCTTCTATTCTCAAGTGTGGTTTCCGTGACCGCTACTGCCGAACAATCTTGTGCATGTACTGTATGAAGAAACAAAACTACCAAATGATATTACTTCTGTTTGTTACTAGATCAATAAGCTGATTCAACTGCGCATTTACTAATTGCTACTTCCCTGATGTGCCTTGTGTAGGCTGTGATTGCATTTGCTAATTTATCCTTGATCTGTATTGTAATCATGGATTTTACTTCTGTTTGAGTGCTAGCTATTCGGGCTTGACTGTTTGTGTGGTTGTGGATTCTGTGTTGCACTGAAGAGTTGGGACGCAGTTTTTTTTGCCCTTGAAGAGTTGGGACTCACTGAAGAGTATATGTCAGTATTATAGAAGTAATACATTGTTTTGTATGATGCGTGGTACTGTATAAGCAACTTATATGGCAGAGTATGTGTCACGTAACTGCCTCGTCCTTTATCATGTTTGGTTTTAACAATCATCAATACCACATTACAGAGTCTTTACCAAAAAAATATAGTAGTAGTAGTAGTAACGGTGTTGCCTTTTTGGTTCACTCGAAAATATTTTTTTTAGAATTACATTCGAAAATAGATTTTGTTTACATAAATTGATGCCACTTTGGAACTAGAGGCAACTAAACGTTCCAATATTGACATTGACTTGTTTTTCTCTCCTATTAACAAGATGTTCACCTTTCGAAAAATTAACAAGATGTTCTCGTTGTACTCCTTTTGCCCACCATTTTGTGAGTGTTTTATTGATCATCAAGCGAAGCACCAACGACAAACCGTATGAAGATAAAGTCACATTTTTTGAAAACAAAAGAGAGAAGAAATCTAGGAATTCTGAGATAGCGTCAGTTTAGCAATCATCATTCTAATATAACTGTCATGGGTCAAAATGGCAGCGGGTACCGAAACCCAGTACCGGCGGGTTTTACCCGATAAAGATGCTTGGTGTGGAATGATTTTTCTACCGCGGTGCGTTATTGGAAGAAATCTTCTACCCACCGGTGAGGTGCGGTGATCGAAGTGTATGCTACCCATACCCGTCTACGCGTGGGTAATAAATACCCGCATATATCACTAACAATCCTAATAAATTTGGCCCATATAACACTAGAATTTGAGCCAATTCAACTAAAAAGTCTACATATAACACTAGTATTGTTGCTAATTGATGTTAGATTTGCTTTTGTGCACATATATTGACCTAATATTTATTAAATATTTGAATTTATAAAGCATTTCATATGTCATACTGGGGTATGCTCGGGAATACGGGTATGGAGCGATTTTTCTACCCGCATGCGGATCACGGGTAACCCGGCGGGTAAGATTTACTCCTGGCGGGTGCGGATATGGGTGGCACTACCCGTCGGGTATTTACCGTTGCCATCTTGAGTCATGGGTTGGGGTTATTACAGGCAGCTGAACGTTGCGGCCCATTCACTCAGGCTCCAGGCCCAGTCCAGAAACGAAATTTGCATGAGGCCCAGACTCCACTACAAACATCACTGTTCGTCTGTCCGCACTCCACCGGGGGTCCGGGAGCTCATTTGCTCGCGGAACATCGCTCCGGCCGCAGACCACGATTTCAAGTGCGGGCGGCTAGGGGTTTGGAAATCCCCAAATCCCCATTCGAATCGAATTCGAGCTTCAATCCTCGGCACAGCCCTGCGCCAGCGCCGTCAACCACCGCCATCTCCGGTGTCTGGTAAGCCCCATTGCCTCCCCATCGCTGCATTTTCCCCCTCGCATCCCCTCACACTTCCATCTCACTCGGTACCCATTTTCACACAGTTTGCTCTCGGAGGGAGGCATGGAGGGCTGCTCTAAGAGGAGCGCCGGCGCGGCGTCGGGCCTCCCTGACGACCCCCTGGTGGAGATCCTCTCCCGCGTCCCTGCCAAGTCCATTTGCCGCTTCAAGTGCGTGTCCAAGGCCTGGCGTGACCTCATCGACGACCCTGACAACCGTAAGAAGCTCTGCCAACCCATGCAAGGACTGTTTGTCTCGGTGCCCGAGTTCTCCGAAGTTGATGACGATGAATCTGACGACGATGAATACCTCTGGACATTCAGTTTCATCAACCTGACACCAAGATCCGTGCCTCTGGACATCGACCCTTCCTTCTCCTTCCTGACGGAAATGACTGAGACCAGGATCTTCCTCATGGATTCCTGCAACGGGCTTATCCTTTTTGGGCACCATCAGGAGTTGTTTGGTCCCCTTCACTATACCGTGTGCAACCCGACCAGAAAGCAATGGTCAGCAGTGCCCGCTTGCGGCTCTGGTGAACAATTAACTTTCACCTATTTGGCTTTCGCTCCGGCGGTGTCCTCTCACTTTCACTTGGTCAGTTTCAGATGCCCAATCTAGGCAAGGAGATAGTGGCATTGCATGTTTATTCATCTGAAACAGGGACCTGGAGTCAAAAACCAAATTGATGACCAAAAAAGCAAGGGCAGTTGGAAGGCTGGCATCATCAATTTACACTAGACAGGATGAATTCCTACAGCCATCTTTGTGCCTTTGTTAATGGCTTCCTACATGTTATAGTTAGTGCCTTACAATCAGATCTACAACACATACTTGTTGTAGATGTACAAGGAAGGCAAGAAGGCTGATCACCATGCCAGATGTGGCTGATTGGAGGCACACCTATGTTTGTTATTTAGGTCAATCCCAAGGGCATCTACATTTGTGTGATAAAAGAGTGTACTGATAAAATGAATCCCAAATTATCCACATGGGTTCTTCAGGATTATGATGCACAAGAATGGGTGTTGAAGAACACTGTGCACTCTTTGGATGTCTTTGGAGAAACACAAGGCATGCCAAACTTTCAAGTGGTAGACATTCATCAAGATTGTAATGTGGTTTTATTGTTGAACCAGTGGAGCTATGACTATGAGCTGATAGCATACAACATGGACCGTAAAGATGTGATTGTTGTGGCCACTTTTGAAGATCACAAAGAACCATGTGACTTTGCTCGTTACATTCCCTTTTACTTAGAATCACCGGCTCTCACAAATAAGCATCGAGTGTATGCTCTAAGTATGAGCTAGCAGTTTGGTTGGATTCAGTAGACTTAGGTGAAATGTCCTACTTGTGCTTGGATGTATGCCTTCTTACTTTGTACTGTAATCCTATTTCTTAGTTAGTACTGCAAGCTTGTTGAGACTGTTGGATGTATGTGTGTCTTATGCTTTTGATCTAATTAGTACCGTAAGCCTGCTGATACATTTCTGTATTGTACCTTTATATATATGGATGCTAATTATATTAATGAATGTTGTTGCACAAGTTGAACAATTTTGATTTGTGGTGATAAGTTTTATAGTTAGTTTATTTTTTTCGTGGCTGTATTAATGAGCAATTATTTACTGTGAATTTAGTTTGTTTGGTCGTATGTTTATTTACGTCAATTAAAATAAAAACATCTTCCATATTTTGCTAATGTTGCATGTATGGATTGGCTTTAAATTTAAGGTTTGTGGTTACACGAAAAGTTTAGAACCAAAAGGTCTTATTTATGCTACCAAAAAGTACAATATTGCTGAGGGACAGCTATATGCCTATATATATGCCTATTTCTAAATGTCAAGAAACCATGAGAAAAACTGTATTTCTAAATGTCAAATGTTTTGTTTCAATAAATCAATAGCTGAGCTTTTCTTTCATGACAACTTATGGAATGTTCTTTCTTCAAGTGGGATCTAGATTTATATCTGTATTGAAGCTCTGAAAAATGTCCTGTGTCTGGGGAGCTGTGAGCTCCTTGCTGAAACCTGTAAATTGACTCCAGTTGGTTGCTTGTTTTTTCCTTGGAAAGTAACTGAGCATATTTGTTCAGTTCAGCAAGGTCGTTGCTGAGAACTTTGGTAATTGCTACTGTCTCCAAAACAGATTGAAAATAACCAAGAAAATATTTTGTTACAGTGTAATGATAATTGAGGAGTCCAGGATCGATCGAAGGGCACTTAGGTGATGTCGTAGATTGGTTCCCCTGGTCACAGTTTGGAAATTGTATACCACTCTTCTTTCCCGTGCTGCTGAAAATGTAAGTAACGCTGTGTTCATGAATCGAAATGCAAATGTCACTGCAATTGCCTTAATAATTTTTGAAATTTTTGTCACAACTGTGAAGGAAAATAGAATTTAACATAGAACTGGGAAGGAAGGACAGACTGATCTAGATTTATTTTTGAGGGTGACAGTTTGATCTAGATGCCATCATATCTTTCGCATCTTTCAAACGTAATAACATTGTTTTTTAGTATAAACAAAGCGTCCAAAAAATGGAGTGGGCCTTTTTCCCCGCACAGCCCGGCCCATGACTAGTGGCGAGTAACAGTGGCCTTCTCCGTCCCAATTCCTCCCCAAACCCCATTCTCCGTAGTCGGCGGCGCCGCGGCAGCTCTCGCCGGCGAGCAGCCGAAAATCGCCAAGGCTGCGCATATCCGGGGAGAGATCAATGCAGCCGAGGTGGAGTTGATCGGCGGGGGGCAGCGTTGGATCGACGATGCGTCACATTTGGGAGAAATTCCGAACGGCGCTGGGCATATCCGGGGAAACCACCGCACGCCCCAACCCTTTCCGCCCCGGATGACGCCGCCGCCGGTGACGAAAGCAGCGTCGGCGACCTCCTCAGCGCGCTCCCCGACGACCTCCTGCTTCTCGTCCTCCTCCACCTCCCGTCCGCCGCGGACGCGCGCGCGGACCTGCGTCCTCTCCCGCCGCTGGAGACGTGTCTGGACGCAGCTCCCGGAACTGCGGTTCACGCTCCCCGCCGAACCGGCCCTCGCGCTGCCCTCGCCCGTCGCCGCGTGCGCGGCGCTCGCCCTCCATGCGGCCCCCTCTCTCCGGCTGCTGAGCGTCGTCGCCGACGACGCCGGCCCGAGGGGAGGTGGCCGCGGTGCTCCACCTAGCCGCGCCGCGCCTCACCGGCGAGCTCTTCTTCGACAACGTGGTGCCGGAGGATCGCAAGGAAGGGGAGGTGGCCGAGGCCGACGTTGAGCTGCCATGCTTCGACAAGGCCGAAGAGCTTATCCTCCGCTTGGGCTACCTTCGTCTCGTGCTGCCGCCGTCCACCGTGTTCACGAAGCTCACCGTGGTGGACATGGCCTACGTCCAGTTCCCAGGTGCCTGCGATATCCCCGACGCCTTCTCATCGAGTCGTTGCCCTTCGCTGCGACAGCTGTGTCTCTTCGACACTCATGGGGTGTCCAAACTCACTATCTGCTCAGGCTCTCTTAGAAGTTTGCGTTTGCATACTGTGGACGGGTTGCAGCTGCTCAATGTCGTGCCTCCAATGCTGATAGACCTGCGAATCTATAAATGCTTCTACGAGAGACAGCCAGTGGTTGACATCGTTGCTCCTAAACTGGAAGTGATCGATTGGGTTGATACATATGATCCAAGCTCAGTCCAGCTTGGTGAGCTGGCACAGCTACAGATACTGTCAACCTTATGCTTTGCAGGTGCATTGCCTGGTATCGATCAGTACAATTGGGGCATTGTGATGTTATTGCGGCGCTTTTCGAAGATCCCTTCACTTTTCATTAGGATCGTCTATCAAAAGGTGAGTATACTGTATACATCATGTTATAATGCATTTGAAACATTTCTTTATTTATTTACATATTACTATAAGTACAAGTCACTGTAGGTTTGCAACAAAAACTACTTTGGAGTACTAGTGATTATTAGATATTGTGGTAGTCAAACAACTGACTGTCAATAAGAATGACTGCTGATTTGGTGAACTTACCTTCAGCTGTAGGTACACTTTACATCTTCCTATATTGTAACCCTTGACCATACATACATGGGCATGAATGCAAGCATCTGATGTATGCATGACTATTTGATCTGACAAGGCAAACAAAATAATTGGGGGGCTTTTGCATCCCAGATCCCACTCAAGCCAAAGGGCCTGAAGCTACAAGACTAACCCATTCTTTAGCTAATTTATAAATGAGAAAAAAAAAAAAGAAACAAGCTGTATAACTGTCATTGAATGTAAAACTTTACCAGGATTAGTAGTTGAGAAGAGTAAGCCCAACCCATTTCTTATATGAAATTCTTGCTCAATTTCATTTTTCTGAACTCTCACATTCATAGGATTATCGAGGATATTCATGTTTAGTCCTATTCTTTTATATATTAAATTTAATTTACCTTGGCACCTTCCTGAATGATTGTATTACCTCAACCGCTTTTTATCAGTTGTTCCCATAGATCACTAGTATAGTTGCAATATTAGGTCAAGGACATGAATTCTGGAGTGGATGGTAGATTATTATGTGGGTCAAATTGAACTCTGTTAAGGCCTAAAGTGGCTGACTATATAGTTATCAAGAAATAGCTGTGATTGTTTACCAGAGGTATCTTTTGTGTCATTCTGCAAAACAAGTCTGAAGTAGTTTGGCTGCGTTTTGTAACAGTCATTCGTTGTGAGAAAATCGGTTATTCTAGGCGTTGTTTATTTCTTGCTTTATGAAATTTTATGGTGGCCATTTACCAATTTGCAGGAGATGGTATACTACCAGTACTTGATGGAAGGCCTAACCTTGCTCCCGGTTGAGAACTTAGACCTGCAGTTAGTAGCATCTGGACATGCTGTTATCTCTTGTGTATTCCATCTCCTCAAGATTTCCACTGGTATAAGAGGGCTGTTTCTGCATATAAGTGAAGCCATTGAGGTATGCTTCACTTTAGCAACCATCGAATACTTTGGTTGCTTGTAAAGGCGGTTGAAGAATTCATTTGGTGAAGTGATGCTTGATGCCTTGATGAATTGGATACTTCAAGAGTTAGTTTGCTACACGTAGTTTCTTTCAAAAAAAAAAAAAAAAGAAAAGTTTGCTACACGTAGACATTGTTTTCTATTTTTTCTTCATGGTTTGTCTAGTAGATATAACTGTATGGATATACTCTGTAGCTGTGCATTAATCAAAAAAAAAAAAAAAAAAAAATACAATGGAAAACTGCAACTATACTTTGGGTCATAATTAATTGCCAGTGTAGATGTTGCTCACTGGCATCAGGTTTCAAACTGATGGTATGTTTTACAGTCTAGTATTTAAGCTGATGATACTACTCATGGGTGCCATGCTAAAGGCTATGCAGAAACCTAAGAAGCAAAATTCATCAATTATACACTATTTGCGTTTGGCATATATTAGGTGTAATTTTGTGAAATTTTGTTTTCTGCAATTCTTTATATGCATGGTATGAATTCATTGCTGCAATTGGCTAGCACCTAAGGATATCCAATTCTTATGCAAATGTTCTGTATGTTGTTCAGACTGCCTCTTGCTAAATGACTGTAAATAGAAATGGTTTCTGCTTTCTTATGCTTTTCTTATTGTCAATGGCTATTGAAAAGTTTGTTGAGAAGTGAGCCCATCTTATTTCTATGCTCATCATCTCAGGAACACACTGCTTGCTCGCCGGATTGTATTTGTCATCAGCCGCAAGACTGGAAAACTGAGGAGCTCTGCTTGAATTCTCTCCAAGACTTGCATATTTGTGGATTGAGCGGTGCAGATGATGATCTTGCATTTGTGAAACGACTATTGGGATGGACACCAGTGCTCAAAACAGTTACTATAAATTTTGATCCTTCAGCCATCGTCGATGAGGAGCTTTTGGAAGGAGCTACATGACCTCTCTAGGCCAGAAACTTGCATGAAGGTTTACCTAGGGAGCTTAAAGGGACGTGTCTTGCTGAGTAGGAGCCATGGCTGTATCTGAGTGGGTATCCAACTGCTTTGCCTCTGTTCAAGTGTGGCCGTGACCAATGGCCAGTCATGCAAGTGTGATAAAGCAAATCTTCCCTATAATATTCACTAGTTGCTACTTCCCTGGTGTGCCTTGTTTAGTTTGTGACTGCATTTGCTATGTTTGCCTTAGTAAAGTAATCAGGGATTAACTTCTGTTGTTTAAGAACTTCAAATGGATTTTATCGTGATTCGTGAATTCTGGAGCTATCAGGCTACTCGTCTAGGATGTTTGTACGGATACTGTGTCGCACTGAAGAGTTGTTATGGGACTCCTGAATGAATGAAACAAGATTTGTTTAGGCTGAACTACTGCATTCAGTAATTGCTACGTTCTGGATGTGTGTGCGCCTTGTTTAGGCTGTGATTGCATTGGCTTCTGTTTGAGTGCAGTCGGGCATGGCTGTTTGCATTGTGTGCTGTGGATACTGATTTGCAGTGAAGCAGCCCAGAGCCTGTTGTTTGTGGACAAAATAACGATGAATACAAAAAAAAGCTAGTTTTGCCTGAGGCCCAAACATTGCAGCCCATTCTCTCAGTCTCCAGGCCCAGACCAAAACCAGTTTTATCTGATGAGGCCTAAGTCCTCAGTAACGTCACACACGCACAATGGCAATGGAGCTCCGCCTCGACTGTCTTCTCCACCGAGCACAAGTGCGGCACTTTTAGGGTTTAGAAATTTCCCCAAATCCCCATTCGATTCTCCATACTCGGCATCGACCTGCGCCGGCGCCGTCGATCACGGCCATCTCCAGTGTTTGGTGAGCCCCTTTTGCATCCCCATTGCTGCATTTTTTTTCCTTCGCACTGCATCCCCTCACACCTCTGTCCCGGTCCCCATTTTTCACAGAGATTTGCACTCGAACAGAGGGCATGGAGGGCTGCTCCAAGAGGAGTGACGGCACGGTGCCCACCCTCCCTGACCGCTCTGTGTCGCTGCCGTCGACTTCAAACACGGCGTTCTCGGGTCTCCGGTAAGCCCCCCCATTCCCTCCCCAATGCTGCAGTTTTCCATCGCATCCCCTCACGCCTCGATCTTGCTCGGCCCCGGCTTTTTTCACACAGATTGCTGTCGGAGGGAGGCATGGAGGGCTGCTCCAAGACGAGCGCCGGCGCCGCGTCCGACCTCCCTGACGGCCCCGTGGTGGAGATCCTCTCCCGCGTCCCTGCCAAGTCCGTTTGCCGCTTCAAGTGTATCTCTAAGGGCTGGTGCGACCTCATCGCTGACCCTACCATCTGTAAGAAGCTGCTGCCCCAAGCCATGCAAGGACTGTTCGTCGAGACGGCCGAGGTCTCTGAGGATAGTGGCAATGAATTGGCCAGTGTCAGTTTCAGCTTCATCGACCTGACAGTGAGATCTGGGCTTCTGGATATCGACCCTTCCTTCTCCTTTTTGGCGGAACAGACTGGGATCAGGACCTTCGCCTTATTGGATTCCTGCAACGGGCTTATCCTTTTGGGGCACCGTCAGGAGGGTACCTATATTGTGTGCAACCCGACCACAAAGCAATGGTCAGCCGTGCCCGGTTGCGGTGATCATGATGTGCTAGTGCTAAGTCACACCTATTTGGCTTTTGATCCGGTGGTATCCTCTCACTTTCACTTGGTCCAGTTCCAGATGCCCGATGTCGACTGGTTGATAGAGTCGTTGCATGTTTACTCGTCTGAAACTGGTACATGGAGTCAAAACCAAATTGATGATGAAGAAGAGCAAGGGCAGTTGGAAAGCTGGCATCATCAGTTTACACTAGAGGATGTTGACCATCATTGTGCCTTTGTTAATGGCTTCCTTCATTTGATAGTCTGGGGCTCAGATAGACAACGCATACTAGCTGTAGATATACAAGGGAAGGCAAGAAGGATAATCACTGTGCCAGGTATGGCTGATGGGAGCCAAATGGACAAGATTGCATGTTGTTTAGGTCAATCCCAAGGGCATCTACATTGTGTGACTATAGAGTCGGCTGGTGAAAATAATGACAAACTATCCACCTGGGTTCTTCAGGATTATGATACACAGGAATGGGTGTTGAAGGGGACTGTGAACTCTTTGGATGTCTTTGGACAAACAGAAGTCAGCCCAGAGTATCAAGTGGTTGACATTCATCAAGATTCTAATGTGCTTTTCTTTCTAAACCAGTTGACCTATGAGCTGATAGCATACGACATGGACCGTAAGGAAGTGAGTGTTCTTGCCACTTTCCAAGATTACAAATTCCGGGGTGATTTTGCTCGTTACGTTCCCTATTACTCCTATTACTTAGAATCGCCGGCTCTCATAAAATAAGTAAACACTGAAAGTGTGTGCTCTAAGCAAGAGCTAGCAGGTTGGTTCAATTCTAGTTGACTCAGGTGAAATGTTCTCCTTGTGCTTGGATGTGCCTTCTTAATTACTACTGCAAGCCTGTTGTGTTGAGACTTTGGATGTATGCCTTCTTAATTAGTGCTAGTGCTTGGATGTATTATGTAGTGTACCTTTATGGATGCTAATTATTGTATTAATAAATGTTGTTGCACAATTTGAGCAATTTCGATCTTTGGTGATAAGTTTTATTATTAGCAATTTATTTACTGTGAATTTAGTTTACTTGGTCGTTTGCTTATTTATGTCAAACAAATAAAATTTATCCTCCATAGTATTTCGCTAATGTTGCATGTATGGAATGGTTTCAAATTGAAGCCTTTTGGTTACATAAAAATAATTAACCAAAAAGTCTTAATTGTGCTACAGAAAAAAGCAAATGTGCTGGAGCCTGGATGAAACTTATAGTTTCAAGAGATCTAGTTTCAAATGTAATATGTGCAATTAATTGTCAAGTGGACGTGCCACATCTTATCTTCCTAGTTGTGGTGTTGCTAGAGGCATTCACAAGAAACAATGATCCAACCAGATCTGACTGGAAGAACTGTATACTGACTGTCAGGTCCAAAAGTTAGTTCTCTCCAAGAGAAGTATAATGTTGAACCAACCTATCAACTGAGTGATAGCTATTTGCTTATTTCTACATTTCATGAACCCTGAGAAAACTGTGTTAACAGTTAGCTATAGTCAATTGTTTTCTTTGCGTCAATCACTAGTTGAGCTTGTGCTTTCATGTCAAATTGTGGCTTGTTCTTTTTCATGTGGGATTCACATTTAAATCTGTATACTGTACTGTTTTGAATTGACTCCAATTGGTTGCTTGTTCTTGCTTGGAAAATACAGTCAGCTCATTATCCATTTGACAAAAAGTAATATAACCTCCTATTGTTTTATTCCAAAGATAAAGTAACAGCATATATGCAAAGGATCCTGAGAGAGTTAACCCAGAGCCAGGTGAAAAGAATCTTAGACTCGTTGCAGTAGAACATGTAATTTGTGTTGAGGTCAAAATCAGTTTAGTATGCTACGGCTACAAATGTTACAGTTTTTGGAAAAAAAAAAAAAAAGATATAGATGTTACAGTTTGGTTTCAAACGATTCTACTATGTTTTTTCTTCCCTTGATTTTCCCCCTCACAAGTTTTGAACCTGTGCATTAATTGAGGTGGTGCAACCTACTGTAACTGTTGCTTGGAAATTGATTTCTGTGACTGGTTTGACACCTGTCGAGCAAACATACATGAATTACATCAGAGACTCATGAATCAGCTGTTAGTTATGCAGGTGCTATATGATATTATATTGCTTTTATTTACAAGATTTTCTTGAGTTCATTAGGTTTTCAACGTTGTACCTAAAGTTAGACAGTAACTTATCATTGTTGTGCTCTGCATAATTTATGGTCTCCTTGTTCATAGAGATAATTCAAATTGTCTTCAACACTTCCTCTGTTCCATTTTATTAGTCGTTCTACCACTCAAATTAAAAGTCCAGATTCATTCAGTGTTGCATTTATTTGTATATAGATGAGTCTAGATTCACTGAATTATTGTTGCATTTGATTTAATCCTAAAAGCGACTAATAAATTGGAACGGAGTAGTACTTTGTAAACAGACGCAGCTGCTAGTTAATTCAACAGTTGAATCATCTCGTCTGATCCATACGTTCAGTAGCTTGGATGGTACATTAAGAACACTGAAAAAATAAACTAACCTAACACTCTTGAAAAGTCACGTCCCAATTGCCTCTTAAGCTGATCGAACACTGGTTGCTTGACTGATTTCAGTCTTGGAAGGACGTGTAGCTTCTGCTGCTGAAGTTTCTTCAGAGGTCTCCCGACTTTCTTTTCTCTTTCTCACGATGTGTACTTTCCTGATCTATGGAAACTGCTTTATCTTCTACTGGCTTCTTTCACGAGCCAGACTTTCATCTTCTGTGGAAGCCAGAGACTCTTCGTCGTCAGGGGAAGCAACACCTGACTTATTTTTCTTGCAAGTAGGAATCTTCTGATCTATGAAAAATCTTCACTGCCACCACAACTCTACAAGTGTTCCCTGACTTTCTTTTCTTGCGAGTAGGAATCCCCTGAATTGTGATTGACTTGCATATAAACCATTCTCAGAATTGGCTTCCTCAATTTCAGAATCTCTTGGCTTACTAGTTTGATTTTGGATCCTATAGGAAACTGTTAGAATTGAAGAACTATTAGCTGCAGGGCAACGCACTGCATTTAACTATGTTTTAACAGAAACTTGCCACAACTATTGCATGATCACTAATCAAAGTATCGATGGATGGATAGTGAACGAGATTTTTCAATGCCTTGGAAGTGAAGAAACAGGGCCAACGATGGCAGTGCCAATCCCCTGTCACGGCATACCTTTGCTAAATTCATTGCATGTTTGCAAAGGTTGCGCCCTCCCTTGACTAGCTAGAATCACACAACGCAAACTCAGAACCTGGATTCAGTGCGACATTGAAAGTTTCTAACTAAAAAAAAAAAAATGGTTATCCGTAGCCACCTTTTTTTTTCGGTTTCTAGGCACGTTACAGAATCGTCTGTCTGAATCAAAATGACACAAGACCATTTGGAGCCATTCCTAGTGGTTCATGTGAAACGAATCCAATTCTCACAACCAAACAAGGCCTAATTGAAAAATTTACATCCTTTTGAGGTTAGCATTGTTGGGCTCTCGTAGATCTCACTTAAAGCTCTACTGCCAATCTTGAGCACATGTGTGTGCGCCTTGTTTAGGCTCTGATTGCATTAGCTTCTGTTTGAGCTAGACGGGCATGGCTGTGTTGCATTGTGTGTTGTGGATGAACAGTCAGTTTTTTTTTTCTTTTTCGAGCAAAGCAGCACTGAAGAGTTATACAAACGTTCTACAACCAGCCCTGAGCCTGTTGTTTGTGTACAAAATAACGATGAATACTGAAAGGAAAAAAAAAGTCCGGATTCCCTCCCCCAACTATCACGAAAGTTCACTTTTCCTCCCTCAACTCCAAAACCGGATAAATCACCTCCCTCAACTTTTCAAACCATGCAAATTACCTCCCTCGAGCGGGTTGCTACAGTGACAGTGACGTTTCCTTTTTTTTTATAAAATTCGGTTGAATCTTTTAAAAATCATAGTAAATCACGAAAAAATCATAAAATAAAAAATCAATTTTGTTGGACTCCACATGATTAGACCTACACATTGAATATATAATATGATATGCTTTAGTATAAAGTTTTTGCTACGAAAGGTTTTATCTTTTTTCTTTTATATTTATTTGGCTGAATCTTTAAAAAATTATAGTAAATCACAGAAAAATCATAAAATAGAAAATCTAATTTTTGTTAGACTCCACATGTGCATGTCTACACAGTGAATATATAATATGGTATGCTTTAGTACAAAATTTTGGTTGTAGCTTTAGATCTATGCTTTTTGTAATTAATTGAAATAATTCGTAGTTTGCAACTTCATAATTATTTTGTTGGACTAAAAGCATACCATATTATATATTCAATGTGTAGATCTACTCATGTGGAGTCTAACAAAATTGATTTTCTATTTTATGATTTTTCTATGATTTACTATTATTTTTCAAAGATTCAGCCAAATAAATAAAAAAAAGAAAAAGACAAAACCTTCATAGCAAAAAACTTTATACTAAAGCATATCATATTATATATTCACTGTGTAGATCTAATCATGTGGAGTCCAACAAAATTAGATTTTTTATTTTATGATTTTTTTCTATGATTTACTATGATTTTTCAAAGATTTAACCGAATTTTTTTGAAAAAAGAAAAGACAAAAGTCACTGTTACTGTAGCAACCCACTGACACTGTAGCAAAACCGCGGTTACTGAAGCAATCCGCCATCAAAACCGCTCGAGGGAGGTATTTTGCATGGTTTGAAAAGTTGAGGAAGTGATTTGTCCGGTTTTTAGAGTTGAGGAGGAAAGTGTGAACTTTCGTGATAGTTGGGAGGAAATGGACTTTTTCCAATACGAAAAGCTAATTTTGCCTGAGGCCCAAACAGTGCGGCCCACTCTCTCAGTCGCCAGCCCAGATCAAAAGCAGTTTTACCTGAGGCCCAAACTCCACAGTAATGTCACCCACACAAATGGCTGGCAATGGAGCTCCTCCGCCTCCTGCCCTCCACTGTCCACTCCACCGAGCACAAGTGCGGCACTTCTAGGGTTTAGAAATTTCCCTAAACCCCCATTCGATCTCCATCCTCGGCATCGACCTGCGCCGGCGCCGTCGATCACGGCCATCTCCGGTGTCTGGTAAGCCCCCTTTGCCTCCCCATTGCTGCATTTTTTCCTTCGCATTGCATCCCCTCACACCTCTGTCCCGGTTCCCCATTTTTCAGAGATTTGCTCTCGGACGGAGGCATGGAGAGCTACTCCAAGATGAGCGACGGCGTGGTGCCCGCCCTACCTGACGACCCCTGGTGGAGATCCTCTCCCGCGTCCCTGCAAAGTCGGTTTGCCGCTTCAAGTGCGTGTCCAAGGGCTGGCGCGACCTCATCGCCCACCCCGAGCACCGTAAGAAGCTCCGCCAAGCGATGCAAGGACTGTTCGTCCAGAAGAAGGCTAACAGCCATGAACGGGATAACAGTTTCAGTTTCATCGACTTGACAGTGAGATCCGTGCCTCTCGGCATCGACCCAGGCTTCTCCTTCCTGCCGCAAATGATTGGGATCACGACCTTCCTCTTGGATTCCTGCAACGGGCTTATCCTTTTTCGAGCACAATCAACAATCGGCTCGTCGCTATATCGTGTGCAACCCGACCACAAAGCAATGGTCAGCCGTGCCCGCTTGCAGCTCTGATAATCTATTAACCCACCCCTATTTGGCTTTCGATCCAGACGTGTCGTCTCACTTTCACTTGGTCCAGTTCCCTGTCTACAAATTTGTAGAGTCATTGTATGTTTACTCGTCTGAAACCGGGACCTGGAGTCAAAAACAAATTGATGAACAAGAAAAGAAAGGACAGTTTGAAGCGCCGCATCATCAGTGTGCCTTTGTTAATGGCTTCCTACATTTAATAGTTTGGGGCTTACTTAAACATCACGTGCTTGCTGTAGATGTACAAGGGAAGGCAAGAAGGATCGCTGTGCCGGGTATGGCTGATGGGAGGCCAGGGTACTCTTCTGATCATTATCTAGGTCAATCCCAAGGGCACCTACATTGCGTGACTCTAGAGTCTCATATTATGCATGATAAAGACAAACTATCCATCTGGTTTCTTCAAAATTATGATACACAGGAATGGGTGTTGAAGAACACTGTGAACTCTTCGGTTATCTTTGGAACAGGAGGCAGGCCAGAGTTTGAAGTGGTTAGCATTCATCAAGATTGCAATGTGATTTTCTTTTTACAACAGTCGTTCACCAGTAGTAAGCTGATAGCATACGACATGGACAGTAAGGAAGTGAGAGTTATTGCCATTTTGAAGATTACAAAAAGTATCTGATTTTGCTCGTTACATTCCCTATTTCTCAGAGTCACCAGCTCTCACAAATAAGCACTGAATCTGAAAGTGTGTGCTCCAAGTATAAGGTAGCATCATGGTTAAATTCCAGTAGATTCAGGTGAAATGTACTGCTTGTGCTTGGACGTGTGCCTTCTTAATTAGTACCGCAATCCTATTTCTTAACTAGTACTGCAGTCCTGTCAAGACATTGGATGTATGCATGCTTTTGAACTAATTAGTATTGCAAGCCTGTTGAGATATTTTTGTAATGTGCCTTTATGAATGCTAGTTATATTAATGAATCATGTTGTTACAAGTTCAACAATTTCGATTTTCGGTGATAAGTTTTATGATTAGCATGTTTTTTTTTCTGTGGCTGTGTTAATGAGCATTTACTGTGAATTTAGTATGTTTGGTTGTGTGTTACGACATCGGTGACACTTTCTCATCGACCTGTTACCCTTTGCTGTGACAGTTGTGTCTCATCGACACTCAAGGGGGTTTCCAAACTCATTATCTGCTCAGGCTCTCGTCTAAGTTTGCATTTGCATACTGTGGAAGGGTTGCAGCTGCTCATTGTGTGTCTCCAGTGCCTGTTTGACAGTACAATTGGGGCATTGTGATGTTATTGCGGTGCTTTTGGAAGAACCCTGCTCTTTTTCATTACGATCATCTATCCAAATCGGAGTATACTGTATACATCCTGTTATAATGCATTTAAAACATTTTTTTATTTATTTTATGAGTTTGTAACAAAAACCACTATGGAGTACTAGTGATTACCAGATAATGTTCTATGCAAGCAACTGACTGTCAATAAAATGATGGGTGAAAGGACCCATTCAGTTGTAGGTAGACTTGTACAGCTCACTATTGTAACACTTGACCATACAAGCATCCGCATGCAAGACTATTTGATCTGGCAAACAAATGAATTGGGGGACTTTTGGATCCCACCTCAAGCCAAATGGCCTGAAGCTACGAGACTCACATACTCGTCTAGGATGTTTCTATGGATACTGTGTTACACACTTGCACTGAAGATTGTTATGGGACTCTTTCGGAATGAAACAATGTTACACTGACTATTCGTTAGACGATGATTCCGGCTTGTTTCTATATTCCAGAAGCAGAACAGAGAAGTGTACTAGATTGGTTGCATATACATAAGCAATGAGATGTGAGAATGAGCAACAAAAAAGAGGGGATCTGTTTTAGAAACTCAACAATGTAGGTACAACTTAGGGAACGAAAACTCTCTGTAGCATACTACTAATGGTATTTTCCATAATATAGTTTAACAAAGCTTGCAAGGGTATTTTCCATAATGTAGTTTAACAAAGCTTGCAGGGCTGCTGCCGCAGCAAGTCAAGTCAGCTACCATCAACATGTGCGATCTTGCTTTGGTTATTGATGACTTAGTTTGGCTGTGGATGATCTTATTCTTATCGGGTTCTGTTTGGCTGTGGATGATCTTATTCTTATCGGGTTCTGTTCCGTAGGACCGTGATCGTAATTTGTGGACCACAGCAATCTTACAGAGTGATTGTGGCAGACAATTATATTATATGTTTGCTTCCCTTGATTTTTCTCCTACACGGGTCTTGAAACCACTGCAAAAGAAAGTAAGATGCAACCTACTGCAATTGTTGACAGAAAATCGATTTATGTGACAGTAATCATTATAGAGTCATGAATTAATTGTTATGGCTTGTTTGGCTACACTTGAATTCACAACAATCATGAGCTCATTAGTTTTCAACACTGTGCCAGACAGTTAAAGTGGAACTTGTCATTGTTGTTGTGACGACATTTAAACTGAAACTTGTCATTGTTGTCTTGCATAATTTACACGATCTCCTTACCAGAAGGGCGAATTGATTTATGCTTCCTTCCACACTTTGCAAACAGATGCAGCTGCTAGTTGTTTTTTTAAGCTAAGTTGCTAGTTAATTCAACAATTGAATCATCCAATCTGATCCATATGTTCAGTAGCTCAAAATTTACAAGCCCCTCAAGGCGTTCTAGGTGCGTTCAGAAGAGAGGGAGGGAGTGGAGGGGGGGGACCTAACCTAACACTCATGAAAAGTCATGCCCCAATTGCCCCTTCGTCTAATCTAAGCTTGACTGAAGAAACAGGCAGTCCATTGGTTGCTTGGCTGGTTTCAGTCCCAGAAGGTTGTGTGGCTTGTGTTGCTGACGTTCCTTCACTGCCAGAAGGTTCTCTGACTTTCTTTTCTCGTGATCTCTACTGTACTCACCTATGGAAACCTCTTTATCGTTAGCAGAAGCTTCTCCTGCCTTCATACTTTCACGAGCCCGACTGTCCTCTTCTGTGGAGGCCTCTTCTTTGTCACTGGAAGCTTCTCCTGATTTATGCTTCTTGCGTGCCAGACTGTCCTCGTATATGGACACATCTTCAGTGTCGCCACAAGCATTCCCTGACTTTCTTTTCTTGCCAGATGGAATGTCCTGATCCTCCTCATCACCAGCACCAGACTGGGCTTGACTTGCGCTTGCGCACACACCATTCTCAGAGATGTGTTCCTCAATTTCAGATTCTCTTGCCTTATTCGTTGATTGTGGATCCTGGAAAGCTGGCCCAATGGAAGAACTTACATTAACAGCGCACAACACTGCATCTAACTGTGTTTTAACAGAAACTGCCACAGCCATTGCATGGTCACTAATCAGAGTATCACTGGGTGGACAATGAACAAGATTTGCCAATGCCTGGTAATAGTGGAACATGGCCAACGATGGCAGTGCCAATCCCCTGTCACGGCAGACCTTTGCTGATTTCATTGCATGTTTGCAAAGGTTCCCCTTACTTGACCAGCTACAATCACACAACGCAAACTCAGAACCTGGATTCAGTACAACATGGGACTTCTCCTTATTCTTCTGGCTGGTCACACTGGCATAATTGCCATCAATCATAACGTCGGAATCTGGAATCTGCATTCCCTGGCACCATGGGTTTGGGCCACTGCTCCACTCACTCCTCCAGTAGCGTGAAAAGCTGTTCTTTCCTGAAAATTCATCCAGCCAGTAGTAAGAATGGACCTTCGTACCCAACTTATGAGCCAACCAATCAGCACGCCAGTAGACGCTTTCATCTGCCTCCTTCAGCAACCGAAGCTTTAGCAGGTGATGGTAACTCTCTATTGCTGAAGCTACCTGTGCAGTAGCCAATGAGGTGGCCTTTAAGACAGTTATCCATGCCCCTGGAAGATATTTAACAGTCAGCAGCAATCATGAAACCTACCTCACCAAATAACTTAGGACTTTACTTCTTAAGAAAGGGTATAACTAAAACCTCTTGGCAAGTACAGTAAAATCTAGAGATGGAAAAGCACAATATGATACAGGAAAGGTACAGGAACTGACCAAGTCTTGGAAACCATATAGCTTTGAAGTAGTCTAGAAACCCAGCACAATCAACAAAATCTTGCAGAAAGGCTTCAAATAATTCAACATCACCATTTCCTCTGCATATACTAGATATTGCATCTCCAAGACGTTTGGCCATTGCCGAACGCTTTTCAATGTCTGAACATTTGTTAACCAAATTTTTATGCCAAGCATGCCGGATACGCCATAAACTGATCAGCACAGGGCAATGGAAGACTTCCCTGTTAAACATGTTATATGGTCAGGCAATGCCACAGGAAAAAGTAAAAAGAAGTTAAAAAAAGACTATTACCTTATTGTGCGAACGTCTATCAAGGGATCATCAATAATAAAGCCACCCAATTGCCAAGTAGGATCTTTTGTATGAGCTCGATCATAAAGGGCACCCATCCATTTATATATTTCACCATGTGCAAAATTGGGGGTTATAATCCACGCAACTGGAATTGCATTTTTGTGCTGATCGAAAACAAGGATGCTGTGTACAGGATACTGCAAAATGGTGAATGGGAATGCTACAATGAAATGAGTGAATTTTAAACTACTATTGGAACAAATATTAACAAAACAGTCATTGACAAACCTTTAGCTTGTTTGTTCCAAACTTTGAATCAGAAGCCATTAAACTATGGCTGCCAAACTGAATCATTTGCTGTAGTTGCCAATCTGTCTGGATGCCCAAGACAAAGGTGTCTGTATCTGAAAAATCTTCATAGAAGAACACGTAATCCTGGTTATTTTCAACCCATAAGTCAATACTGATAGCGTCATCATCATCAAGCTGATAAACAGAACGGCGTATTTTTCCTTTCCAGTCTCCTAACATATCTATGAGTAAGAAGATCATCTCTATTTGATGGACCTCCTTGCTTTTCAACCATTACAGTATGCCTCTGCATTATGGTCTCCACTGGAATACCAACATAGAGCAAAGACATAACTTGAAGACATAACTCATCAGATATGTATGGTGCTTAACATTGCCTTTGTCCCTGCAGCCATCTTGTCCATAGAACCATGGCATGGCATGCCTTTTTATCCACATGCTTATTATGGTTATATATCACAAGAGCCACAGATGGTTCAACAATCAAGCGCTTCACAATAAAATGGCACACACAGCCCCTCTTTGTATTAGGGCGGCCAGCAGGTGTTTTTCTCTTCTCTGAGATGGGCCTGCTAGGCCGTACATTACCGCCCTTCCTATAATCATCTGGACCAAAAGAACACCAATACCTGCACAGAATGGTGCCCTCAAGTTCAAAATTGTACCCCTAATTTTAACATCTGGAACAAGGAACTGCTTGAATATATTCATTAAGAGGTGAGCAACTAAACAACCTACAGCCTAGGGTCATGCCTGATGGAAGACATAAGTAGTGCTTCAAATTACTTACAGAATATACTCAAGTATCCCATCAACTTTTGGCTTGCAGTTCATTGTCGGAGGACGCTTTCTCCGTGCTTCAACGTGAAATCTTGTTGGGCAATCTTTGTTGTTTGACTCTCCTCTAACAAAGTCATTCACCCTAGAAAATGGAATCAGTGCAAGCCTATCCATAGAATCCGCCAGCCCTCCACCATTGACCATGAAATATCTGCTGCGGAGAACTCCAATGATGGTGGGTTCTGAACTGGAAGAGTCAAAATCTCATCCCACCTAGTCATCTGCATGTACAGCAGTCAACCTCATCACAGACAAGGAAAAAAAGGGTGTACCCAAGCAGTGGTAAAAAAAGAACCCAACCAATTACAATGCCACCCAGTACCCCCAGCAAGCTTATATTCGATAACCCTATTTCCTAATAACCCATTGCTATGCCATTTCGTCAGGACTGTAGGGCTATGTAAATGATGTCAGCAACTTACCATGAAAGCACCAAAGTCTAAACCTAACCATCCTGTTGACTGTGCAGCTTGGTTAAACTAGGGCTTCATACAGGGCGGAACAGAGCGCACATAATCACGACTATCAGCCCCATCAGTCACAAAGGAGGGTCAGTGATCCATGCCCACACCTTTCCCAAACGATCCGCAGTTAGCTGGGGGGTCAAACCTCGCCATTCCACATACATATACGTAACTGCTGCTGGCTTCTGCTTCATAGCCCACGTGCGAATGATCGGATGAAACAGGCCAGGAAGTAAGCTTAACAGCCAAATGAACTATCTTATCTTATTGCCAGCAAGAGGAACCAAAACAGGAATTACAGAGCCTCCACAAATTAAACAGAGCTTAATTAATTTACAGAAAATAATTAAGAACATGGACAAGCTATCTTATAAGTAGACAAGGGGAGTCGAATATTCATTACAACAGAATTTAGGATCATGTGGCACACATTGGCCATGAAGTCACTGAAGGCTAAACAGTTGTTCAATCATCAGTGTTTCTTTTTGCAAACAAATATAATATCATCATCAGAAGGCATTTCTTGGTGCATGGGGCATATTCGTATTAGCACGCAAACCAGAGGTCTATTAATGAGATCTATTAACAGCAGTAGGAGTTTGAGCATAGCAGATCATTTACAGGATTATTTCATCCAACAATAATTTAGCTAATTTCAAAATGCTACAATGCCACACCACATTTAACCACAAATCATGGGAAGAAAATAACTCATTCAGTAGCCACTTAACTTTCAGATCAACCTCAAAGGTCGTCACAGCGCCGAACACCAGAAATAAGGAACCTATATTCAGCACCACTAACTGAAATTATTATTATTTAAACTAAAGCCAAAACTCAGTGCTGCTGCCAGGAGGGTTAAACAAACTATTCCATGATACCGAATGGCCTTAATCTACATCATCAACCCCCTCCCTCTCTCTCGATTCAGCCCTTGGTTTGTCCCCGATAGATTTTGGTATTGCCTCCTTTTTCCTAGCTTGGAATATGCAAATGTTTAGTTTTTTATTGGAGCTTGATTACTGCCTGTCGTCTATGGCGCAGGTGGGGGGATCTGTCAAACGGACAGTCAAGAACGAGCTGGTTGAAGCAGCTACCTTGGAAACGAACACTAGCAAGATCAAGAAGCTGGGGAAAGCAATGTGAGAATATCAGGTATGAATGAGCTGGTTCAAGCAGAGCTGGTTCAAGCAGCTACAGTGGCCTTGAAGATGAGATGCTCTCTGAACTAACATAATTCTTTTCAGTGTTATTATTATAGCTCACCTAGAAGCACTGACATCTAAAATTCAGTGATGCTCATTCTTTTCAGTGTTATTATAGGTTACCTAGAAGCACTGACATCTAAAATTCAGTGATGCTCACTTCTCATATGCAGTGTACTTCTACTGATACATCATCAGTAGAAAGATCCATTTCCATTCTGTCAAGGATGACATAACTACAGGCTACAACTACACACATATAGTATGATTGTACTTTTACTGACACCTGGAACTAAATGTGCAGAGAACGAAAATGTTCCAGAGAAGAACTCTAGTACACCTTGTATGGCTTGACATGCTCCCAAAAACTGATAAACAATCTTAAAAGACATAGCTGGATGCTTGACTCTAATATTCTACATAGTATAAGTAGGCCACAGACACAAAGAAACAAGTTTGTCAACTCGGTTAGCTGCAGTAGTAAGCTACAGTAGGTCGCAGAGTTAGAGCTACAGCTGCAGCCAGAAAATCTGGCAAGTGACAGGCGCAGGTTGGATCCACTTGAGGATGTTGCAGCGCTAGGTTAAACCCTAACCCCTCCCAAATCACCCGAAAAACTTTGACAACCACCACCAGTCTCAAACCAGTCCCAAATCTCCAGCAGATTACCTATCTCATTACCAACACCTAAATTTTTAAAGTAACTACACAGAATCCCTCATCTCTCCCTCAAATCTAGGAGATGCATCCCCGCTCCCCCTATCGGCAGCTTCTCGTGGCGGGAAGACATTTCACGATAGAGAAGAGAGGGAGAGGGAGAGAGGAAGGAAACCTCGGTTGTGTACGGCGCCTCACCGGCGGGTAGTAGCGAGCTCGGTCCCGCGCGAATCTGGCAGCGCGACCGGGATGGCTCGGGCAGCGGCGGCCGGGGGCGGCGCCGGCGAGGAGAGCACCTCCACTGAGGCCGCCTCCACCGGCGGCGCAAGTGGTGCTCGACTGCTCGGCGCTCGGCAGAGGAGGAGAGGAAGATGGGGGAAGAGAAGGGGACCAACACTATAGGGCACCAATGATCTCGATTTGGGTCCTCCGTCAACGATCTTCCGCAAAAAAACGAAATCTAGGAATGATCCACCAAAGCAAAGGTAGGGACTCCTTACCGTCGAAAGCAGAAGCCAGTTCAGTCCAGTCGGAGTCAATCTAGGGGTCGGGGGTCGGCGCCAGTCGCGCCACTGCGAGAGGAGAGCTCCTTCTAGACCGGCCGCGCGGCGTGGTTTGCGGCGGCGGCGGCGGCCGGAGGGTAAACTGGAAGGCTGGCGTCCTCACGAGCGGCAGCAGCGCCTAGCAAAGCTCCCCGTCACCTTTGGGCCTGCTAAGCCACTGCGCTGGACGGGCCATGTTGCAATGTAGCCCACCGCAGGTCGCAGCCTGCAAATAAAAGCCCACCAAGATCGCAGCCCGCAAATTTTTACTTGGACCTTGGTTGTGCGATTCATTTTGGGCAATAGTGGAGGAGAAAAAAGTCCTCCATCTTTTTTAAAAAAAAAAAAAAAAGAACTACTATTGCGGCAGTTTGATTTGATCTAATTGGAAAATTGCACCTTGACGTCGTTGAACTATTATTAAAACACTTTGTTTTTCTTGTTTTTGAGACTAAAATCCTTTGTTTTTCTCCATAACGGGGTTTTAGTTGACATGGCGCTGTCACCTTTCATGTTGGTGATGGGTCACACATCATACACACACTCTCTGTCTCTCCTTTCTTCTATTAGCGCTCAGTGCATCCTATAAAGTGGAAATATACCAGTTATTTGGAATTTATATTCAATAAAACTTGAATGTAATATTCCTAACTACACATCTGTAATACGGATACTAAAATGGATGTATTTAGATCCACTTTTCATTAGTTTTTCTATCCAGTGTCCATCCGTCGTCCATGTCCGTGGAGAACAAGCACTTAGCGAAACTATTTAAAAGTTACTTTTGTAATCAATGGCATTTTACTTCCAATATGACTAATCATGTATGCATCCATAAAGTATATTTAAAAGTACCTAGTGAAACTATTGAAAAGTTTGAGTTTTTTCCTTCATTTTTATAAATTATATTGAGTACTTTATTTTATTTGTATTTTTTTATTCTATATATAAATTACAATTTTTTTGGTGTAGAGATACACCTATATTTTAATCTCTACCTGCGTAATGATGTTGTTATTTTAAAACTATCGATTAAAAGGAAGATACTGTATTATAAATTAAACGATTCTTAAAAATACCGATTAAACAAATAATTTAACGTGAATCTGAATCTGAACTATCCGTTTAAATGGGATGGACTTTTCTCATGTCGAAGAAAAAGGAAAACTCAGGTTTGCTTCGCACGCTAACGTTGCCGGAGCACCAAGCGTCCTTGATAAGCCCCGGATAAGGCCGATGTCCCCTCCTCGTACGTCGTCCTCGGCAGTCGGGATCATCATGTTGGCCCTGGAGCGACAAAAATGAGCAACTTTTCTCGAAAGCCAATCACCAACCTTACCCGAGCATCAACGCACGGACACCGGAGTGCCGGTGAGAAGTTCGGATAAGCCCCCAATGTCGTCGTCGATGGCTCTCCTGATGCTCCTCCCACTCCTCCTCGCCACGGCCACGGCCACTGCCAACACCACCACAGTGGCGTCCATGACAGCAGCCGTCAAGAACGACGTCGGTGGCAGCGGGCGTCACGCTCCTTCCCTGGTGCCGCCGGCGGCGATGCTGCCATGGCCGGAGCAGTACCACGCGGTGGTGCTAACGAACCTGAGCGCGTGCGGTCGCGGCGGCGGGCTGCAGCTGATCGACATCTACTACGACTGGCCGCGCGGGCGGGACCTGAACATCGTCCGGGACCAGCTGACTGGCGCGCCGGGCTGGACCTGGAACGTGGGTGGGCCAACGGCACCGCGTTCCTCTTCGACGCCGCGTCCTGCGCCACCTTCCAGTTCGCCGTCGGCCTGCTCCCGCCCGACTGGAAGTCCCAAGCCGGCGCCGCCTACCTGGGCCGCGACACCGTCGACGGGTTCGACTGCCATGTCTGGTCCAACTTCGTCTTCGATCGGTACTACGAGGACGTCGCCACCGGACACCCCGTCAGCTGGACCTTCGATGGTATGCAATCAAATGAATCCCCAGTATCTTCTTTCAGTTTCTTGATCTGGAAATTGGCATAGAAATCTGAACGAGTTTCGCTAGGAGTAGTCGGGCACTACGGCGTTCTTTCGAACCGGTATTCAGCCCCCGCTCGCGTCGCTCCCGTGCGGGCGACGGCGGGCGTCCCAGCCCTAGCCGCCGCCGCCCCTCAAGACCGGCTTCCCCCGCCCGGCGCCGCCACGGAGCGGACCGGAGGCTTCGCGCGGTGCTCGTGGGGAGGGTGGCGGCGTGGCTTCCCCTCTCTTCTCCGGCGGTCACGGGCGGGGCACGGCCGCCATGGCCCCTTGGAGATCCTCGCCGGGTGGGCGCCGTCCCTGCGGCGGCGAGGGCCGCTGGCCGCCGGATCCGGATCGGTGGTGCCCGGATCTGGTGGTGGTGCGTCGGGGTGGGGGCGCGGTTGTCTTTGGGATTTCGGCTCGAGCTGGGTGGCGGTGATGGCAGCCATGGCCGGCGGCGGCGGCCGGGCGCGGTCCTCGGCAGCGGCGGCGGCGTGTGTCTGTGGGGTGTTAGCTGCGGCCGGCAGGATGGCGTCGACGACGGCTTCTGCTGGCGGCCGCCGGTCCTGCCTACTCCGACTTGGCGGAGATGGGGGGCCGGAGGGTCTTTGCATGGCGACTGGATGAGGTATGATGGCTGCTGCTCCTCCTCCCCCTCGCGTGCAACCTTGGTGCGCGTCCCTTGGTGGGTGGGGGGCCTGGTGCTTCCTCATGGTGCCGTGGTGGCTCCTTGGGTGGTGCCGGGCTTTTTCGGTAGCGGCGAGGTGTGGTGGGGAGCGTACTCTGGTACGGCCCGGTGTGTGCGGCGGGCATGGTGCTTAGACGGCAAAAGCCTCACCGGGCCTCTGTCGGTGACAATGGTGGCGGCGGCCTTGGGGCGTCTCTCCCGTTGGGGGCACCATTGTGGGCATCCATGTCCTTGCAGCTTGGGATTCTCGGGTGAAAACCCGGCCCCCCGTGGACGTCGGCGGCGGCGGCGTCGGGGCGTCGTTCCCTCCTTGAGGCGCCGCATCTTGAGACCCAAAGACGGCTTGTGGCAAGGGTGGTGGTCGGCTGGTGGTGTTGTTTGTGCGTCGCAGCTGGGTGGTGCACACGGTCCGTGTTGGCTGGGAGGTGCAGAGGGCCCATGGGTGCTTTGGAGGTCCCGAGTTGGCGCATGCATGGTGGTGGTGATCTTGGTGCCGGTGGCGGAAGTGGTGCTCTCTCGAAAGTGGTTTCGGATATCCGAGTCCCGGGTAGTGGAGTGAGGCGGTGGGTGGCGAGGCCCCAGCAGAGTTGCCGGGATCGTGGTTTCCATGTTCGCGACGGGACTTTCACGACGCGTGGGTGGAGCCGGGGATCGGCGATTGTGGATGTGCATCTTGGGGGCGATGGCCTCATGGTGGAGGAGTTTCAGTTGGATGCTCGAACTTGCGGCGAGCTTTTTGGCTCATCGTTGGCGGCACGACGACGCAGATTTGACAGATGGCTATCGGCTTCTCTCCCGTGTGGTGGTGGTGTCACTTTGTGTGTATTTTGTTTTATTTTTCTTGGGGCCTTTCTCGAGTGGTGGTTCGTGTCGACGTCCCAATCCGACCGAGCGGCGGAGTTTGGAGCCTCGTGTTGATGACCTAATCCAACCGAGGAGGTCCCTTCTTTGTATATCTTTGCTCCCTTCGCGTCGTGTTAGTTGAGTTGGGGATCCCGGTAGTAGGTGGAGTGAAACACTCCCCTAAGGTCGAGTTGAGTGGGCGCTAATTGTGGCGCGAGTTGAGTTGTTTGGTACCTAAGTGTGCTTGGGGAGTAGGGTACCCTCCTCATTTGTATGGTTTTTCTCGGTCCGGTTTCAGGTCAAAAAAGCGAGCTGGCACTTGCCTTTTTTTCGTCTAATAGAAATCGCGGCAAAGCTTTTGCCGCCCTTCTAAAAAAAAAAAATCTGAACGAGTTTCCTTATTTCTTCTTCAGCAGCATAGAAGTGATTCGCTCTTGTTTTTCGCAGGGATGCAGCGGCATGTGCTGAGCTTTGAGGCGGGGGCTGTGCTGCAGGACTCCTCCAAGTGGCAGGCGCCGGCTTACTGCTTCACCGACATCAACGGCGGCAGCGGTGGCAACGCCGCTGCTTCGTCTTCCTGAGATCACGTCGCCGGGCGATCGGGGTCCGGCCGGACACCACCTGCAGGCTGCAGCTGGACGCTGCATATACTGGCATACTGCATGTCATTTGACCGTGAGCTGCTCTCTTGACTCTTGAAGTCCATCTTTGATGGTTGTCTGAGGTCCGAGGAGAGTCTTCCTTCAGTGACATGTGTCTCAAAAGACATGCGACATGTGTCTTAAAGGGCATGCCGTGTACTACTATTATTCTTTTACTAATTGGCTAGACTCTTAAGATACAATACTTACTCCATCTCAATTTGTAAGTCAGTTTTACCTTTTTTACTCTAACTTTGATCACTTGCTTTATTTAAAAAAATGTGCAAACACAATTGAAATAAGACGAAAGTGATCAAACTTAGCTTAAAAAAAGTTAAACGACTTACAATTTAGAATGGAGAAAATACTATTTATTTACTAGCCACTGCTCTATGTATTAAAAATATGTAATTATAGAATTTATGTAAGTCAAGTTAACTTAAGTTTAACGGAGTTTATAGTGAATAACATTAATATTCATGTTTCTATTAGATATACTAAAATATTCAATAATTAATTAATCTACTGGTACTTATTTTGTATTATAGATATTAATACTCTTTTGTATAATTTTAGCCAATTATTTAAAACGACATATTAGACATTAGAGAAAAGGAATTTAAATTCTACTACTAGTGCTCATTATATCAAGCAAGCCTATGGTACGGTCTACTGCAGGTAAGCCTATGATCGATCCACAACAAATGCATGCAAAAACATTCAAATATCCATGAGCTTGCCTCCTTACTCGAGTGCTTTATGTGATCAAGAACTTTGACCCCTTCAAGTATTGAATCTTGCATTCTTCTTGATCTCTCCCCTTTTGTCTCTTCTTTCCGTCTTCAATTTTGACATAATCTCTGTCAAAACTTTAAAGAATTAGGGAGATGCCACTTGAAATAGAGAGGATCACTTGAAGTATACCACTTGCAGATATATATATATGACCCATTTGTGTTGTCCTCTTCTTCTTCTTGAACTAGATTGTTTCATGAGCTTCCTTTTTCATAACTGGTTCTAGTCGATTTGCATAAGCTTCAGGTCATGGTCTAAACCCTCTCCAAAGCATCTTCACACATCATGAGTGGTTATCTTAGTAAGGTTGTTGAATTTGTCACTTTCTTGCTCTCAACCTGATCAGGGAGTACATAGCTCATGAACGTACCTCGGTCCATTGTCACTTTCTACTTGCACCTCCAAGCTCAAAGCAAGAAGGTTGAGAATGAGGGACACAATGTACTCACCCAGTGACAGAAAGGAGGAGTGAAATTTTTGGCAGCTCTAAACTCAAAGCGAGAGACATTCTTTTGACAGCTCTACACTCAAAGCGCAATAAGGATCCTAAGAGACATTCTTTTGTCTTTAATAATATTAAAAATACACGAATTATCTCCTTTTCTTCTCTGTCTTTGTACGCACGCTGTCAGTCACCGTCACTCCAACTGTAGAGATAAATACCGTGGAAAAACGCTGAGTACGTTGCTCTCTCACTCACATCTAAAGAAGACAAGTTGCTTAAAAAAGAAAAATAATCCTCACCTCACGTGCAAACTGACGGCTTGGTCAATGGCAGATTTGGGTGTGCAGGTAGGTAAGTGTACTACTAGTACGTGGTGTGCCACTGTGCCGTGTGCCGACTGCCGAGACGAGTCTTGGTTGGGGTTGTAGCTCTCGATCAGAGTCGACAGCAGCAACTCACTTCTCGTTCCTCCAATCCAATGTCGCCTCTCCTACTTCTATTCCTCCTACTCGTCGGCGCGGTCGTGGTGCCGGCGACGTCGTTGCCGTGGCCGGAGCAGTTCCACGCGGTGGTGATCACGAACCAGACGGCGCGCGAGGGGCGGCTGCAGCAGATCGACATGTACTACGACTGGCCGCGCGGGCGCGCGCTCAACATCATCCGCGACCAGCTCTCCGGCTCCGGCGACGACCCATCAGCACTCCATGACGTGCAGTGGACCAACGGCACCTCCTTCGTGTTCGACTCCGCCGCGGCGTCCTGCACCACCTTCCAGTACCCCGTCGGCCTCCTGCCGCCCGACTGGAAGAAGAACGCCGCGTACCTGGGCCGCGGCCGCGTCGACGGCTTCGATTGCCATGTCTGGTCCAACTTCGTCTTCGCACGGTACTTCGAGGACGTCGCCACTGGACGCCCCGTCAGCTGGACCGTCGTCAATGGTACGGTGCCGTGCATGCGCGCCGATCGATCTGCAAATGATGTCTCTAGTTTCTTGATGATTTGCAGCTTGATCATCGATTGATGATTGATGATTTTTATGCATTTGTGTGCGTTCTTGTTTGATTTCGCAGGGACAGGGATGCAGCGGCACGTGCTGAGCTTTGAGGTGGGGGGAGTGCCGCAGGACGCCACCAAGTGGCAGGCACCGCCTTACTGCTTCAACGGCACTGGCAGCAGTGCCGACGGCGGCGCCGCTGCTTCTCCTTGATCGAGCTCAGGTCGCCGTACGTGGCTCCTCCGGTTGCCGGTGGGTCTCCGGCTGCAGCTACGTCATTTCTGGGCAGTACACGTGAGCTCTTCAAGTCTGATGATCGATCGAAGAGAGCCAGAGAGGCTCTCTAAAGCAACATCTGTCTCAAGGTGTTGTGTACACGGACTACTATGAGTATGTGTATGTGTACAACAACGTTCGAATATAGGATTACTGTATTTCTAGCATCTCATTATATATTGGATATCGACTTGTATAAATAACAAGAGACAATAAACAACAATAATTTATGGCTCAACTTAGAATAATTTGGACCGGCTCGTGGGCTTCGTTCCCCATGCTCGTGTCGACCCGATGATTGACGAGCTCGCGGGCCTCCTTCGCCTCGCATCCATCCACCTCGGCGCCACCCCTACCTCCACGGTCTGTGCCACCGCTCCTGCGATTGGAGGGCCGATCTTGTGCTTGAGGAGCTCCTCCCGGCCTCGGCTTGCCGTCGAGCTTCAGCTCGGGGAGAAGACGCCGGACGACCTGGTGGAAACTGTGGCTAGGGACTCCGTGGATTGTGGTTCACAGCTCCAGCTGCAATCCACTATTCCCACCTAGGTAACTACGGCCTTCTCGGCAATGGTGGTTGCAGAGGCCCCAGGGGACGGCGGCACACCTCCTCCTCCTGCGCCCCATGTCGCTGCAGGGACGGAGATCCGCGTCGTTGCTCCGGGGGCTGTCGCGCCTACGGCAGCTGGACCGCCCACCGAGGCATCAGTGGCCGCCTTCCTGGGCTCCCTCGTCCCCATCCTAGAGCCTCTGCTGAGTCTGCCTCCTCGTCGTCGCCGAGCATCCCATCTTGTTCACGGCAACCACTCCATCCGCCCGCGCAGCTCCCCGGCTAGCTGCGAAGTCGGTGTCTGAGGGATCCACGTCAGGAACGCCAAGCCCGCGGTGCTCCTCAACAAGTGGAACGGGAAGAGAGCGGACGATCCGTCCAACACCCGGACCCGGTCCCTGGCAAGACGCTTCCACGACCGCCGCGACGACGTGCCCTCCCCCGCAGCAGCTCACGGTCGGGAACTCTTCCTGGCCGATGCGGCCACGGCTCCTTCGTTGAAATTTGGGCGAGGGAGCGAGTGATGCGCACCACCGCGCTCTCTTTAGTCGCACAACTAGTTATCCGGACTAAGTACATCCTAAATTGCAGCGTTGTTTCAGCCGGCGACTTGTGTCGTGTGTGACCTTCTTGCTTGATGGCATGTCGCCAAAGAGTAAGTAGGATGTAATCAAAAACTCGATTTCCTTAATTTAAAATGAACACGTTTTCGAAAAAAAAAAAGAATATTGGATAACTTACATGAACAGTTATTGATTAGTAAAATCCATGAGTTTTTTTTATTTAAAATGATCGTTCTTCACTGGCCATCCGAGAAACTGAACCCTATATTGCGAACCCGAAAATCATTGCAAACACGAAAATCGTAGCGAGAAGAATCGTCCTCGCGCCACACCTGCTGGACCTAAATCCATGGGCTGGGCTCCGGCCCAAAATCACCCCACTGCGTACCTACTTTGGTCCATGGACTCCATGAAAATGAAACATCTTTTTCTTTTTTGAGGAGAATGAAAATGAAACTTCTGAGTGGTGGACCAGTGGGACCCATTTTACAGACCACTTTCACTCCCTCGGTCCAGCAGCAGGTCCACACGCGAAGCGATAAGCCGCAACAGCCGCCGATGTCGCCGCCGCCGTCGCCCCCCCTCGCGGTGCTCCCGCTCCTCCTCCTTCTCCTCCTCCTCCTCGTCGCCGCCGCATCCCACTCCCACGCTGCTGCAGCAAATGCGGCCTCTGCCCCGGTGCCGACGCCGTGGCCGGAGCAGTTCCACGCGTTGATGTTGACGAACCTCACCGAGAGCGGCGGGCGGCTGCAGCTGCTCGACCTCTACTACGACTGGCCCCGGGGCCGCAACCTCAACCTCATCCGGGACCAGCTGTCCGGCGACCCGCTGTACGACGTAGAGTGGACCAACGGCACCTCCTACCTCTTCGACTCCGGGTCGTGCCGCACCATCCGGTTCCCCGTGGGGATCCTCCCGCCCGACTGGCTCGTCGCCGGCGCCGTCTACCTCGGCCGCGTCCACGTGGATGGGTTTGACTGCCACGTCTGGACCAAGGTCGACTTCGTCTGGTATTATGAGGAAGTCGGCACCGGACGCCCCGTCCGCTGGAATTTCTACAATGGTATGCAGTCTGAATTCCGTTGTGCAGGGATGCAGTCTGAGTTATACTGAATAGTTATCCTGACACTTGGAACTTTGCTTGTCATTTTGTAGTACTAACATTTCTGCATTTCTCCTGTATAAATTATGTGATTTTCCTGTTGTGCTCAGATGCAGTCTGGATTTCTCCGATTGCTTGGGTTCTTAATTGGGGATTGCTATTAAATTTTGTCATTGTGCTTGTCTTACTGCAGTCTCTGTTTTTTTTTTTTTCTGAAACGACAGTATCTTATTTCAGTCTCAGTTTCGCCACTTCTGGAGTATTTGGTTGATGCAGCAGTTTGATGATTTGTGTGTTCTTGAACCCCAGGGATGCAACAGCATGTGATGAGCTTTGAGGTTGGAGGAGTGCTGGAAGACTCCAAGTGGCAGGCGCCCGCTTACTGCTTCAATGGCGGCAATGCCGACACCGCCAATGTGGCTGCGGATGGAGTTCATAGCGATGCTGGTACATCCGGTAGGTCTGATGTGATGAACAGCATGATCAGGTTCGCCGGGGCTCCAGCTCAAGCTGTAGCTGCATCATTTGACCAATGAGAATTGATGATTGTCTGATGAGAGGCGATCCGATCCACGTCCTGTTGATTTGGTTGTGCTCTGCTGAACGCGTTGTGCTTTGTAACAGTCACTGTCTACATTTCCTGTAACTCTGAAATTTGATGAGTCGTAGCTGCCAGGAGTACTGTTTTCTTGGTGAATGCAAGGTTCATAATCTGTACTGATCCACTGAATTTAACTGTGCTAAATGTTTTAGCTTAGATAAAACAGTCATGCCTGGAAGTCTCAAACAGATTGCACAAAGGTAGAACTCAGTGGTGCAGTGAGGGGAGGGCAACCTGACCGATGAGCAAGAATTTGTGTCCAATCATGTGCTGAATGTTGCTCTAGTGTAAATCTTGTTCTTTTTATTTTGCCTGCAATGCAGGTACAGCAATGACCATAATTTCAAGAAAACTAACGAGATCATGAAATAAAAAGTTAGGCCGTGGCCAATGTCCAGCCTCATTTCCATAGGTTAGGACAGTAGAGATCACGAGAAAAGAATGTCAGGAGAACCATCTGGCAGTGAAGGAACTTCAGCAACAGAAGCCACACAACCTTCTGGGACTGAAACCAGCCAAGCAACCAATGGACTGCCTGTTTCTTCAGTCAAGCTTAGATAGATGAAGGGGCAATTGGGACATGACTTTTCATGAGTGTTTGGTTAGGTAACCCCTTTACTCCCCTCCCCCTCTTCTGAATACACCTAGAACGCCTCAAGGGGCTTGTAAGTTTCGAGCTAATGAACATATAGATCAAAATGGGTGATTCAATTGCTCAATTACCGACTAAACAGGGCACACCAAAGAAGACTGGCCATTGGTCACTAGCAACACTTGAACAGAGGTAAACCATGGCTCCTACTCAGCCAGATGCGTCCCTTTAAGCTCCCATGCCTCTGGTACCTTGTCCTTCATGCAAGTCTCTGGCCTAGATAGGTCTTGCAAAGCTCCTCATCAACAGTGGCTGAAGGATCAAAATACTATATAGTAACAATTTTGAGCACTGGTGTCCATCCCTATAGGCGTTTCACAAATGCAAGATCATGATCTGCGCCGCTCAATCCAGAAATATGCCAAGTCCTGGAGAGAATTCAAGCAGAGCTCCTCAATTTTCCATACTTGCGGCTGATGACAAATACAACCCGCGAACAAGCAGTTTGTTCCTGAGATGAGGAGCATAGACATAATATGGGCTAACTTCTCATCAAACTTTTCAATGGCTATTGACAATAGGAAAAAGAGAAAGCAGAAATCATTTCGATTTACAGTCATTTAGAAAGTGGAAGTCTGAACAACATATGGAAAATTTGCATAAGAACAGGATATCCTTTGGTGTCAGCCAATTGCAGCAATGGATTCTTGCTGTGTATAGAGAGAATTGTGGAACATAAATTTTGCACAAAATTACACAAATATATGAAAATTTCAAATAGCATATAGTTGATGAATTTTGCTTCTTAGTTCTTAAGGTTTCAACATGGCACCCATGAGAAGTACCAAAAGCTTATATACTAGACTCTGTAAGATATACCATCAGTTTGAAATCTGATGCCAGTGAGCAACATCTACGCTGGCAATTAGTTAGGACTCAAAGTAGAGTTGCAACTTTTCATTGTATTTTTGGACTAATGCACAGCTGCTAGAGTATATATCCTCCAGAAACAAACCATGAAGAAAAATAGAAAACTATGTCTATGTGCAGCAAACTAACTCCTGTAGTACCATTGTTCAAGCATCGCTGCAACAAATGAAATCTTTCCAGTGACTTACAAGCAACCAAAGTATTTGATAGTTGATGATACAACGAAGCATACCTGTTCCTTCACTTATATGCAGAAATAGCCTTCTTATACTGGTCGGAATCTTGACTCTGGGGAAAAGGAATATACAAGAGACAACACCGTGTCCAGATATTACTAAGTGCAGGTGTAAGTTCTCAGCCACGAGCAAGGTAAGGGAATTGCATTTTTGAGCCATCCGGAAAGCTAGTTGGTTATTGTATGCTTAATAAGCCCCATCAATTAAACGCACATGCTACCTTGTAGTACCATGAATCTATCATGAGTTCATGACTGAATGAGCTGCTTGTTTAGCTATAGATAAAAAAACAGTCATGCCTGGAAGTCTCAAACAGATTGCACAAAGGTAGAACTCAGTGGTGCAGAGAGGGAAGGCAACCTGACCGATGAGCAAGAATTTGTTCCCAATCATGTGCTGAATGTTGCTCTAGTGTAAAACTTTTTTTTGCTTGCAATGCCAGTACAGCAATGAACCATAATTTCAAGAAAACTAACAAGAGCATGAAATAAAAAAAGTTAGGCCGTGGGCAATGGCCAGCCTCATTTCCATAGGTCAGGACAGTAGAGATCACGACAACAGAAAGTCAGGAGAACCTTCTGGCAGTGAAGGAACTTCAGTAACACAAGCCACACAACCTTCTGAGACTGAAACCAGCCAAGCAACCAATGGACTGCTCATTAACACAGCCACAAAAAAAAAATGCTAATCATAAAACTTATCACTGAAAATCGAAATTGTTCAACTTGTAACAGCATGATTCATTAATATAACTAGCATCCATAAAGGCACATTACATAAATGTCTCAATAGGCTTGCAATACTAATTAGTTCAAAAGCATGAGAAGGCATACATCCAATGTCTCAACAGGCTTGTAGTACTAAGAAGGCATACATACAAGCAAAAGCAGAACAATTCACCTGAGTCTACTGAATTTAACCAAGCTGCTAGTAGCTCATACATAGAGCACACACTTTCAGTGCTTATTTGTGAGATCCAGTGATTCTGAGAAATAGGGAACGTAACGAGCAAAATCCCATGGGCCTTTGTGATCTTTGAAAGTGGCAATAACACTAACTTCCTTACAGTCCATGTCGTATGCTATCAGCTCACGGGTATACCAAGTAATAAAGAAAATCACATTAGAATCTTGATGAAAGTCAACCACTCGATAATCTCCCCATTTTAGTTCTCCAAAGACTATTCCTCCAAAGATATACAAAGAGTTCACAGTGCTCTTCAACACCCATTCCTGTGTATCATAATCCTGAAGAACCCATGTGGATAGTTTGGTGTTACTTTTATCAGTAGACTCTATAGTCATGCAATGTAGATGCCCTTGGGATTGACCTAAATAACCTGTAATGTGGCACCTTTGCCTCCCATCAGCCATACCTGGCATAGTGATGATCCTTCTTGCCTTCCCTTGTATATCTACAGCAAGTATGTGCTGTCTATTTGCGCCCCAAACCATCAAATGTAGGAAGCCATTAACAAAGGCACAATGATAGTAATCAGCACCTAGTGTAAATTGATGGTACCAGCCTTCCAACTGTCCTTGCTCCTCTTTTTGTTTGTCAATTTGGTTTTGACTCCAGGTCCCAGTTTCAGACGAGTAAACATGCACCGACACTATGTCCTTATACCTATTACGCGTCTGGAGCTGGATCAAGTGAAAGTGAGAAGACATGGCTGGATCGAAAGCCAAATAGGTGCGACTTTTCGTTTCATGAGAGCCACAGGCAGGCACTGCTGACCATTGCTTTGTGGTCGGGTTACACACAATATAGACACCCACATCAGGCGGCTCCTGATAATGCCTAAAAGGATAAGCCCATTGCAAGAATCCTTGAAGAAGAAGGTCTGCATCCCAGTCATTTCCGTCAGGAAGGAGAAGCAAGGATCGATGTCCAGAGGCACGGATCTCACTTGGGTGTCCATGAAATTGAAACTGACACGGACCAATTCATTTTCGTCATCCTCGGAGAGCTCCCATGTCTGGACGAACAGACCTTGCATGGGTTGGCGGAGCTTCTTCCGGTTGTCAGGGTCATCGATGAGGTCACGCCAGCCCTTGGACACGCACTTGAAGCGGCAGACGGACTTGGCAGGGACGCGGGAGAGGATCTCCACCACGGGGTCGTCAGGGAGGACGGGCGCCGCGTCGGCGCTCGTCTTGGAGTAGCTCTCCATGCCTCCGTCCGAGAGCAAATCTCTGTGCAAAATGGGGACCGGGACAGAGGTGTGAAGGGATGCAATGCGAAGGGGAAAATGCAGCAACGGGGAGGAGAAGGGGGCTTACCAGACACCGGAGATCGCCGTGATCGACGGCACCGCCGCAGGTCAGTGCCGAGAATGAAGATCGAATGGGGATTTGGGGGAGATTTCTGAACCCTAGAAGTGCCCGCACGGCCGCACTTGAACTGAGTGGGCAGGAGGCAGAGCTCCATTGACATGTGCGTGACGTTACTGAGGAAGTTTGGGCCTCAGGTAAAACTAGTTTTGGTCTGGGATAATGGGCCGCAATGTTTGAGCCGGGTCGTGGTAGCTCCCGCTTCTCTTCGCAGCAGGTGCCGACGCCGTGGCCGGAGTACCAACCTCGCCGGCGACCCATCCGTTTCTCCGTTGGGATCCTGCTGCCCGACTGGCTCGCCGCCGGCGCCGTCTACCTCGGCCGCGTGCATGTGGATGGGTTCGACTGCCACGTCTGGACCAAGGTCGACTTCGTCTGGTACTACGAGGAAGTCAGCACCGGCCGCCCCGTCCGCTAGGATTTTCGGTGGTTCACACCCTTCTCCGGGTGTTTTGATCTAATAACAAATATGTGGTCTACATTTCTAGGATTTTTTTTCCACTTTTCTCCCTTTGATGCAGCATTATAGTGGCATTCTACAGTTCAGTTGTGCAGGGATGCAATCTGAATTACACTGAAATGTTATCCTGACACTTGGAACTCTGCTTGTCATTTTGCAGTACTAACATTTCTGCATTTCTCCTGTATAAATATGTGATTCTTTTTTTTTTGCACAAATGCAATCTGGATTTCCCCAATTTTTAGTATTTTGCAATTGGAGATCCTTAGTAACTTTTGTCGTTGTGCTTGTCTTACTACAGTACCTGTTTTTCTGAACCGTGAATACCTTATTTCAGTCTGAATTTCTTCATTTCTGCAGTACTTGGTTGATGCAGCAGTGTGATTGACCTTGTTCCCCAGGGATACAGTAGAATGTGCTGAGCTTTGAGGTGGGAGGAATGCTGGAAGACTCCAACTAGCAGGCGCCCGCTTACTGCTTCAATGGCGGCAATGCCGACACTGCCAATGTGGCTGCAGATGGAGTTGATAGTGATGCCGGTACATCTGGTAGGGCTGATGTGATGAACAGACTGATCAGGTTCACCGGGGCTCCAGCTGCAGCAGTAGCTTCATCATTAGATCAGTAAGAATTTTCCTTTTTTGATGATTGTCTGATGAGAGGCTTTGCCAGCGGTGATCCACGTCCTATTCAATCTGTTATGCTCTGTTAATTGCAATGTGCTTTGTATCCCTTGCTGATTTGCTGTAACACTCACTCCACATTTCTTGGAAATGGAAATTTGATGAGTCGTAACCGCAAGTTCTTTTTTTTTTTTTTTTTTTTTTTTTTGAGAATTCAGGGTTTTGACTATCGGGCGGTGATAATCTAAACCTTCTATATAAGAAACCCCCACTTACGAATTCTCCTGGGCCGTGGTTAAAGCCACGTCATCACAAGGGGCCCATCATCCACCAAGCCTGCATGCAGGAGCGCACAAAAGAACTGAAGCGTCTGTCAACCGTCCTATCTTCTCGTCGGTACTCAGGAGACCTCTTCGTTTCGTTTCCATTCATGATGTGTAATTGATGCTCCACACGGGCTCCTGCTCTTCCCATCCCCATAAAATCTGAAGCATCCTAGCGAACAGAGGCACCGAGCACCTCTCATCATTCCACGTAAGCTCCTGCTCTCCCCATCCCCATCCTCATCGGCTGTTCTTCTGGCCATCCGCAACCTCGCCGTCGCTCCCGCCGCCGCCTGCTCGGGCACTTCTTGCGCACTTGCGGAGTCACGCGCCTACCCACCCCCACCGCACGGAAGGGCGCCCCGCCGCCGGCGGACTAAGCACGCGCGGATCAAGCCTCATGCCTGCTACCGCCGGTCGCCCCCAGAGACGGCCGCGGATCGACCTGCGTGACCGTTAACGGCGGCGGCGCGGATCTGCGCATCCAGGCCGGCAGCGGGCGTGGCGCGGAGCGGCGCATCTAGGCGAGCGAGGCAAGGAGCTGCGCGTCCAGGCCGGTAGCAGGCGGCGGCGCGGAGCTGCGCGTCCAGGCGGTAGCGTGTGGGGCGCGGAGCAGACTGCATCCATCATCGAGCTGAGCGACCCGGAGCATCTTGGCGAGCAGCGTATCGAGATCCTCGTGCACCGGACCACGGGAGCCGGTGCGTTCTTTCTCCTCCTCGCGACGCTGCCAAGGATTTCCGGCGGCGCACGGCGTTTGCCTTCTCCGGCCAGGCCTCTTCTTCCATCCGTGCCCGGGAGCCGGGAGCGCGGCCTGTCCACGCGACACCATCGAGGAGGACCATCCGATGCATGGGGAGGATCCAAGCACGGGCGCACGGCGTCCGCTCCGACCTGCCGTTCAATCCTGTACTACTCCTGTACGTGCTTGCTAATAGTAGTAGTACTACTTGCTTGCTCCTATTGTATTTTTATCTTTATGATACTTGATGGTTAGTAGTAGTATCAGATTAACATCGCATCTGACACGGATGCCACTGCAGTCTCAACGTCGGTTCCCCAACTTGAACTGCAGCCACGATATCTTCCAAGAGATTATCAGGCTCTTCGTGTTCATGTTTTCAACATAATTTTTTTGTTGAGATGTGGCACCTCCTCTCCTCTCTAATTTGTTTGTGTAAAAGTTTGGTGTGGGTGTCCTGCAGGCCCAGCGCTTTCATATGAAAAATGGAAAAGCGGTATTGAGATGGCATATCCATCCAAAACTACAGAACGTGAATGCTCTGGCCCGTGCGATAGCAATCCATTATGGATAAATAATTATTTAAATGCAAACTATTTCTTTTTCATGCAAGCCTTTGTGATGTCTTCCATCTAAAAGAATCACCCACTAAAAATATGTTCTTTTAATTCAGGAGAGTTTTAGAATTGACTGTATATCTCTCATCAACTATCACTAATTCTCATAGAACAAAAAAAAATCTACGAAAAAAAATCTATTGTATTCCCGTTGGCCTGTGGTTAAGGCACGTCACCGAAACTCCCTTCGTTCCTGGCCCGTCATCAATTGTCGCCCGTCCGTCCGCATACTCCCCAGCTGGCGTGGCGCCCCACATTCATCTCTCCAAATCCGAATCGCAAGAGTCGATCTGATGAGCTCCTCGCTTTTGTCCCCTTCCCGCACCCATTAAGCCTCCAGCATGCCTTTAAATGCCCTTTCGTATGGTGGCGACCATCCGGACGCGCCGCCCCGGCCGGCCTTCTGCGCGCCCTTCCGCTGCTTCGCTCCCGCGACACGGAGTCCGCATCTGCGCCCATGTGAGCGGCGACGCGTGTGCTCAGCTATGGTGACGATCATGTTGCCCCCGCCTCCCGCCCGCCTCGGTGCAGTGCTGCGCGCGTCGTTCCGCAACGCCACGGCCATGGCCACAGCCGAGGTGGCGCTTCGCCCCGCGTCCTCCTTCGCCGCCTGGATCGATGGCGTCCCAGCAGCGTCGGCGTCTCCTTTGACGGTGCTTGACCGGGCCATGTCGCGATGCGGTTTCACCTTGCTAGCTTGCTAGGCAGCCGGGCCAAACAGCGTGCCCTCGCGGTCGCGGCGGCCTGCAGCAGCAAGCAAAGATTGGCCGGCTCGGGCCCGGTGCCCGGCAGGCCTTGGGTCAAGGGGCCGGGCGGCTGCAAAGAAGCGGCGGCGGGGGAGGACGCCCAACATCTTCCATAGAACTAAACAATTTTTGTCCTCAAAAAATAATATTGCTTCAAACTGCTTCAATAAATTCTAGATATTAGCATATTCATGATTTTATATTTGCATGTATTTCCTAATGCTATAGTTTACTCGCAATAATCCTATAATATCTAACATTTATTTTACACAGGTAACTTTCCAAGTTATGACGCCTCAAGGATGAAATTAAAGGGACTAAATCATCTACCAAATATTCCATCAAATAAATTATTATATACTTTCTCCGTTCGAAATTGTAGTTCACTTTGACTTTTCTAGATTCATTTCTTTTGCTATGTATGTAGACATGGTGTATAACTAGGTGCATAACAAAATCAATGTATCTAAAAAAACAAAAGTGAAAATTTGAAACGGAGGGAAGTATGTTGTATTACATTACCATAAATTATCACCCGTCCAACATGTCTAAATATTTCTATTAGATATTCCGTTCATCTTGGAGTTTAAACATAGGATTAAATAAACTATATGTCATTGAGTATATAATTCTACTCAAAAAATAATTCTACTATGTCATTGAGTATATAATCACCCATTATTTGTCACTAACTCTGTAATCAAAACAAAGTAATTCTACTTAAAAAATAATTGTAATACTCCCTTCCTACCCGCAGTAACGCTAATTTCTTCCAAACAACCTAGAGAGAGTCCCCAGAAGAACGCTTGAGAGTCCTCCTAGTAATAATATATATAATTCTGTAAAACCGTGGGGCCACATCAGTTCTGAATCAATCGTGAGTTCATGGCTGAAACGAGCTGCTTGCCTAACTGTAGATAAAACAGTCATGCCTGGAAGTCTGAAACAGATTGCACAAAGGTAGAACTCAGTGGTTCAGAGAAGGGAGGGCAACCTGACCGATGAGCAAAAAATTGTGCGCAATCATGTGCTGAATGTTGCTCTAGTGTAAAACTAGTTCTTTTTTATTTTTCTTTTTTTGCTTTTTTTGCCTGCAATGCAGGTACAACAATGAACCATAATTTCAAGAAAACTGACGAGACCATGAAATAAAAAAGTTAGGTCAGGACAGTATAGATCACGAGAAAAGAAAGTCAGGAGAACATTCTGGCAGTGAAAGAACTTCAGCAACACAAGCCACACAACCTTCCGAGATTGAAACCAGCCAAGCAACCAATGGACTGCCTGGTTCTTCAGTCAAGCTTAGATTAGATGACGGGGCAATTGGGATTTTCATGAGTGTTAGGTTAGGTAACCCCTCCCTCCCCTCCCCCTCTTCTGAATACACCTAGAACGCTTCAAGGGGCTTGTAAATTTAGAGCTAATGAACATATAGATCAGAATGGGTGATTCAATTGCTCAATTACAGACTAAACAGGGCACACCAGGGAAGACTAGCCATTGGTTACTAGCAATACTTGAACAGAGGTAAACCATGGCTCCTGCCTAGATAGGTCTTGCAAAGCTCCTCATCAACAGTGGCTGAAGGATCAAAATACTATATCGTAACAATTTTGAGCACTGGTGTCCATCCCTATAGGCGTTTCACAAATGCAAGATCATGATCTGCGCCGCTCAATCCAGAAATATGCCAAGTCCTGGAGAGAATTCAAGCAGAGCTCCTCAATTTTCCATACTTGCGGCTGATGACAAATACAACCCGGCGAACAAGCAGTTTGTTCCTGAGACGAGGCACATAGACATAATATGGGCTAACTTCTCATCAAACTTTTCAATGGCTATTGACAATAAGAAAAGAGAAAGCAGAAAACATTTCGATTTACAGTCATTTAGAAAGTGGAAGTCTGAACAGCATATGGAAAATTTGCATAAGAACAGGATATCCTTGGGTGTCAGCCAATTGCAGCAATGAATTCATGCCGTGTATAGAGAGAATTGTGGAACATAAATTTTGCACAAAATTACACAAATATATGAAAATTTCAAATAGCATATAGTTGATGAATTTTGCTTCTTAGTTCTTAAGGTTTCAACATGGCACCCATGACAAGTACACCAAAAGCTTATATACTAGACTCTGTAAGATATACCATCAGTTTGAAACCTGATGCCAGTGAGCAACATCTACGCTGCCAATTAGTTAGGACTCAAAGTAGAGTTGCAACTTTTCATTGTATTTTTGGACTAATGCACAGCTGCTAGAGTATATATCTTCTAGAAACAAACCATGAAGAAAAATATAAAACTATGTCTATCTGCAGCAAACTAACTCCAGTAGTACCATTGTTGAAGCATCACTGCAACAAATGAAGTCTTGCCACTGACAGGCAACCAAAGTATTAGATAGTTGATGATACAGTGAAGCACACCTGAATTCCTTCACTTATATGCAGAAATAGCCTTCTTATACTGTTCAGAATCTTGACTCTTGAGGAAAAGGAGTATACACGGGACAACACCATGTCCAGATATTACTAAGTGCAGGTGTAAGTTCTCAACCAGGAGCAAGGTTAGGGCTCGCATCAAGTACTGGGCAGTAAACCATCTCCTGCAAATTCGTAAATGGCCACCATAAATTTCATAGGGCAAGAAAATAAAGCAACTCTCTAGAATAACTGATTTTCTCACAACAGATGACTGTTACAAAAACGCAGCCAAACTACTTCAGAGTTGTTTTGCAGAATGACACAGAAGATGCTTCTTGGTAAAGAATCAAAACTAGTTCTTGATAACTATACACTCACCCAGTTTGAGCCTTAACAGAGCTGAGTGGCCCACATAATTAAACACCATCCACTCCTGAATTCATGTCCTTGATCAAATATTACAACTATATCAGTGCATCTATGTGAACAACTGATAAAAAGCAGTTGACGTGCCATGGCACATTAAATTTTGTTAAAAGAAAGGAAGACTAAACATGACCCATCAATAGGATCTACCTCTAATGAACAACCTCAATAATCCTATGGATGTGAAAGTTCAGAAAAACAAATTCAGAAAGAATTTTTATATAAGAAATGGGGTGAGTTTACTCTTCTCAACTATTGATCCTGATAAAAGTTTTACATTCAATGACAGTTATACAACTTTCCTTCATTTTTTTTTCTGTTGCATAAATTAACTAAAGAATGTGAGTTTTGTAGCTCCAAGCCATTTGGCTTGAGGCGGGATCCAAAAGCCCCCCCAATTCATTTGTTGCCTTGCCAGATCAAATAGTCGAGCATACATCCAATGCTTGCATTCATGCCCATGTATTTATGGTCAAGTGTTACAATAGTGAGCTGTACAACTGTACCTACAACTGAAGGTCCTTTCACCCATCATTTTTATTGACAGTCAGTTGCTTGACTACAACATTATCTAGTAATCACTAGTACCTTGTTACAAACAGTTACTCGTACTTGCATGCAACAATATTTAAATAAATAAATGTTTCAAATGCATTATAACAGGACATATACAGTATACTCACATTTGGAGAGATGATCATAATGAAAAGAGCAGGGATCCTACTAGCTGTGCCAGCTAACCAAGCTGGACCAAGCTTGGATCATATCTATCAGCCAATCGATCGTTATGTTAAACCACTGGCTTGCTTCTTAAAAAAGCATTAAGAGATTCACAGTCTACAGTGCGGGACAAAACAATGAGCAGCTGCAAACCCTTCCACAGTATGCAAATGCAAACTTAGGAGAAAGTCTGTGCATACAGTGAGTTTGGACACCCCTCGAGTACCAAAGAGTCACGACTGTCGCAGCGAAGGGCAACGGGTTGATGAGAAAGTGTCACCGATTTTGAAACACTACAACTAATGTTCTATTAGAAAGATAAGATGTGGCATGTCCACATGACATTTGAAAATGTGCAAGTTTCCACCAAAGAGATTATCTCTGAAGCACAGATAAGACTTTTTGGTTCTGAACTATGTAACCGCAAGCCAATTTGAAACCTTTCCATAATGCAACAGTAGCAAAATATGGAAGATAATTTTGATTTAACTGACATAAAAACACACAACCAAACAAACTAAATTCACAGTAAATGCTCATTAACACAGCCACAGGAAAAAAAACATGCTAACCATAAAACTTATCACTGAAAATCGAAATTGTTCAACTTGTAACAACATAATTCATTAATATAACTAGCATCCATAAAGGCACATTACATAAATGTCTTGACAGGCTTGCAATACTAATTAGTTTAAAAAAGAATGAGAAGGCATACATCCAATGTCTCAATAGGCTTGTAGTACTAAGAAGGCACACATACAAGCACAAGCAGAACAATTCACCTGAGTCTACTGGAATTTAACCAATCTGCTAGCAGCTCATACATAGAGCACACACTTTCAATGCTTATTTGTGAGATATGGTGATTCAGAGAAATAGGGAATGTAACGAGCAAAATCCCATGGGTCTCTATCATCTTTGAAAGTCGCAATAACACTTGCTTCCTTACGGTCCATGTCGTATGCTATCAGCTTACGGAGCCCTGAAGAACTAAAACCACATTACGGTCTTGATGAATGTCAACCACGTTAATCAGTGGCTCTTCTGTTTCTCCAAAGACATCCAAAGAGTTCAAGCCCACAGTGTTCTTCAACACCCATTCCTGTGTATCATAATCCTGAAGAACCCAGGTGGATAGTTCACAGTCTGTGTTATTATCAACATACTCTAGAGTCACACAATGTAGGTGCCCTTGGGATTGACCTAAATAAGAAACAATGGCGTTCTTGGGCCTCCCATGAGCCAGACCCGGCACAGCGATCATCCTTCTTGCCTTCCCTTGTGCATCTACAACAAGTATGTTCTGTAGATCTGAGTGACTAACTATCACATGTATGAAGCCTTTAACAAAGGCACAAAGATAGATGCATGCCTCAAAGTCTAGTGTAAACTGATGATGCCAGCCTTCCAACTGTCCTTGCTCTTTTTGTTCATCAATTTGGTTTTGACTCCAGGTCCCAGTTTCAGATGAGTAAACATGCAACGCCACTATCTCCTCGTACAGATCAGGGATCTGGAACTGGACCAAGTGAAAGTGAGAGGACACGTCTGGATCAAAAGCCAAATGGGTTGTGGTTAATGCTTCACCAGAGCTGCAAGCGGGCACGGCTGACCATTGCTTTGTGGTCGGGTTGCACACGATATAGGGACTGTCCTTCTGACCGAAAAGGATAAGTCCGTTGCAAGAACCCAAGAAGAAGAAGGTCTTGATCCCAGTCATTTCCGTTAGGAACGAGAAGCCAGGGTCGATGTCTAGAGGCACGGATCTCACTGTCATGTCAATGAAACTGAAACTGACACGGACCCATTCATCGTCTTTAACCTCGCCCGTCTGGACGAACAGCCCTTGCATGGGTTGGCGGAGCTTCTTCCGGTTGTCAGGGTCATCGATGAGGTCGCGCCAGCCCTTGGACACGCACTTGAAGCGGCAGACGGACTTGGCAGGGACGCGGGAGAGGATCTCCACCACGGGGTCGTCAGGGAGGATGGGCACGGAGCCGGCGCTCGTCTTGGAGTAGCTCTCCATGCCTCCGTCCGAGAGTAAATCTCTGTGGAAAAATGGGGACCGGGACAGAGTTTTGAGAGGATGCAATGCGGAGGAAAAAAAAATGCAGCAATGCGGATGCAAAGGCGGCTTACCAGACACCGGAGATGGCCGTGATCGACGGCACCGCCGCAGGTCAGTCCCGAGGATGAAGATCGAATGGGGATTTGGGGGAAATTTCTAAACCCTAGAAGTGGCCGCACGGCCGCACTTTTTTTTTTTTTTTTTTTTTTTTAGTAAAGCCCTCCTTTATTATATCATATTGTAGGTATTACAAACTCCACGGGGGGAAGCTCAAGGAACCAAACATAACGACCAGCTAAAGAGTTTACATGACTTCTAGCTAGACAATGAAGATCATGGTTTGCTCTTCTACTCTCATGAAGCCAATTCCACCTTCGCAAAATTCCCCATGATGTGCTTAATATCCCGAATCACGGGACCATACACGCCGCCCCTTCGCCATAGATGCTTATTTGCATTAGCACGTCACTTGCAATCCTCATAGGCCGGAGATTAAGATCGCTTTAGCGGCGATAGACCTTCCCGGCATGCCATGACTTCGGCGATCTCCGCATCCGTAGCCCCTCAACAACAATTACCGAAGCTCCTAGAAATTCCCAATTTCATCGCGAGCAAACGGTGAAGCTCTTCCGTTGTTCTTAGAAACTGCAAAGATCAACATTGAGCTTCACGGACGCCCCTAGAGGTGCAATCCAAATACCGAAGCCGACACTACCCCTACCGCTTATCCTCGCTTCTTAGGAGATGCAACCTCCAAGTCTTGAATAAAAGCGCTCCGCGAAACAATGTGTCGAGAGCGGGCTCAAATTTATCCTCATGCAATGCCCGCTCTACGGGCATACCAAATCGCCCGTAGGACAACAACCCCCGTAAGCTCCTCGTGTTTGAGTACCTCGAATATACGCTCAAGCCATGCTTTCGCTTCTTGGGTATCAATCGATAGATGAACTCGTGATCTCTTCTCTCTCCAAAGCCCAAACGCTCTTGGCTAGGTTACAATCCAAGAGTGAGTGCCTCCATGAGTCAAAGCGCGCACAAAGAGCATGCGGCATCAGCGCCATGTTCCTCCGGTTGTCGAACCTCACGGTAGGGGACCGAGTGTCTTGCTAATCGCCATAAAATAGGCGCATTTTGGATGGGACGATCTTCCATAGAGTGCTCCATTCTTTTTCCCCGAGCCTTGATATTCAAGGCCCCGAACTATTACCTTGCCAAGCCGACATAGTCTCCCCGAGCTTGACAAGCATACGATCACGCCGATCGAACCGAAGCTCCCCGCCCCTCGTAGTGCCATGCCCAAAAATCGCCAAAAGGTCTCGGACTCGGCGGTATGTTCTCAATGGCCTCCCAATCAACCGGGGAAAAACTCCCGCAAAGATTTGTCGGTTCCAACATCTCGATGTCCGATCAATAAGTTTACAAACCCGCAGGTGGATTTGATTTAACCGGGTGCGGGGGATGCAAAGATACCATCTCTCTAATCCATGAAGACTCCTTGATTTTCGCGGGTTGTGCCCGGAGCCAATCCGACGAATCAGCCCTAGACGCAACACTCCAATTCCGTCCACTATCGCTCTCTCCAAATCCTCGACGGGCGAGGAACCTATCTCTCGCATCCGGTATGTCGAAGTTAGGGAAATAAACCGCTTTGAGAACCCCGGCACTTAGCGAAGTCCGGGTCTTTTAAGAGTCTCCAAGCCCCGGGCGTGCCAACAAAGGCAAGGTTGAACATCTCAATACTCAATCCCGGCCACCCGAGCTCTTTGGCATCACCATATCGCCCCATGCAACCCAAAGACGTCCTCCTCTTTCCTTCTCTAGAACCCCACCGTAAATCGCGGAGTATACCATCGATATGTTTGCATAACCCTCGAGGTAGAAAAAAGCAAGCCATGGAGTAGGTTGGAATAGCCCGGGCTACGGATTTAATGAGAACTTCTTTCCCCCACCGAGAGGCACCTCTCCATCCACCCTTGAACCTTCTTCCACACCCCGTCCTTGAGGTAAGAAAAGGCACCAATTGATGATTGTCCAACATCCGTTGGCATGCCCGTGTAGCGGTCATTGAGGGCTTCCCTAGAAACTTGAAGAATTCCCTTGATCTCTTCTCTAACCACCGCTCTACATCCCTTAGCAAAGTGGATCGACGACTTATCAAGGTTGATTTGTTGCCCCGATGCTCGACAATATAACTCCAATAAGCATTCTTCAAGGTTACCGCATTCTCCTTGTTGGCCCTAAAAAAGCGGTCATCATCCGCGAAGAGTAAGTGACTCACTATCGGAGCCGAAGGAGCCACTTTAATACCACCGAGCTCGATGACCGAGATCGGTTTTAAGAAGGCACGAAAGGCCCTCGCCGCCAATAAGAACAAATAAGGAGAGATTGGGTCCCCTTTGAACGCCCGGTGGGCCGAATGAATCCAACTTGTTGCCGTTCAAAATTATCGAGAAGGAGACCGATCTAACCAAACCTCATAATCATATTCACCCACAGACGATGAAAGCCCAAATTTTGATCATAATCATCCGCAGATAATCCCACCCAAGCCTATCATATGCCTTCTTCATGTCAAGCTTGAGCGCACAAAAACGATTTGTTTGCCCGCTTCTTCTTCATGTAGTGCAAGCATTCATAAGTCGTAATTATGTTATCGGTAATTAACCGACCTGGTACAAAGGCCATCGCTCCTCGGATATGATCTCTCGGTAAAATAGTCCCGAGCTGGTGGCTATTGTCTTCGATGCAATCTTGTACAACACATTGCATAAGCCGACGGGCTTTAAACCGTCCCAACTCATCCGGATCATCAACTTTTGGTATAAGCACAATGTTCGTTGCATTCATGGATGATGGGTCATCTTCCCCACGTAAAACTCTCAGCACCACCACCCGTCACCTCGTCCACCGCATAGATCCCAATGTCGCTTGAAAAAAATGGGGGGAAACCGCCGTGGCCTGGGGCTTTAGTTGGAAAACATTTGAAACGATCTTTGTCTTCACTTCCTCGGGCTTGATCGGTTCGAGCAACATCTCATTCATCTCCTCCGACACCTTCACCGCATCAGAGCTAGCGTTGGTCATTATCGGCCGTCCCCTCCGAGGTATATAGATTCTTATAGAAATCTGCCGTCATAGACGCCATAACCGACTCATCCTCCGTGACACTTCCGTACGCCAATTTCAACTTTGATATCTTATTTCTCTTCTTGCGTTGGGAGGCACGTAGATGGAAGAACCGTGTGTTCCTATCCCCTTCCGCGGAGCCAAGTAATCCGTGAACGCCTGTTTCCACATGATTTCCCTCACGGTAGTTGAGCTCAACAATCCTCCCCGGCAATTTTGGTCTCCTCATAAGATGGGCTCGATCCAGGAGGATCCGACTGAGCGGCCAAGATCTTTTGCAACACCTTCGGCCTCTCGTTGAACACTGCCGGAAGGTCGATCTCTCCCACCCACCGAGGTACTTGGTTATATGAGCAATCTTCTTCAAAAGTCCCTCCAAGTTTGATGCCGGTGGATAGTCCTTCCATGCACGGGATAAAGAGTTCTCAAAATCGCATGTGATTCCCACATTAATTCATACCTGAACCGCTTTTGACGATGGGCTCGTTCACCGCTTCTCGCTTCCACGCTAGTTCTATGGGGCCATGGTCGAGGTCGCCGATGTCGTGCCGGACCGTGGCAAGTGGAAACCGGGGAGCACCGCCCCCCACACGCCAACGCCCGGCCCAACCTAACACGGAGGGCACCTCCGCCCACCCTCTTCTCATACGCCCATCGACGCCCTTCATAGCCCGCATCGTAGAGGCCAAGATACATCAACAAAAGCCTCACGAAATCCGGCTATCGGCTCCAGCCCTCTCTTTGCGCTCCTCATGCTCCGATCGCAAGAGAACTTCATTGAAATCACCAATACACATCCATGGTAGTGCCGATGTCGCGACTAATGAACTTTAACATCTCCCATGTTTTGTGTCGTTCGCACTTGTGCCTCACCGTACACATGTGAGACGCCAGTGGCTCGCCCCATTCATTCGTAATGATTGTGTCTATGTGATATTGAGAATAGGGTAAAATCTCCACTCGGTTTCTTTATTCCAAAAGATGCCAAGGCCTCCACTACGCCCCGAGCTACTTATAGCAAAAGCACACTCAAAACCTAGAGTACTTTTAAGTCCTTCACAGGTGCACGGTGCACTTGTGTTTTCGCACGCATAGATGTCGGGCAAGCTTCTTCGTCATGTCACGAAGCTCTTTAATTGTCGCGGCATTGCCCAAGCCGCTGTAATTCCAACTTAGGCAACTCATTGCTCCGGCGGTCCTCCTCCGGAGGAGGCACGCTGCTCGGACCTTCGTGTTCTCTTCCGTCGTCTTTTTGGGCTTCTTCTTGACCCTCGGAGCTTCTCGCCTCGCCCGCAAGGACCACACCTTCCTTCTCCGCCCCACCGAGACTCGCCGATCGGAGCGGCCGCTCCACCTCATCACCTTCACCGCCATCTTGCCATGGGACTAACTCGCGCCATGACCACCGCCCGAGTCGCCGCGACCCGCCTAACCCACCCCGCTGGGCCGGAAGCCGCACCGACCCTAGATCGGGGCACCCGAAGAGGATGGGAGAAGGGTGGATCGTCGGCGATCAAAGTTGCCTCCCGCAATCGCCCGGGAGTCGTCAAACCCTAGGTCGGGTGCCTAGGTCGGGTCCTTCCGTACGTGCAAGCGGGCCTTGCTCGGCGCTGCGGCCGCACTTGAGCTCCTGGAGTGGGACAAAGGGACGGCAGATGCATGAGGAGCTCCATTGACATTGTGTGTGTGGAGTTTGGGCCTCTCGGTAAAACTAGTTTGGGCCCCGTGGTCCCGGGCGACCGAGATAATGGGCTGCAAAGTTTCAGCTGGTTCAGACGCTTATCGTCCGTTTTTGTTTTGGAAAAGTCCACATTCCCTCCCCCGACTATAACTATGTGAAGTTTACTTTTTCCCCCCTCAACTCTAAAACTGCACAAATCGTCTCCCTCAACTTTTCAAACCATGCATTTTTCCTCCTCGAGCGGTTTTGAGAGCGGTTTGCTACAGTAAATACGGGTTTGGTACAAGAACCATGGTTTGCTACAGTACCAGCACCTTTTGCCTTTTTTTTTTTAAAAAATTTCAGTTGAATCTTTGAAAAATATAGTAAATCATAGAAAAACATAAAAAAAAAAATCCGGTTTTGTTGGACTCACATGAGCAGATCTACACAAAGTGAATATATAATATGATATGCTTTAGTACAAAGTTTTTGCTATGGAAGTTTTTGTCTTTTTCTTTTTCATTTATTTGGTTGGTTTTGAAAAATCATAGAAAATCATAAAAAAAATCATAAAATAGAAAATCTAATTTTTGTTAGACTCCACATGAGTAGATCTATACAAAGGAATATTTAATATGATATGCTTTAGTACAAAGTTCTACACGGTGAATATATAATTAATTAAAATAATTTCAGAAATGCAGCTTCTATAATTATTTTGTCGAACTAAAGTATACCATATTATATGTTCATTGTGTAAATCTACTCATGTGGAGTCTAACAAAATTAGATTTTCTATTTTTAATTTTTTGTGATTTACTATGATTTTTTAAAGATTCAATGGATTTTTTTTAAAAAAGGAAAAGGCAAAGGTGATGTTACTGTAGCAAACCATGGTTACTGTACCAAACCCGTATTTACTGTAGTAAAACCGCCTCAAAACCGGCCGAGGGAGGGAAAAAAATGCATGGTTTGAAAAGTTGAGGGAGGCGATTTGTCCGGTTTTGAAGTTGAGGGAGGAAAAGTGAACTCGCGTGATAGTTGGGGGAGGGAATGTGGACTTTTTCCTTTTGTTTTCCACAAACAACGGGCTGCAGAAGTCTTCAGTGCAGCTATGCTAAAAAAAAAAGAAAAACTAAAAAAGCTTTGCTAAAAAAAGGGGGCTCTTCAGTCCAATGCAGTATCCTATCCACACCACAGAATGGAAACAGCCATGCCTGTCTAGCTCTGTGTCAATGACAAATGGAACCATTTGAGTCACCGATATGTGGGGTTTTAGCCAAGAAATAAATAAAGAACTATAAGAAAGAAGCAAATGCGGGCAAATAAATAAAAACCTCTCGAAGCTAATCACGATAACGTTACAGATGACAAATTAGCAAATGGAGTCACAGCCTAAACACGCACCAAGGACGCAGCAATTAGTGAATGTTTTTTTTTTTATTTACGCGAGGAACACCCCATTTCCATTACACGTAACGTAAAGATAAAATTGAAATACTTCCTATATTATCAAAATAATATGTATAGAGTAATCCTATTTTCTTCTAAAGTGAAAATGCTCATGAATGCGCCTAGTATTCCTCCAATTTTTATATTTCGAATTGGACCCATATTATAGGCATGTTACTATTTGGGGAAAATGTAACAGATTATCCGTCATTACTGAATTTCTGAACTTTATAACTCTTTTGAAGATCGAACCACCCCAGCTCTTTGATGCTTGGTATGATCAGCGAACTTAATAGTACTGTCTGAATTTTTGTGAAATTCATGATTATACTAAATGGTATTGTCTTATTTCTGTCCGCGCAGTTTTTTATCCTTTGGCCTGCACGCTTCTCGCCCGTCCATCCATGATCCGATGCGCTGCGCTTCATTCAGTCTTCCTAGCCCGCCCCGCATCCAAATCGCTGCCCCTGGCCCAGTCTTCCTATCGCGCATTCTCTCTCTTCCCGTCAGACCTATTCTCTCTCTCTCACTTCCTCTTCTTCCCCAAGCTCCTAGCTTCCCCAGGCGATTTTGGAGTCGAGAAGCTACTCCGGTGGTGAGGAGCGACTCCGGCGGCGACCAAGGTACTAAGGCGGCGATGGAGCACCGCGCTCACCGGTAATCCGCGCCGTTTTTTTCGATTTTGATTTGGTTCCCCTTCCTCACCCAAGTCGATTCTATTTCGTTGCATTTTCGAGTTTTTGCAGCGTTGACGAGGTGGATCCGGCGGCTACTGGGGTATTCCGACGACTACTAGGCGAGCGCGGCGGCGAATCTAGGGTCGGGCGTCCTCGTACCCTTCGTGTACCTTTGGCGTCTTCCTCCCCGAGTCACAGCTGCTCCTTCTCCCACGCACGCTCGGCCCCCCTGTAAGGTGGTGCTCAGAAAACTCTAGCTCCTTCGTCATGCTCATCATTTCCAATTTGTTGATCGATGCGACGGGTTCATTTTCCGGCCGTTTTTCTGTTGTATCGGTGATCCAGTCGGCCTTCTAGATCTGCTGCACCATCTCTCTGCCGCTGCATCCCACTTCTCGGATCTCATGTAAGCAACTTTTTCTCTGTCCTCCCTGCTTAATTATGCTCTCCTTTTTTCTAAGTTGACGTATGCTCTGAATATCTGCTATGCTTTTTAATCTGTTGTATGCTCTGAATATGTTATCTAGTTTAGGCAAAATCTATCGATCTCAGTATTGGATGCATATGTTGATCTCAGTACTAGAGTTGTCAGGCTAGGCATCCATCTATGCGTGTGTTGTGCTGTCAGTGTTCATAATTTGGGCTAAATATGTCGATATTAGGGATTGGCTAAATCTGTGGACCCATGTGTTTTTTCAGTTATTTTTCTGACATAGGCTAGGTGTTTCTTGTCACTGTTCTTCATCTGTGGAACCATGGGTTTGCATTTTAAACACATTAGCTTTATGTATCTAGGTGAATCACCGCCCTTAGTTTGTCCATATATGAGTATATGTTGGCCCATTGTTACATCTGTTATGTGCTCTGATATATATGCTCTGCTTTAATTTGGTGTACGCTCTGCTTTAATGTAATGTATGCTCTGATTGCCCTGCTTTAATTATCTCACAGGTAGTGGCGGCAAGCCGGCCAGCCATGGCGGCCGTGAGGTCGGGCGGCATGGATCTGAAATGAGGCAACAGCTAGCTGCTTGCTCGGCGGCGCTTTTGGCATGGATCTGGTCGTGGTAGTGACGACGACGACGCCGACGGAGTGCGAAGCGCCGGTCGGGCGGGCTGACGCGCCGACGCACACGCGCTGCGCGCCCGGTGGTTGAGGCGGCCCGGGAGGCGGGTCCCATGGCGCGGGCTGCTCCGGGCGCACCGGGTGGTGTACCGCACCTGACCTATGGGGACAACTTCACGCCGGAGGCGTGGGAGGAGGAGCGCACCACCAGAGGACCCAGGCGCCACGCACATCGAGTAGCACCGCCCGCACGGGCGCCATCCTCTTCGAGGGACTCACCGACGCCTACGACGCCCCGCCTGCTGGATATCCCGCGCACATCAGGTTTGTTGTACATGGTGGATTGATTAATTTGGCTTTGCTTTGTTGTTGTTTTAGCATCGATCGATCAGTGCGTATTTGATTCAATCGATTAGGTGCGTGCACTTGGGCTCATCGTGCACTAGCAGCCTCTGCTTCCAGTGTGTACTATGCTTATGTAGGGCCCACAGATTTGATTTTATCAAGCTAAGTACAAAGATCCTTGCACTCCAAAGGGATTCACACACATAGCAGGATCAGTTAAACTTGTTTGCTAGTGTTTACGTTAGGTCTATTTTTTTTTTTTGTATGCACCTGTTTTAACATATGTGACTTGTCCAGTACACCTTGATTGGTATGATTTGTACCACGAAAAACCCTACAATCATATTGCTTATACTGTTAGACTCAAACACTTAAACTTGTGTATAGAGAAATATTGATACGAGGTGTAGCTTGTCTTCCCACTGTTTAATCCCCCCATTTGGGACATAGTCATGACCTCTTGCTTCCCTATATTATGACTGTTTTTTTCATTTCTCAGTCCCTACATTTTGTTTGTTGTCTTCCCACTGTTGAGGATTTGTAAACTTTAATTAGAGAGATTTTTTGAACCTGCCCGGTGTTGTATGGTTCCTTTTTTGCAATCCAAGTTGATTAAACCTTCTTGTATGGTACATGCATGCCTGATGCATCCTCCACACTTCTGATTAGTCTAGATGCATGGTGTTATGTTTGGGCTGCTAAATCATGACATGTAGGCAATTTAAGTGTCACATGTTAGCAATTTTAGTGTCATTTGTAGGCAACTTAAACTAAATCAACAAGCAAATTATTGATATTAGCTAAGCATTTTTTAAGTTCTAGGGTTTTAGTATTTTGTCCCCTGTCTTAGTTACTGTGGGCTACACATCTCTCTTTACTTGTCCATGACTGATGTACTGAATTTTACCACTTAGCTTCATGAATTTTAAATGCATGCCCCCTACTAGGCAATATGTAGGGGGCAAATCTTTTAATTGTATGCCCCTACCAGGTAATGTGTAGGGGAAAATTGTGGTAGTTGGAAATCTTTAAAATGCTTGCCCCTACTAGGCAATGTGTAGGGAGAAATTGTGGTAGTCTGAAATCTTTAAAATGCTTGCCCCCTATCAGGCAATGGTAAGGGGGCAAACCCCTACTAGGTAATGTGTGTAGGTGGCAATTGTGGTATTTGGCAAATATTTAAAATGCATGCCCCCTACAAGGTAATTTGTAGGGGGTTAATTGTATTTTAAATGCATGCCCCCTATCAGGCAATGGGTAGGTTGGTAATTGTGATTTAAATGCATGCCCCTACCAGGCAATGTGTAGGGGAAATTGTCTTTTAAAATGCATGCCCCCTACAAGGCAATGGTTAGTGGCAAATTGTCTTTTAAATTACATGCCCCCTCTCAGGCAATGTGTATAGTGGAATTGTGTTTAAATTGCATGCCCCCTATCAGGCAATGGTTAGGGGCAAATTATCTTTTAAATTGCACATATATGTATGCTTAGAGAGCATGTGATTACAAACTATTTATTTTTGTGAACCGAATTGATTGTACAAAACAACTGAAACTTTTTTTACTTTTGTGAACCGAATTGATTATAGAAAATAACTGAATTGGTCATGGAAAAGTATTGAATTGCTTTGTCGATTTATCAGATTTGCTTCTAGTAACAAATCTGTTATTAGGTGATGCAAACTAACAGAAATAGTTCTAGTAATAGAATCTGCTATTAGTGCAGTTGAAATTTGAAGTCTGGTTATTTTTCCCTCAGGTGCTCACTATGATATATGTACTTACATTGGCAATTTCTATTTAATTCCAGGTGTATGATGCTGATTATGCAATGCTATTTTCATTGGAGTTGTCAGACCATGAATCATCAAAATGAACATCTCAGGGAATGTTTCTTGATGCAGGTAATGCTCAGGAAGGAAGGACCTTTCTTGTAATTTACAGAGCCATTCTTTTTTGAGTAGGAAACGCAGGGTGATTATGCAATTCTGTTAGCTTGTGTTACAAAACAGTAGGAAATGCATAACAATGACTTTTCAAAAGGGATGATTTTTTTTTTTAGTATTGATTTTGCTTTATTGTGTTAGGGGAAATACGGTACTGTCTATTGCTCAAATATCTTTCAAAAGCCATACTGAAGTCTGTCATTTTTTTGCTAATTTATGCATTTCTATATCATTTTGCAGCTGTCAGGCCTTGATTCTCCAAAATGAACATGTCAAGTGATATTTCTTGTTGCGGTAATACTCAAGAAGGCTGCAAGATGTATATAAATGTTTTGAGTTTGTTCATACAGACCATGTTAAGTAGGAGTGGGTTTAGTTTGTAATTGATATGACCAAGTTATCAGATCTGACATGTATTGTTTGATGTGATACTAAGCAGTAGAGTTGCTTCTCTAGAACAGGTCTGGCTGGAATTATACTATTACTGGAATCATACTGTGTTGCATGTGCATATCTGCTGGCTTGCTTTTTTTTGGTTGTGTTGGGGGTCTTTACTGGCTGCCGGATTTTTTTTTTTTTTTTTTTTTTGCGATCGCCGGCGGTCGATGGTGGCTGCCCTGTTATTTTGCGTCTTGGGAAAGCGGGTTACATTGCGGGAAGAAGCAAATTTGCTCTCTTTTTTGTGCGCCTTGCCACTCCTGGGCCTTTGGCCAGGTAGCCCAGAAACTTAGTAGGGCGACTGCCAGCCTGCCAGGCAGCCGAGAAAAAAAAACGCGCGCACCAGGGAAGAAACAATTGTTCCCGTGTTTTGTTTGATAAGTTTTGTAGTGGGCAGGCTATAGTGCTAAATCCTGCACGGGCAGGCGTTAGACGCGTCGTAGGATACCGTGAGAGAATATTCTACTTAGCAAATCGAACATTTATTTGACCTTTTCTACGAACAGTTACCTTTTTTTTCCTTCTTGTTCTTTTCGATGAAAATAGGAACAGTGTGCCAAGTTGGCTGGAGGACCAATGTCCTTGTCTTGAGTTCGACTAGAGTTTGTCGCCATTTAAAAAGACTATCAAACGTGATGCCGATCGAATTTGAAACATAATGAACTTCCTAGGCCCAGCACAGAAGACGGTCCGGGTACGAAAGCAACGTATGTACGCATTCCCAACATGAATAACTCGTGGCTTCGCTCAACATGAATAACAGTAGAACCTTCACGCAGATATAACCGCTGGTGTTCCGGAGTTCTTCCGGAAGGTGGTTTGCGAAGCTGACGATTGGGTGAAGGCCGGATTCAGGACGCTTGCTGTGGCTATTGCTTTTGGTCGCAAAATGCTGCTGCTATGTAATCGTTTTCGTTAGGATCCCCAGTAGCTAGGGCGTGTTTGTGTCGGCCGTCTTCGTATGGCCTCTCGCCATCGGGTTTAATTTGTACGTTGCTTAAAAACTTTCCTCCTATAATGAAACATGGGTGAATGGTCCAATCTCAAAAAAAAAAAAAAAAAAAAGACTAGCAAATATGCACATGCATTTGCATGGTGCTCATGTCAATAGTAATAAGCTAATTAAGTAGCTATTTTTGTTGGATATTTTTTTTTTTATCTCGCAACCAGTCTCACTGATTTGCATTATAATTAGCTTAGTCCAATCTTATATCAAATAGGTTTCAGGGCCCATAATAATAATAAACTAGTACAACAAATGGTTAATCCCGTACAGCAACAATTGGCAGAAAAATTGATTCAAGTTAAATATGTAGCTATTATGTTTGAGTTTTTAAAAAGGTGGAAGACAAACAACGACACGCTTGCACACGCATGACACGAACAAATAAAGCTTAGACGACCAGGACATGATATATATGACTATATGAGTGATGCGGCATAAAAAAAGTTCAGCTGCAAACTCATAGCTAGGAAGAAGAATGAGAGTGATGGACCTCGAACCGAAAGACAAAAGAGGAGTGGGAGGACTATGTATGTTTTTTTTTTTATAAAAATGGTTCTTTAACACCACAAAAATAAATCAAGAGTTTGCAAAATAAATATGACGGAAAACTAAACTTCTAATAAAATAGAAAGGCTTCCAAAGCATGCAACCATATTGCCGCATTATCCCATTTACAGCAAGCATCATTCACAATTTATTTTTCTCATGGTTGCATTTTGATTTAGAACCGAAATCAGCGTTTTACCAAAATAGAACTAGAAATAGAGTTCTTATCCATAGTTATCAGAAACAGTTTCATTCATTATTAGCCATATTGTTCATTCCTTAGCTAGGGCTGCTGCGCAACAGGGAAATAGAAATCGCTAGCTGATGTGTCTGATAAAGTATAAATAAAACCACAAAACTGTTATGTTCTAACCATGCCACGAAAACCATAGAGATGTAGGTCCCGTGTATTTTCTTGGATAGCGTGTGAGACTATCGCAGAGCCAAAAGCGCTAGCCGTGTTTTTCTACCCTCTCTTACCTCCACGTCGGCGAAAAACGTGATGTTAGCTAACTAAATCGCTAGCTCATTGAGCTGCCCTTATTAGCCATATTGACCAATAAATAGCTGCAGCCGACAAAAAGGATATAAAGGGTTTTTTTTTTTGACAAGTAAAAGGGTATAAAGGTTTTTTTTTTTTTCACTACAACACAAACCTATTAAATTAAATAACTTCTAAACCTATTCTCTGTGCTTTAGTCTCAGCGTACTCCAATAGTAGTTAAATTATAGTCTGCGATATATGTATTTGTGCGCTTCGCCGACTCTTCCTTGTGAGAGTGATATAAATTCGAAAGAGAGACTTATCTATCTGTGGACGTGTGATTCCAAGCATGCACAAGAAAACGTGGTGGTGGTGCGTATTCAAGCGTCAAAACCTTGTGTATGGAAAAACCATGCAAACGTGAATGCCTGATCTTTTGTTCCTCGAAGTGTCCCTATATGAGTGTTTTACGATGACTACTGTACATACAACCTTCCGTCCTCCCGCGAATAAATCACTGACTACTGTCACATTCAGATCTCAATCGATTCCTATATAATATTTTTTTCGAAACCAAGCTTGGCTCTGTACTTCATTGAGAGAAAAAAAAAGATGGTTAAAGATACACGACTTGTGCCCTTCCCATGTCAAGATTACATTGCGGCGCAGGTAAAACATTGACACACAAGGCACCGGCTTGAACGATGGCGCTAGAAGGTGTAAAGACACAAGGAATCGATTCCTATATATTCAACCCACATGCTTGTTGTTTGACAGATTATTTAATAATCAAATCAGATATAGAGATCGATGTTTTGCAGGCGGAGCATGCATTTACACGTACGTACGGATCTATCTACTCTCATAGTGTCATCCATATCTCTCAGCCATCATGCCTTGAACTGCAAACTAAAAATTATAGAGTAGCTGGAAAATCTATCATATCATATATATTATATAACCAAATTAATTGTGATCATAGAGCATCTAGTAATAAATAATATATAGGAAAATGAAAGGAGAGAGAGTGCTGATAGATAAGCAAGGTGTGAAAGACTATAAATAACCCCTACATATATATCTAAATTATTACTCCCTCCGTTCCAAATTACAAGTCATTTTGTTTTTTTATTTATCCATTTGTTACCTATCTGGACACATTATTTATATATAGGTACATAGCAAAATAAAATATGAGCCGTTTTACAATACTTGAATTTGCCTCGCATTGCCTCCACAAAATATTAAGAAATTTTTTACAATAATTGAGGAAAAATTGACTGGCTGACATCGACCGAGAGCGGCCGATCCGGCGACAACGAAAAGTAGGAGGCAAACCTGAGGCAATGGCATGGAGGCAACCGGAGTCAATTTTTGTGTCTATGACGGTGGGCCATATGAGCAAAAATCCCCTCCCGTTGCCTCCGCAAACGTGGGGACTAGGACAGGCCGGTAATTCCATTTTCGTAGATCTATTTTTGATCAAGGGTAAAATAGTAACTCTATAAATATAAAATAATAATTTTTGCTATTGAGGATGGCGGTGTGCGTGTGATTTTTGTAATTAAATCCAGTTTTTGTGCTTCAGTTGTATCCAAGATTCCAAACTGTGCTAATTTGGGATTGTGTATACCATGCATCTTCACCATGAGAGATAGGAAAACATAAATTAATTCAAATTGTTGTGAACTGATGCATACGAAATTAATTAAGGTAAAAGTAGCAAGATGTCGCCCACCACCGACGACAGGCCTCGGCGGTGGCCATCAGCGGATTAATTTGATCGGACCAACAAACTTGATGTAAAGAAAAACCCCACGTGCCTGCAAGGAACCAGAAGTCAAATCTATTCGAATGCCAGACCTATAGGCGTACAGTTCAGCGGCTGCAAGGATCTTTGTGTTGGGCGATGACGAGAGTGCGATGGGGGTCGACGACATCGGCCACAGGATCGGGAATGAGGAGGCGCGGGGGCGACATAGATGACCAACATACCCTTTTATGATGGTAATTAATATTTGAGCCGTTTTACAATACTTGAATTTGTCTCGCATTGCCACAAAATATTAATTACCATCATAAAGGGTATGTTGGTCATCTCTATCGCTATTCCCGCCCCCCTCGATCCCGATCCTGTGCCCGATGCTGTCGCCCTGACTCCCCATCGCACTCGTCATCGCACAATGCAAAGATCCTTGTAGCCGCTGAACTGTACGCCTATAGGTCTGGCATTCTACTAGATACTCCCTCCATCTCAAAATAGTGGACGCTCTAGCGCTCAAATTTTTTTCTCAAAAAAGCTTGACGTTTTAGCTTCTAATCGTAGGTCCCCAGGCTATGCCAGTCCATGCAACATCTCCCTGTCGGCCACTGTTGAGGATAAAAAAAAAAAAAAAAGGAAACGATGGGAGGCCGAGAGGTGCTCAGGAGAGAGAATAGAAAAGGAGTGGGAGCGGGTTTTTTATACCGGGTCGGTTTCCCGCGGTAAACCGCGGTTAGCCGGATTTTCCCGGTCGGCCCGTATCGGACCGGCCGGTATAAAAGATTTGAAATTCAAAATCAAAAAAATTGAAAAAAATCGTGGAAAAATACTATAAAATAGTTTGCGATTTATAGAAGCCAACGGTGCAATACTTTTCAAATTTGAGTTCGTTTGGTATAAAAATTTCAAATCTAAGTTTGAAAAAAAAAAGAAAAAGAAAAATACACAGCCGGCCCATTAAGGCCCATTAAATCATGAAGGTCGAAAAACATACTAAACACACTCAAATTTGAGTAATTTTGACATCATTGGATTCTACAAATCATGAAGTATTTTTAGGAATTTTTTTTAGCATTTTATAAAAAAATTAAATTTTGAATTTTGAAAAACCGTTCAAACCTCTCAAACCGCTCGGTAAACCGTTTATACCGCCGCAGAAACCGCCTTCAAACCGACCGGTAAAAAGATTTTTACCGAACGCCGAAAATTTGAATTCATTTGAATTCAAAACCCAAACCGTCCTGGGTAATCGGGCGGTTTACGAGAACCGACCGGTAAACCGTTTCCTCGACCCCGGCGGTTTTAGGGTTCCGGTCGGTAAAAACCCCGAGTGGGAGACGGTGGTGCATGCAGGTGAGAGAATAGTCGAACTGCGAGTAGGGGCATGCAGGACTTTTACCACTCACCTTGGTACTCGCGTTTGATGCTAGAACGTCTACTATTTTGGTATGGAGGGAGTATGAGTTCTGGTTCTTGCAGGCACGTGCAGGCACGTGGGGTTTTCTTTACATCAAGTTTGTTGGTCCGATCTAATTAATCCGCTGATGGCCGCCGCCGAGGCCTGTCGTCGGTGGTGGGCGACTTTGGCGCTACTTTTACCTTAATAAATTTCGTATGCATCAATGGATCTACGAGTTCCCAACAATTTGAATTAATTTATGTTTTCCTATCTCTCCTGGTGAAGATGCATGACATACATAATCCCAAATTAGCACAGTTTGGAATCTTGGATACAACGAAAGCACAAGAACTAGATTTAATTACAAAAATCACACGCACACCGCCATCCTCAATAGCAAAAATTATTATTTTATATTTATAGAGTTACTATTTTACCCTTGATCAAAAATAGATCTATGGAAATGGAATTACCGGCCCGACCTAATCCCTCGTTGGTATATCTTATAGCATAAAATGTAGAGGTTTTTAAAAGTGAAATAAAGGGCTAAAAATGAATATTAACATAGTATAGGGGGGCGACTAATTAACATGATTCCATGAGTTTTGGTGATTTATATATATTTCAGGGATTAAACAGGAATATGCCCAAGAGTTTGCAAGCCCTACGACATAAAGATGTATCCGTGAAGTAATCCAACTTGGAACCCACGCAAGAATATTCTAGAAGACACGAGACACAATTTGGGACCCACACGCCCAGGTAAGGGCGCGCCGCCCTTGTGGGCCCCCTTGTCAGCCTCTGCTTCTAGGTCGGTTCATAACCGCCTATGAGGAGCAATCTAGTCCATCTATCAAGGTCGGTTTGATCCAATGGCTGTGGTGCATCCGCCGGGGCTATATAACCAGACCCCCTGACCCATGGGTGAAACCCTAAGTCACTCTACTCCATACTAAGTCCATCATCAAGACCCCAAGTCAAGATCCCAAGCCCTAGTTCCACCATAATTAGAGCAATAGCTATCTAGGCTAGTTCTAGAGGAAGTCAAGTATTGGCTTGGATTCCTCGATCGTCAAGAAGTAGCGGGAGCCGAACTTATCGTGGCTTCTCTCCTTGTATCTAATTTGTAAGTATTTGGTTAGAATACTATTGCTATGACTTTATTCTATTCAATGATTATATTGTTAGTTATATGCTTCTATGCTTGTTATGATTATATATTTAGTTTAATATGTTTGTCTTTATATTCAAACATGGAGTCGTATAGCGCCCCCTTAGTTGCGCACTTTGTGGGTGGTCGACAATGTGTAAACGTGGTGTTTATACAATATTTGCCTGCGACATCACCCTATGTTCTCGGGAAGTGTGGTAGATCGTGGATGTGATATTGCCATTGAGTCCTTTGTAATCCACCCCCGAATGTGGGGCTAGTTGAGCTTTTATTACTATGGTAGACTTGCTTTGTTCCCGATCTTTCTTAGTAATGTTCACCATGTGTAGATATATTGCTTTCATGCCATGATGACTAGGTGTATTGCACTAATTGTAGTATGCATTAACATATAAGTAGGAGTAACTTTGGAATATTCTATCTGCTCTACCTATACCATGTTATTTAGCCTGTTATGACACCTTCTAGTGGCACACCATGATCTTTGACTTGGCAATTATCATTATTATCATTTATCTTATTACCTTTATTATGTGACTTACCTAGTTTGAGTTTAGTATGATGCATATGGTTTACTCTACATTACACCATTGGCAAGTGAATCAACTTAAATCATCAACCTACCCATAGCCTACCCCTTCCCTGTGGTAAAATATAAATACGATACCTGGATAGACTCCTGGTGAAGTGCTATAATTGGGTAATTCTATCTGTGCGCTTGCAGATACCATAATTATATTACCATTGCAAGAGATTCAAGTGCCATATTAAGAATATGCAATCACACATTTCTTAGCGTTGTAAGCTAGGGTGACAGACTAGTTTAAGTAAGCAATGCTAGAATGTGTGGTACATCTTTGTGCCTATCTTGGTGAGATTAACTCCACCATAGATAATGTTGTAGAGTCATACACCATAACTAATTCCGTCTAACTATTTTAACTCTCCGCCCTAACCCTTCTTTGGAATGTGAGATTAACTCCACATCCGCACAAACTTATTAGATAGATACCATTATACATTTCTGGCGCCGTCCCGAGAGTGGGTCTTAAATCCATTCTTTTGTGATTGCATTAAGAATTAAGAAATGTCAACAATCCCCGGTTTTTGCGGAGGCAACGGAGGCGATGTTTGCTCATATGGCCCACCATCATAGACACAAAATTGCCATTGGTTGCCTCCATCCCATTGCCTCTGGTTGCCTCCTACCCAATTTGCCGCCGGATCGGCCGCCTTCTCGATAGATGTCACCATTGAATTTTTCCCAATTATTGTAAAAATTTCTTGTGTTAGTTAGTACGTGGGTACCAAATCACATTGCAAACTTTTATAGTTTTACTAAATTGCGAAAATAAATTTACCGAATTCTATATGAAGAGTTTTAGATGGCATACCCTGAAGTAAAATCCTATATTTGCCCTTTGCCTAATATTAGCTAGTTTTATCCTAAAAAATACTAATCTCTATATCTCTATAACATAGAAAGAATGAAAAGTAAGACTTCTTTTTTGGTGCGACATTGGTTTTGGTACTTCTATGCCGCCCGCATGCGATCCGGCGCCTCCACTCCCTCCATCGTCCATGTGAAGGAAAAAAAAAAAGGAAAGTCAACTCCCCATATAAGGCAACCAATGCACGTGATTTCTCCTTCCTTTCCTTTTCTACCACTTCCTTTCCTTTAGTACCACAAAAATCATTCAATCAACCAAAAAAAAAGAATGTAAGGCATCATTCAATCAAATAAAAAAAAGAGAAAGTAACGCTCATCCGCCTGCCATCACCCACACGGCCACGCCGCATGCGATCTCCTCCTGTTCTCCTCCAATCACGCTCGAGATTTTATAAGTGTGGTAATTGTTACATTTTATCAGTGTAAATATCACAGGTGATCTAATCTCTACAATATAAAAGGATGAAAATAAGATTTTTTTTTATCATGCGATAAAAAACTCTTCACTCGGTCGCTCCGCCCCTGTGATCCAAGTCTCGCTCCGTCGCTCCGCGCCCCATGTGATCCTTCGCTCCGTCCCGCACGGCAATTCCTCCGATGATCACACAATCCCTTCCTCCACCCACCGCAGCCATCATGTCGTAAAAAATTCGGACCCCCCGCGAGAAATTCGTCCAACGAGCTCACGGTTTCCTCTCCTCCGCAAGGCCGCGTGTGGCACTGCCTTCTTTAACCGCCGCCACGCCCTGCTCCTACCTGCCCGCCGCCACCGAGCTCCGATCCCTGAGCCACACTAGTGTCGATTGGCGCTGCTCTGCCCCAACGGCGATCGCCAGTCCCTCCCTACACGGCACGACGCTCCCTGCCGCGGCGCACCCAATCTCCACTCTTTCCCAACCGTGGCAAGCGAGACGCGCCACCGGTCTCGCCGCCACTTCTCGTCTTGAGCACATCTACTTCTCGCTGCCCAACTTCGGTGTTCTCCCCACGCCGTCCACAAAGCGCCGCACCGCCTTCGGGTAGGCACTAGCCGAGGAGTCCCCCCCACCCCAGGCGCCAACGCGTCGTCATCCTGGTTCCCCATTCAAGCTTCTACGCGCCCTCGGGTTCGCGCGGCGCGTCGAGGGGCTCGAGTTCAGCGGGGGCCTCGTTCGTTGGCACTACAATGGCTGCAGCTTCATCCGGCCCGACGCAGGCGATGCAGACCACGCCGTGAAGGCTGAGCTCGCCCCCGGCGCGCGGTGTCATCACCGGAAAGAGCGTTGTGGTCGTGGGCGACTCACCAGTGCGCGACACTAACTTGAGCAAGATCGTGCGGCTCGTCCATGACGCCAACGCGAGGGAGGTGCATATGTGGATCACGAGCCTACCCGTGGTGGGCTCCTGCCTCTACGGCATTGACACGCCGAGCGAGGGCGAGCTCATCTCAACTGAATGGACTTGGATGGCGTTCGCTGGGAGATTGGCAACGACTCCCTACCTTCCTCTCGCGGGGCAAGCTGCACAACATCTACGGCCAAGAGGCGGGGACTCTTGACGCGTGCTTCTCACGCAACTACCGTATGCAGCCCACGCTGGCCGACCCGCCACCGAGCCGGAGGAGTGAGCCGGGGAGCAGGTGATCTCTGCCGGGCGCCGTCCTTTTGCACATCTAGGTTGTTGGGATTCAGCTCTGTTCGAGAGTTGGACAATTTTTCTTGAACTTTGTGTTTTGAATTAAATGTCGGTTTAATGTCGCTATTTCATTTAGCAATATTGTTATCTTATCATGCGATCCATTTGTTTTTGGTAAAAAAAAAAATAATTATCCCGTAACAACGCATGGGCTCGATACTAGTTGTTATACTAAATATGTGTCATTAGATAGATTCATTATTAATATCATGATTGCACAACATGCATGTTTGTTTCCTTTATTTAGTCTTTTAATTATGTAACGTGTACTTATACTTAAATATGGTATCTGTGAGTAGTGTGTGCACGTGTATTTGGGTAATTTAGAGTTATTTATTTCTTTTTTTCATTATAGCATTTAAAGGTTTTGTATTAAGTTTCAAAATGTCAGTGGCTGGTTTCTCCTTTCCTAATTTTAAGTTGCTGTTTAAATTTAAGGATTGAGCCTCGCAAAAAAAAAAAAAAGGATTGAGTTGAAACCATTAGAAAATACAGTTAAATAAAATGTTTTTGGAAGATTGAAATCTCACATGTGACTATGTAAACAATGCTACTTTTTTTTTTTTTTTTTTTTTTTTTTTTGCGAAAAGTAAACAATGCTACATTGACATGATACGTATACTGAACAACAGTTCTATCTGGATCCACTCTGATATTGGGACACACATCTTCGACCTCCGGCGTGATGGATGATTTTATAAGGTTCGCGCTTAGCAAAAAATAGCAATTAAACTAGACTTAAATTTCCTTTGAAAAGCTTGAGAGCAAAAATTGAATCTCAGCTCAATTTCGATCACAAATTGACGTGTGAGTCTCCGACGTCGCGCGCCGCCGGTGCAGTCATGCATGGCTTGCCGACACCGTCGTAGGGTAGGGCGAGTAGCGTCTCGGGCTCTCGGCGACGAATGCTGAACTGAACTACCGAAGGGACGGGAGATCGAAGTGAGGGTCTCCACTGCAACTAATCTCTCGTGATCACCCCGAATGGCCGATCGTCAGTAATTTCTCCCAACTCGCGCGCGATGGAAAGCCAAGGCGTCAAATCCGTGTTAAAAATCAGTCTCCCGTCGCGTGGGCCTTGGCCTGTCTGGTGGTTGTGGCAGTTCAGGTAAGTGTCTATGCGCGCGAATTGGCTTGTAGTCCAATGGTAGGGCGGTTCAGTGGGGACGCTACCCACCAGGGTTCAAATCCTGGTGCTCGCATCTTTCTTGGGATTTTCCAGGATTTCCCGGCGTTACGCATTAAGTGGTAGCGACGTTCGTCGGCGACGAGGCGCCAATGGTGACTTCGAGAATCTCCGGATCTGCCGGTGCTCGTCCTTCGGAGGTGCTCATAGGGGGGTAGGGTTTGCGTGACGTGTGTTCATAGGGGTGAGTATGCGTGCGTGTTGTGAGCGTCTGCGTTGTACTGTGTCATTCTCAAAAAAAAAAAAGAAAGGTAAGTGTCTATGCTAGCACGGTTTAGGTAAGTGTTAATTTTTTTTTTGAAAATACGTATATGTACATGTAAACTTTCCAGGGTATCAACATACCCGGCATACCCTGTAGGTCCGCCACTGATATTAGGCAATGCATATACCCCGAAATTCAACCTTATAGTATTGAATTTGGCATTGTGACACTGTAGTACTGAATTCGGCACTGAAATTTGGCACTCGTAGTACTGAATTTTGCATTATGCCATTGAATTTGGCACTGAAAACAGGATTCGATGTGATGGAGAATCTTGGTGATGTAACGGGAATGTCAACCAAACTTTAGGTACTAAACACTATAGTTACATGGAGACTTTCCTAGTGTTTAAACTGATACAATATATATGGGAATAATGGAAGTAGCTAGCTGCAATTTCGATTGTAACTAACAAATTTGTGGTGTGTACATTTAGCTATAATTCGTGATGGACAAGTAGTATATTTATCTAGGATAATTTATTGCAGGAAGGCTAGGTGAAGAGAAGAATACAAATCGCAACCAAAATGGAGAAGGCACGGCCGAGCCTACGCTCTGACACAAGCCTAACAATCATCATATAGAATGACCTACTATGCGAGCGCCAAATGGCGCCCTGGGGTGTGTTTAGATCCCAAAATTTTGGGCAAAATTTTGAACGGATGGGACATGCATGTCACATCGCACAATCGTAGCACATTTCGTTTGTTAGTGGTAAATATTATCCTACCATGACGTAACTAGGCTTAAAATAATCGCCTCGCAATGTATATCTAAACCGTGCAATTAGTTTTTTTATTTACCTAAATTTTATCTTGGCCGGCAAGCGTTTTTAGGTGCATTGAATGTTTCGATGTGATAGGATGTGATGGGAATGCAGAAATTTTTGAAGGAAAATTTGGCCTCTAAACACACCCCTGGATCCATGAACCACACACACACACACACACAAGCTGATGGATACAAAGGTCCAAGATAGCCTTCAAGAGACGAAGAAAGAAACAAAGGCAAATTTGCTGTAATCTATTTTGTTCAAAACCTCGCTTTTAATAAATCACTGTAGGGGCGCCACGCCCCTCCAGCTTTATCAAAAAAAAAAAAAAAAAAAAAAGGTCCAAGATATCAATGTTTCAGGTCTTACATAAGTACACCTGTACTGCATTCATTTTCCTAAATTTGTTTCTTTTACAGCCGTCCATTTCAGTTCACAACATTGCTATTGCCACAACTGTTCATATATTTTAAAATGGAGTAGCTATTGGAGTGAATGACAAATAGGTTGCTCCAATCGAAGGCATCTGTACCTTCTTGGTCTTTTGGTCAAAAGCATCTATATCCGTGCATGTGAATGAACCAAACCTGCTACATTGTATTCCATCCATTCAGAAAAAAATTAATTCTTGTCTTTGAGGAGCTAAATAGTTTTAAGTTTGACCAAATCTTTATACAAGTACCACATACCATTAGAGTAATCACAGAATATATATTTCTTGCAGTGTGTGTATCTATTTGGACTCATAAATGTTAATGACATGTTGAATAAATTTAATCAGAAGGTTTGACTCAATCGAAATCTAGAATTGTACCTTTTTGGATGGAGGTACTCGTATATAAATGTAGAATATAACTCAGTAAAGTAATCCGAAATGACTCGTTATTTGTCATATATACATTCTTAAATGCAGTTGAGCTGTAGTACGTAGACCAGGGCATATATATGAAGGAAAAGTTCAAAATAAGTTGGATATATAATGACAAAACATGATTCTAGCTAGCTAGGTGTGATGATACAATAATAATCTGAGGATATATAGTCCAATTGTAGACATTAGTTCCATTTGAACTGCATAACTGGCGTTTATTATACTCCCTCCATTACGAAATGTAGGGCGTGAGGGAGTTTTGTTTTTTGATTTTTTTCTTAGGCACCGCATTTCAATCGAGAGGTTGCATTTAATCCTATGCATGGGAACCGAAGCTTTTACAGTGTTTGCATTTCAATGGAGTATTTAGGAACCATGTCACCAATACAGTAGAACCGGTGTACTGATCGATGATTTCTACTACCTCCATGCTAAAAAAATTCTACTGTAGTTTTGTTATTAGCTATTCAAACTGTATGAAGTTTAAATATACTAAGAAATACTTCCAATATTATTGATACATGGTGTCACAGGATTCGGCCGACCCGGAGGGGGGCGGGCGGGCGGGCGGCTAGGAGGGGGAAGCCGCCGCCTCCACCTCTCCCTCGCTCCATGTCATCATCGAATTAGATTAAGATTAGGACTTTTAATGTGAAGGAGATATTTCCAATCTATTAGGAAAAGAATAAGAGTTTACTTGTGAAAGGTATTCCGAAATATAAGAAAAACCTTTAGAGATGGCTTGAGATACAAGTTCCATAGGCAAGGGGAATGTAATCTTTTAGGAACAAGCAAATAAAAAAAAATATTTCAGCTCTTACTCTCCCGCCCCAGCTGCCTCCTCCTCCCCTGCCCCCGTGCCCCGCACGCCGCCCCTCCGCTCGCGCACGCGCTGCCCTAGGAAGCAGCCCTGCCGCGCCGTCGCCGGCCCGTGTCGCTGCCGCCCCTCCTTTGTGCATTTTTATATAATTTTGTTAAAGAAAAACAGTTGGATGCGAGTGAGACTGTGTGAGTGAGTTGTTGGGGACAGAGAGGTAATAACTAGTATATGCTTCATGCATGCCAGTCCAAGCGGCTGAGCAAGTACTTTATCACAGTTCTAGAGACACGTCTCGTAGCGCTAAGAACAAGAGACACAGGAACATGAGTGTTGTTAAAATCAAATCTACGCCTCTTCTTCTTACAAATCACGTCCGATCCAAAACTGGAATCTTCCGAGCAAACCACAAGCTTTCACATTTTGATTCCCTTTATGAATGCTGCAATTGTTTGCTAAAGCTACGTGCCATTTATATACTGCAAACAGTGGTGGCCTGATTAATCCTGACATATAAAAAAAGGTCAATGACTAATAAACTAAATATATAAATGGGGCTTGGTCGTCATTGACCTTTTTTTTATGTCATGTAGTGCTCCAGTGTTACGAATGAGCGAGAGCAACTGAACGATGATTCCTATGTGTGTGTTTGGATCAGATCCTTGCTCTTGCTTTGTCTTGGCAGTAAAAGTTGAATTTTCTCGAATGTTTTCGTCGCAAAGTCGATTGGAGTAAGAGACGCATACACAGCAGCTAGCTTTGCTTTTTCAGCTAGCTTTGTTTGTTTTTTCTTAATCTTTTACATTTCTTATAATTTCTGCTTACATCAGACAATAATTTCTTATATGTAGTTCTCTGGAATGTTCATGGTCGTTGTTACATCAGACAATAGTTTCTTATGTAGTATAGGAGTAGCATGTTGAATCGTTAACCAACAGCAATACAAATACTGCAGCCACCCATGACGTGCAATAGCGCCTGGTATTCAGCGAATATGTAATTAACGTGGTACGAGATATTTAAGTGTTTACTTTATACTGTATATACAACAACTCTAACACAAGCCCTCCAATCAGAGCTCCTACTTACTTATATAGATTTGATCTTTTTCGTCTACTCTAACATATATAGGCCCTCAAATCCATTCCGGTAGACGCTAGTATGTATATGGGAAACATAAGGTGACGAGCATTAGAGACAATACGAACAATGGGGTCGCGTAAATCGCGTTGTTCCAATCAACTAAGCTAAGGGCCGTAAGGGTCGGCGAGCAGCAACAAAAAAAAGCATCGTGGGTCGAGTGACTCATCACGAAAGAAGCTACTTTGAATGGGTCTATCCGGGGATGAGATGGGCGTCGGTAGGGGAGCCGCTCCGGGACGAGGGCTTCACCATGGAGCAATGCTGGAGGGGAGAGAGTCAGGACGAAAAGACATGCGACAATATGTCGGTGGAGAAAAAAAAACAATTCTGGTAAAGAAAGTAGGGAGCTCTCTATGCCTCATGGAAGATGATGTGATAGGAAGAGATAATGATTTAGGTGCCTGTTGGAGTTTTTTTTTTTTCTCTGTTTTGGCAAAAAGAACAGAGTATAAGTCAATGTTTACGGTCGGTTTAGAGAAGCTCTTACTGTTACGCTTGCGGCTCTTAGACAAATAACGTTTCGTAAGGTAACGCGATGCTGACATGCTGTGCTCTAACTAGTTTATATTTGGCTGAATTTTAAATATCAAAACAAGTACACAAATACACAACTGAATTTTGACCTAAAAGTTTTCTAGTATTTAATTAAAATACTACTCCTACTAGGTACGTATAGTACACCTGATCATAGATATATCTAACCAATCACTTAGCACTGATAGATTGAAGGTCAGAACACGGTATTTTGGCCGGTGCGTGTTTATCGTGAGAATTCTCCTGACGCGAGAAGTCGCCTCGCGGTACAAGACTTGCACCGTATGCGTAGTGGGACCGTGCGTTTCATACGTGGCAGCTATCAGCGATTTAAAGTCCGCAATAACGTGACACGTCACCCTGTTGGTCTTTTGCGTACAAACGCTGGGCAGGCCTATTCCTGAGTTTCTTTTTTCCAGTTTTAATTGAATTGTTAATGTACACTGAATCATAAGCTTCCTCAGCTGCAAAAAAGACTCACGGAAACGGAAATGTGTGAGCCTTTTCGTTTGACCTCGAGATGAGATGGATTGGAGGTAGAGGTGGATATGATTTTGATTTGTAGATCAGCGGATTAAACTTATTTCATCCCATGATATTTGTCTTATCTCGATCTCTTCATAAATATTACGCCACGTTAGCTTATTTAATTTACATAAAACCCAGGACCGTGGCCTCAAATTTTATTGTAGAAAGGAGTGTATCGCATGGCAACATATAATGCCATCACCCGTAAAAATAATATTCAGAGGTGGTTTGGATCACCGAAGAAACTGTGGTGTCATGTACTAATTTGAACAAGACAAAATTTATATTAAAACTATATCTTAAGGCATTTGGGCAAAGCCGGTTGCAAATTTAAAACTGTCTGTGCAAATTGTCACAGAATCGATTGGATTCCGCGATCGGTGTCACGTCGGCGATGAACTGGGCGGGCGGCGTAATCGGGGTTCTTTGGGGAGGGATTAGCGCTTGGCGCAATCAGGGTTCTTTGGGGCGCTGGCGCTGGCGGCGTAATCGGGGTTGCCGGTGACCGGCGGCAATCAGGGTTCTTTGGGGCTGTTGAGAAGAGGAAGAAGAGGGAGGACGACGGCGGGGCGCCGCGCGCCGCGGCCGGCGAGCCGGGTAGGTGGGCGATGGGGTGCGGTGGCGCTTCGTGCACGAGGGGGAGAGGGAGCCTAGGGCCGGAGAGTCGGGCGTTGGGTGTTACCCCTTTATTTTTCTTCTTAAGATTCAACTGATTACATCTCCCTTGTATTTATAGTCCTGGAAAGACTTGCATGAGAAGTAGATCTCATTTATTTTCTAATCTATCCTATATTTTATCCCTAAATAATATTACTTAATGAGGAAGCAAACGACGCGATGACGGGCCGGGGCGGCGGGGCGGCGGCGGTGGCTGTGGGACGCGGCCTGCCCCCCTCCTGGGCTCTTGGGCCGGCCTTTTAGGGTTGTGACAAGCCCTTTTGGGCCCTCTCTTGACAAAGATGTGACATCTCCCGCCGTTCGACGAGGCGGCGCGTGCCCACGCTGTCGCCCAATCCACCCGCTAAGGGCGGCGTCTGCCGAAAGGCTGGGAAGACGTGTTGTTACGGCCATAGCTTTCTTTGGAGTTGGCCCGTCTTTTTTCATTGAAGTCGTTGACGAAGGTAGCGTTGTCATTGAAGCTGATGTCATAACTCAGGTTACCGGGCGTAGACGCGTTGAACTTTGAAGCTAAATGGATGGCGGCGGATGGCATGGTTGGCGGGGGTGGACGCCAATCATGTCGCGGCGCCTAATCTGCGTGCTCCCGCCGAGCTTGTTGGTTCCAGCGATGTCATGTAGCTTGTCGTCGGCCGGTGTAGCTAGTTGAGGAAGGGTGAGAGCCTCCGCGGTAGTGACGAGGCCGACGAGGTAAGATTGATGTTGGTGGCGTGTACCTCATGTCGTCGTCGGTGAAGCTTGCAAATCGAAGTTTCTTCAAGACCTCATAGTAGATGTGGGGCGTCGAAGAGACGAGCGAGTTGAATCGCTTCATCGATTGTGCGGGGCGCCTCCCACTGTAGTGCGCCCCGTTGCGTAGCATGAATACCATTGGCGAACTCAGAGGTGCTGATGTAGTCGTACGTGGCTTGTCCCGTGTCGAGGGCGTAGATGAAGTTGACCATGTCGTCACCCTGCCGAGGTTGCACGAGGTCGCTGGTGGTGTCGCCATTGCTCGGCAACTTGAAGCCGCTGAGGAAGACATCGTGTGTAGGTGTTCCTGTCCCTCAAGTGGCACCTTGTTTGGCATGGAGATGAACCGTAGAAGTACTGCTATTATCGGGTGGATAGCGACATACCCGTGTCTTTGGTGGAGCTGATGTTACGTTGTTGTGATGCTGATGGGGGCACCTTCGCGCCGGCGGGTTGGGCGCTGGTGTCATCGGGAGTCCGATTCTTTGAGGGTGAGGGTGCCCACAATGCACTTGCAAGTGTTGTAGCAGGAACAGATATGCAGGTTGCCCGATTGTGTTCTCCGCCATTGTGGATGTCGGCATGTCCAGCAGGTTTGGCGGATTGATCTTGTCGTCGAAGTTTGGCGAGTGAACGACTGTCTCGTCGGCGGCGCCTGGGGGGCGTTGGTGTTCTCATCTGTGGCGGCGCCCATGGGGCGACGTCGTGGGTCGCCCGATGTCGACGTTGGCCGCTAGGAGGTCGTCATTGTTCGTTCCTTGAGTTGTTCTTGGCGTCGGGAATGTCGTGGTTGTCGACGTGGTTGCCGCCCATGGTGTGCATGGCGTCGGCAATGTCCGTGACGTTGAGGTGAGGTGGGCGACGTTGGGAGGAACGTCAGGCGATGTCGTTGTGTTGCCCATGTTGATGAAGATGTTGATGATGTCATTGATGCCCGGGGGACGTCATGGATGGCGAAGGTGTTGACGTCGTTGTTGTTCATGGCGCGTGTTGTTCGTGATGTCAAGATCAATGACGTCGATGTCGCCGTCGGTTGATGTCGTTGTATTCCCCGTAGGGATGTTGGTGTTCCCTGATGTCCCCGATGTCGAGAGATGACCTTTGTTGATTTTGTAGGAACTTATCCGGACCGTTCTTTGGAGCCTCACGATGTTGGCCTAGTTGGGTAGGCTTTTCGTCGAAAGCAACGGTGGACGTCGGTGGTAGCTTGCTGATCCGATCTGATCCGACCACAACAGGGGCATCCTCGGGGTAGACGTGTCCATTGCTTGTAGCGTCGATGATCGTGGAGGGGACGGCGTCGGCGGCGCCCATGGGAGCACCGTTGTCGTCGGTGGCGCCCATGGTGGGGGCGGCGTCGAGGAGATCGTCGAGCTCACTAGTGGCCTTCATGCGGGAGAAGTGGCCAGCGAAGATGGCGTGGTGCAGGGGACGGAAGGATGGAGCTATACTTGAGCTTGATGTAATTGGAGATCGCAGCTTTGTCGGGGTGTTTCGGGTCCAAGCGCGTAGATGGCCTCCATGATCATCTCGGTATGGCGACATCGGAGCGCCATCGAATCAACGGTGGTAGCGTGGCTGGATCGCACCCGATCTCCGGATACTAGCCGTCACAGATCGGTTGGATTCCGGTGATCGGTGACACGCCGCGACAAACCGACGGGCGGTGGCAATCAGGGTTTAGGGGTGCTGGTGCCGGGCGGCAATCGTGGTTGCCGAGGGGCTGTTGGAGAAGAGGACGAAGAGGAGGACAGCGGTGGCGCCGGGCGCCCGCCAGCCCCGGGCGGCGAGGTGGCGGCGCGGGCGCTGGCGGCGCATGGGGATGCGCCGGCGCCGTGCACGAGGGGAGAGAGGGAGCCTAGGGGCTGGAGATCTAAAGCTATTGGGTGTTACCCCTTTATTTTTTTCTTCTTAAGATTCAATTGATTACATCTCTCTTGTATTTATAGTCCCGGGAAGACTTGCATGAGAAGTAAATCTCCTTTATTTCCTAATCTATCCCTGTTTTATCCCTAAATAATATTACTTAATGAGGAAGCAAACGACGTGATGACGGCGGGCGGCGGCGGCTGTTGGGCCGGCCTTTTAGGGTTGTGACAAGCCCTTTTGGGCCCCTCTTGACGGTATGTGACACAAATCAAATTAGACAACTCTTTCCAAAAAATGCTTACCAATGTATAATATGATTCCATATTGCCATAACAATCACTACGCAAAGCCTTTGACAAGATTATGCATATGCTTCGAAATATTATAACGGTAGTACACTTATATTATTTTCCAAGACTGATCGATGCATATAAATTTGTACGTGAGGCGTATTATTATAGACGTACTACATATGAACCAAAACCAAATGGTCCCGGCCAGCCGTGAATAAAAGTTAAGAGACGCGTAGTCGTCTATATATATTTACAGTCACGTGAGTACAGACAGCACGTACTATCAGCTAGCTCGATCATAGCTCGATCATACTATGAACCAAAACCAATAATGGTCCCAGCCGTCAAAAGTCAAGAGACGCGTACTGTTTGTGTCTATATGTATCTACAGTCACGTGATTAGCGTTTAGTACACACACAGTCACTGACACATGTACTATCAGGTAGCTCGATCGTTACGTGGCTTGACCGACCGCGCACAGCGTGTGATGGAGATCGATGCAACTTCATTTTGTTTGAATCGCTCATCACAAGCAAATTTAAAACAAACTAAACACGTATGCACACGCGTTATGCGTGCAACTGTACTGTGTACAGAGACGTAATCACGATCGAGGTGTCTGTGTCTTCCTCCATCCCACTCGAGCTCTTGTCATCTTGCATAGTTTGGCTTTTGTTGTGCAACTTCTGATGCATGATCGATGTGCTTGGATCGAGGAATCACGTGAAAATCCTGGTTGGTCGATGGGAGGAAACCACTCTAGCTATCGACACCCACCGGCAATATATTGAGTTTTTCATAGTAAATTTGATTCTAGCAAGAGCTTGTTCATATGCTGCCGAGGTATTCCCCGTTTGCCGGTTTTGCTTTTCACGCGAGGCTAAACTCGGTCGTTGAAAAGTCATCATGCAAATTTGGCGCCGTGTTTATCACGAGGATTTAATTTAATTGTAGTAGATAATGGAGGCTCTACTGATGGAGACGTGAGAAGGAAAGGACGTGAATTTCTGCTGGACTCTGGAGGTAAATGACGACAGAAGAAGAGATCAAGCTGTAGGAGCTAAATGACAGGAGAAGAGATCACGGAAGGATTAAAGATGGCCCTGTTGAAGGATAGAGTTAGATAGACAGATCAGAAATATGTGCAGTCAGACGTCATTTTGGTGGATGCATGCTGGAGCATACGTGTTGGAGAAAGCAAGCAATAAAATCTCAGAGAAAGCAATCGAAAACAGATTTTGCATCTAGTAATAATTTTTGGCCTTGGCGCCGGGGGTTAACAAGGATCAAAGTTCCAGACGGAGTGAGATGTATCAGGTACGTATGGCCAAATCAGTTATAGAATGCCTGATTGTTGCCTGGCGGCAGAGCTCCAACCTATGCTGATTGCCTAGTAACAACGCTCCTCTCTACCTCTTTTGGTGTAATTTGAACACTCATATGTAATCCCCTGCCTCACCCACCCCTTCTTGTAATCCGGCTCTCCACCTCCCGGGGCCAAGCCTGACATCTGTAGAATGAAAATCCCAGGCGGGGTTCTATTTGAAACCCCTGTCGTTGACTTGTAAAAAAAATCGGTTCAGTGGACTATTTTATTAGAGCTAAGACATTCCCTCCCCCCAGCGATCTCCTAGGGCGACGACTCGGGGGTCCACCGCCCGCACCGCCACTAGCTCCCCCTCCTATCGTTCTCCTCCTGCCGTCATCGCCGCCCCTTCGGCGTAAGGCGGCGGTGGCAGCCCCCGCAGTACCCTCAAAACGGGGCTCTCTGCGGCCTCCCCCTCTTTATCCCTCTCCCAAGCCTCCACCACTCCACGACACTTCTTGGGCAGCTCCTCGGCCGGCGGCCCGGATCCGGGCTCCTCAGAGCTGGACTCAGCCTTCCTTCCACGGATCTGAAGGGTTGCCGTGCTCCAGGCGGTCAGGGGCTGGGCGACGACTGCCTTCGTGTAGCTCTAGTCCGCCACCCTAGGCTGGTGCGGCGCTGTGCCCAGCGTGACCGGACCGCCTCCTCCTCCCCTAGGGTTGTTCATTGGACCTCGCTCGGACATGGCTCGGTGGCCGGATCTGGGCCTCCATGGGCCGGATCTAGGTGTTTGTGCCCGGTGTTGGGTCTTGCGGTGGATGCGGTGTCTGATGCTACCCATGGTGTTGTTGCCCTTGGGCTTTGCGCTCGGGGTGGCAGTTGGGTGGCTTCGCGGCCTGGACCTTGTGCTAGCACAGCGGAACACCATCCTCTAGCCTTCTGCCAGGCCAGCTGCCAGGTTGGTGGTCTAGGGGCGGTGGTCAGCATGAAGCTTCGAGTGAAATCCCAGCCCAATGGTGTCGTCCAAATGACGGCGACATCTTGAGGCTGTTCGGAATCCACAAACCATCCTGACCGATGGTCAGAATTTCTTTGAATATGTCCTTGAGTTTATTCGAGACATGAGCAAAACTCAGATTGGAGAAGAATATGGTCCCTGGTTCCCTTTATTGGAACTATGTTCCTTTTTATTTTTGTTTCGAATTGGTCAGGTGCTCTTTTACCTTGGAAAATTATAGAGTGCTCTATAACGCCAGTGATGACACGTCCTTAGTCGACTATGGGTGTCCTCCCCTTCTTGAAAGTGAAGAATTGGCCTTCCTGCCTCCGGATTCTCGGGGAGTCCCTCTCTGTGCCCGTAGCACCTCATTCCCACTCCCATTGGTTTGTTTTTGCGGCTCTTGACGTGTCCGTCTGACTTTTCGCTAGTTATCATAGTGGATGCTTTGCCGCTACTCTTCGTTGGCGCATGCTTTGCCACAGTTTGGTTCGTTGGCGATGATGCTTTCCCGCCATTTGGTTCGTTGGCGGATGCTTTGTCGCCGTGTCATCGGACTCCTCTTGGGCAGTTGCTATGCTGCCGAGAGTGATGGCCGCTGCTTGGTTTGTTGGCAGATGCTTTGCCGCCATGTCGTCGGCCTCCTCTTGGGCAGCTATGCCGAGAGTGATGGCTGTTGGTTAGTTCATTGGCGGATGTTTTGCCGTCATTGTTGTTGGACGGTCTTCTGCCTTGACGATCGTTGCGATGTGGTTTTGTAGGTTTTAGGTGTTGAGGGCAGTCACTCTCTCTTTGTATCTTTTTATTCCTATTTGTATCCTAGGTTACTCGATACTGTGGTTTGCAATCCGCGCTATAGGGGTTCTCCTATAACTAACTTGTAATTCACTTCTCTTAATGAAACACAGGCTACCCTTGATCGTGAAAAAAGAATATTTTATTAGGCTTTGCAAACAAGAGATAGATCTTGCTCTACATGTATATGCCACTTACTAGGAAATCATTTTCTTCCGTTGATATATCTTCAAACCTTGAGCTATTTAGGGTGCACAGAGACTCTTTAGGTGGGCCAAATAACTCTCTTTATAAAAATTGGTAATGTAAAATTTTAACCAAACATCCTTAACCTTGGCCCTTTGAAAATAGTAAGTAGCTGAGTTAACTGGTTCCGAGCAAGGACAAGGTTGTTTTGCTCCGCTTCGGAACGATGCCGAACCTTGGCGTCCAACGGTCCAAATCAAGTTCATTTCTATGGTCGCTTGTAAGCTTTTTGTTTTTGTACTTTATAGTGACCTACGTTGTTCGCAGCCCAGTCTCTCAGGTGTCTATACGCAAACCATGACCTTATTATTCCACCAGTCTGTAAATCGTCGTGTACCATGTTGTTTTTGAAAGGATCGTATACCATGTTGTTCGCAGACCAACATGAAGAAGAGATCAATCTGTAAAACATGGAACACGTTCATTTTCTGTTGTATAGCTCAGTTACGGCTACTTCTTTTGTATGCTCTCATCGAGTGGCAAAGGTAGCTATTGGTCTGTGTGCAATATGATGCGTACTATGATAGTAGCATCTATGCCTGCAAGGTGTTCCATCGCTGTCGTCGCTCGCTATCTCTGGATGAAGGTGATCGATGAGCATCACACGTGAACCCAATATCATTTGCAATTAATCTGTCGGCACTATCATTTGCAGCGATGGATGATAGCTGAATGCAGTGCCTGTCACTATAACATGTGAGCGCAATATCGATAAACCAAATATTATATACTGACACACGTGATTCACGAGTTGAGGATAAACGTGACACGTCTGGCTACCCACATGCACGAGATGGATGGGTGGTGACACCCACAGGCACGAAATGATTTTTAAACTCATGACATACATTTTAAACTGAACAGCGTGAACAGTGTACTGTTGAGTGTGTTGAAACCCGTATCTGAAAATCATGTATTTTTAGAGACACGTAGCTAGTCACACCAGTCTCTGAAAAGCATTTTCTAAGTGTACGTAGTACTAGAGTATTCGATTTTTGTCTTTCAGGTGATCTTTGGCTTAGATTATATCTATCAAAGTTTGTTAGCTGATCAATTGTGTGATAGTTGATTTGAGGTTGAGCATAGTTAGTGCAAACTACACAAGACACATCAATCACGGACTTTGAGTGATAATTTCCCCTTCAACTATGCATGTACAAGAGTGACAATCATCGTCGAGTCAGGTCTCTGTCACAAACCGAAATAAAGTAGCGCTACTATATATAGGGAAACTCTTAGGAGTGTCCAGATTAATTTGATTTTTGCAATGGATGTGACTCTATCCAACCCCACTAAAAACTAAGCATATTAGAGGCAGTATGCAACCATACCTAGAAATATATTTTAAGAGATGATTGACAATGTGACCCGTTCCTTAAAACCATTTTAAAGTTGTAGACATAAAAAATAGCAAAACCTCACAAGTCATGTGATTTTTCGATCAAAATATAAGTGCATTCTAGTATTCAGACCCGTGGCCTCTTGTCTCACAAGAGCCTCCTCCTAATCACCAAGCCACATGATCTGGCTTCTAATCACAAAAGACCCCAACCCTACAATCATAGAACCACATCGATTGTGCTTTGCTTGACCTCGCCACGAAGGTTAAACATTGCTTACAATTGAACAACACAAACAAGAACAATAAAGAATGCAATTTTAAATATTGATTGATGGGAATAGGGGTGCCCAATCTTCCATCAGATGATGATAACTATTAAATTGGCACGCATGGTCTGGCTTCTAATCGTAAAAACCCCAACTTTAAAATCATAGAATCACATCGATTGTGCTTTGCTTGTTTGACTTCACCACGAAGGTTAATCACTGCTTAATTGAACAACACAAACAAGAACAATAAAGAATGCAATTTTAAATATTGATTGACGGGAATAGGGGTGCCCAATCTTACATCAGATGAAGATAACTATTAAATTGACACACATGGTCCGGATTACGATCGTAAAAGACCCCAACCCTACAATCATAGAACCACATCGATTGTGCTTTTCTTGTTTGACCTCACCATGAAGGTTAATCATTGCCTACGAACTGAACAACACAAACAAGAACAACAAAAGAATGCAATTTTAAATATTACAAATATAGAATAAGCTCGAAGTTGAAGTTCCACAAACTAATGAGCGATAAAATTGTTCAATGATAGATTAATTATGCACAACTCCAAACTTTTATTTGGACAAGGCTATCAAATATAATGGAAGGGGTAGTCAAGGACATTTAGACACGTCCCTAATAGACCCGTCATGATATACAACCTAAAAAAGATGGTCCCACAACACCGTGATGGATTCTGAAAACCCGTTGCATTGTTGATTGTTGTTGATTTGTAAGAAAAAAAAAATTTTGCCATGGGATGGACCGGTGTCATTGGAAATATTATCTCTTGAGCCTCCTATGTATATGAAGAATGTCACATTAAAAACAGAATTCATATGTTGATTTTAGTGTGCGTTGTGAATTGAGTCTAAGTGATTCAAACAATGATATGCATTGGGTCTCCAAATTGATTGGACCCCATGTTGGTTTTCTCCACCTCCTAATGTTCCTAATAATATATCATTAGATAACAAATAATTATAATAATCACAAAAGGGAGTACACAGAGGCAACATATGACTATAGTGGAGTAGGGATTCACTATTGCCAGGGCTAAGGAGCCCCTCATTGCTGCCTAGGTTGACCTCCTCTATCTCAAATTTCATATCATACACTACCGACAAACCAACCTCTCTAAAATGTAAGCATATAGTTTGGTCTGTGTTGGGGGGAGGCCGGAACGTGCCCACCCCCCTACGGCCGCCCAAGAAGCCAGAACTCGATGATAGTCCGAAGAGGCCGGGATTCAACCTCGGGGCCGAAAGCCTTTGGATTCGGGTCTGAGCATGCCGCGGATCTAAGGACACGAGGGGTGAAACCCGGAAAGCGGGAGTTTCATAAGTCACAGACGAAAGCGGGAGCGTTCGGCCATAACGGGCTGATGGACGCCTGACCACCAAGAGGTCCATCCTTGGGAGGCAACATCGAATGGTCGGAAGTTACAACATTCGGCTTGGGTAGTCGAATACTAAAACTTCCGCCTTTGTGGCGAGCATTCGAGAGTCATGCCGGGCGATTAAGCCAACGTTCGGGACAAACATGCCGAATGACCGAAGCTTTCACCTCATGGGGCGAGGGCCCGGCTTAGACCCCGGCAGGGGGCCGGTGGCCGAAAGTAGTTGCTTCCGACCGCATGGCCGGAGGACTTATTGACGAATGTCTTCTGGTGTTGTCATGCAGGTACTCGTGGCCCAATGCCGGGCGGCCCAAGGTGGGACCGCGAGGCGGGAAAGTACCGTCATACCCCTGATCATCGGCTGGGGGCGCGGGGATCTAGGGTTGATAGGAGGACAAAATCGAGATTGTAATAGTCTACGGACTATAAATAGACCCCCAGGGGGCCTTGTACAAGGAGGACAAAAAAGTTAATAGAAGAGTGCTCTAGTTTGCATACACCTTCGAGGGTCAAGATTAGTCTTGTTGAGTGATTCGTCCTACCAGGGGGTAGCCTGCTTCGGGGCTACACCAACATTGGCGCCCACACGTGGTTGTGCGGGCAACCCATGGCTCCCGGGCGAGGTAGACCCAAGGCGGCGCCGGCAAAGATCGCCGGATCTCCTCCGACGGATCCCCGTCGGATCCTCCCGGCCGAGACCGTTACTCCAGCAGTCGGGACGTGGCGAAATGAGAAGATGCGCCACCGGTCCTGGGGCAATAAATGGTCAAGGCCCTTCGGGAGTAGGAGGCTCGAAGTTCCAAGAAGATGGAGAAGCTTCAGAAGAAGAGCAGCCACTCGAGCACGAAAGCACCGCTAATGAGCAAGAAACGGGCCCAGGCTAAACCAAGAATTGAGCCTCGCAGGCAGCCGAACTTCGAGAGTTGAGGGCCCGAAGGATGCAATGATGAAAGGAGAGGCAACGTTTAAGAGAAGATTCGCTCGAGAACAGTTGAAGCTTGCTGAAATCGAGAAAGAGAATTTGCTCCGTGAGATAGCTCAGATGGAGAAAACACAAAGACCATCCCAAGGAGGGGCAAGAAAGAATTTCGTCGCGGATGGGGAGGTTGACCCGTCTCACCGCTCTCATCGAATTACAGCTAAGCCCATGGCCGATAGGGTACAAACCCGCATCTACCATCATTCAATGGAAAATCGGATCCAAGGAAGTTCATCGCAAGTTATAAAGCCGCTGTACATTCGGCGGGAGGGGATTCGGTTACTCGCAAAATCTCTCATCATGGCAAAGAGAAGACATCGCGCGCATGAATGGTACATCGCCCTTCGTCCACTTTCAATAAGAAATTGGAAGCGGTGAGAGAGCAGTTTGATCATCACCTTTGAGGGTTTCCGGCCTTGAAAAAGGGAACCAGGGGATTTCCTAAAGCTCAAGCAAGAGGATGGAGAGTCATTGACACAATATCATGAAAAGATAGTACGCCTTCGGCTCAAACGCCCGAATGTCTCGGATGAAGTAGTGATAGCAAAGAGCAATCGAGGGCATGGCTATTGGATAGTGCGCTGCGCTCCTAGATAGGGAGGAACCCAAAACCTTGACCGAGTTATACGACCAGATCAAAAAATTCGCCAAGTCCGAAGAAGGTCTGAAAAGAAGAAAGGCAACGAGAAAGGACGAAAGGCAACAATCGCCGCATCCAAACGCAAACAATAGCCAAAGGGGTGGCAAGACTCCCCGCCCGGTCAACAATGTGCAAGATGATTCGCTCAAACGGCCGAACCCGTCAAGAGCCAGGGCTGCAGGGGACGCCTCAAACTCCAAAGCAAATCGGTCCAACCGAGGTGGCCAAGCTCAAGGGGCGAGGGCGCGGAAGAGGCCGGACGGACCGAGAGTACCGTATTGTTTTGTCTGCGGCGAAAACATGGGTCATTTCAGTCGAGACCGCAAGTATGGGCAGATGGCCAAGGAGCGTAAATCAAAGGACTAAAGCTCACAAGGTAGCCAAGCACCAAAGCACGTGTTCAACATGAGAGAAACAGCAGCGCAGATGGCCGAATGCATACTTCAACTATCGTAATACTCGGTTGCCACCTCCGCCTTCATTAGTACAGCAGGCCCCCATGCTTCCGGCTCACCACCATCAGTACTCCTGGAACTACTCGGGTTACATCCCGCAATCCCAGCCTCCATCGATGGTGGCATCTTCTCCGGCAAATCTGGAACAACCGCAACAGAACGTGCACATGAAGCCCGAAAGCAGTCAGGAAAACAGGGTTGTGAATTCGGTACTTCCGTCTCAGGGACACATCTACGCAATCACCGGTGGATCCAATCTTGAGCATGAAAACAAAGAGCCAGAAGGGACTATATGAGAAGAGTACACACAGTAACACCGAGACTACCTTTGAACAGGCGGTATGGTCAATGGTCCCAATCACATTCGACGAAAGTGACTTCCGGCTAAGGGACTACCCGCATAGAGACGCATTCGTGGCAACTGCAAACGTGGATAAGTTCACACTTCACAACATCCTAGTAGATAATGGAAGCTCGCCAGATATATTCGTTCATTAAGGCCTTCCAAAGCATGGACATGGAACGAAGGACGCCGCAACCGGCCGGGCAATGCTCTATTCGGGTTTGGAGGGAAAAGGATAGATGCCATCGGAAAGAAGGATATCGCGGTAACTTTCGGTGAGGTTGGCTTATGCCGAACCGAAATCATAACATTCGATATAGTCAACATAGACTATCCCTACACAAGCGATATTCGGCAGAGGAGTCATAAGCAAGTTCGATGCGGTAATCAAGCAAAGCTTCTTGTGCATGAAGATACCCTCCCTCTTTGGCATTGTGACCGTATGGGGAGATCAGAAGCAGCTCGGAAGATAGATGCAAAGCCAATACCCGGATACAAAAGATGATCAACGAGGTAACAGAGACCGAAAGAGAAGACGATGAGAAGGAACCGGAACCCAAAGCTGAAAAGGTCAGAGAGCCGAAAGTTGAGTCGGCCGAATCCACAAAAAGGGTACCGATATCCACCACAGGGCCAGAGAGAGAGATTATGATTGGCTCAACTTCACCGACGAGGCAGCCGCTTGTCCAAGATTCCTTGACTCCAACTCGGATGTGTTTGCGTGGTCACCGAGGATCTAAAAGGGGTAAGCTTCGAAACCTAGCTCAACACAACCCGAAAGCGTAGCAACAAACAAAGTGAAACCTAAGAAGTAGAGGTCGAGGAAGCTATCCGAGGAAAGAAGCGCCAAGAAAGAACAACCGAAGTCCCAGACTTTCGGACGCTAGGAGTAATCGGGCCTACCCAATACCCCGAATGGTTGGCAAACGCGTGGTCATGGTCCGTAAGAAGACATCCGATCCTAACATCAAGAAATGACGAATGTGTGTAGACTTCATCGATCTAAACAAGGCATGTCCGAAAGACTCTTATCCTCTCCCCGCAATAGACACCCCGATCGACTTAGCCTCGGGCTACGAGAGAATGAATCTGCCGATCGGCTTTTTCCGGATACCATCGGATACATCTCCGAACCCGGAAGACGAGGAGAAGACAAGCTTCATCACACCGGGGGGACTTATTGTTTCAAGCGAATGCCCGAAGGATTGAGGAATGCCGGATCCACCTTCTCCGCACGTCGGATGAGGTGTTTAAAGAGCGTAAGAAGAAGAAGAACGGTAACATACGTGGATGATATAGTAGTCATCAAGAGCTCGAAAGAATCGCATATCGGTGACCTAAAAGAAACTTTCACAAATCTAAGGCGGCGGGCTCAAGCTAAACCCGGAAAAGTGCATTTTCGACATCACAAAAGGCAAAATGTTGGGATGTCTAGTGTCGACCTGCAGGCACGAAGCGAACCCGCACAAGATCGCGGCAATCATAGACATGAAGCCCCCGTGATAGCCGAAAAGAAAGTCCAAATGCTCAGGGAGATACTCATAGGCTCTTATTTGTGTTCATCTCAAGGTCATCCATGAAAAGGGCTTACCCTTCTTAAAAGTGCTAAAGGATAGCAAGATTTCAAATGGGGAACGAAAGCAAAAAAAGCTTTTCAAGACTCAATAAAGATTACCTTACCAATCGACAACCATGTATATTAAACCATCCCCAAAGGACTATGTTACAAGTCATATATTTGGCGAGCATCACCGATAGTGTAAGCACCGCCCATGGGTCGAAGAGAAAGAGCGGGGACAACAAGCTCAAGCAATTCCCTATCTATTATGTATCCAAAGCCCTTTCAGTGGCAAAGCTTAACTACTTAGAGCTAGAGAAAATAGCTTACACGGTCCTAATGGCAAGCGGAAAGTCAGACATTACTTTCGTGCACACAAGATTGGGTTGTCCTCTCGGTCCTTGGAAGCTGTTCGGGGAACAACAAAGCCGTCGGAGGGAGGTAGGCAAATGGGCAGCCCGAACTAAATGAATTCGTAATCATTTTTGAGATACGGATCAGCCATAAAGTCTCAAGCAATCGCGGATTTCATAGTGCCCGGACTCCGGCGGTGGAAGGCAATCCGGTGGTTTTGACGAACCAACTTGGACTGCGTTTTTGGCGACGGAGCCCGGTGTGACAAAGGGGCTAGGATTTCGGCCATACTCACACCTTGCGGGGTCCATCCATCGATATGCGGCCGGACTACGGTTCACAAGCACCAACAATACGGCCGAATATGAAGCGGTGCGGCGCTTTCAGAAAGCTAAGAGCAATGGGCGGAAGAGATGTATCATTAAATTTTGATTCATTAGTGTAGTGAGCGGACATTGTGAAAATGGGAGTACACGGCGGGGAGCCATCCTAGTCGATATTTACAGCAGTGGGTAAGAGCAATGGAGAAGCATTTCTCGGGGTTCTCGATAAAAGTACATACCACGCCCGAGCTTTGGGAAGCCGATGAGCTAGCAAAGGGCGCCGCTCGCCGATTGACCCCTCGGGATGTGTTTTTCCAACAACTTTTGGCCAAAGCAATCGGGGAAGAAGAAGAGATACCAAGGGCTGTTCATGTAATCGCAAGTCATGATTGGAGGAGCCCGATATTCGCATTCGGTAAAACATTTGAGCCGGAGTCCAAGCGTCGAGTGGTAACCGGCGAATGGAGTCACGAACCAAACACTACTCCATCATAAGAGGTGGGTAGTACAAAAGATGGCATCGTAGCGCCAAAACTAAAGTGCATCAAGACGGAAGAAGGACGAAAGCTCTGCTGAACGAAATCCACGGAGGAATGTGTGGAGCTCATATGGGGACCTCACTTAAATTGCCCATAGAGCAATGAGACAAGGTTTTTCGGCCATGATCTTGTGAAGATGCAAAGCAACTTGTAAAGACATCTAAAAGTGCCGATGTTCGCCAAGAAGCAAAACGCACCGTCCAACCCAAATATGGTCGATAGTTCCCACTTGGCCTCTTCAAGTTGGGGGGTAGACATAGTGGGCGCATGTACCAACAGCTCCGGGCAATGTGAGATTCGCGGCACCGTGGCACTCGAGTATTTCACCAAGTGGATTGAAGCAAGGCCTCTAGCCGAATCACCTCAAAGAACTTTGGAGGCGATTTTCGATGGCAACAGATAGTTCTTTATCGTTTGGTCCCTCCCTACATAAGCGTGGACAATGGCAAGCGGTTTGACTCAACGAGTTTCAAAACTTTTGTGAGGAGCTCTCGATCAAAGTGACTTTTCGTGATCGGTTTATCACCCACAAAGCAATGGGGCTGTTGAAAAGGCCAATGGTCTAATCTTCACAACCGTCTCTAAGTCTCTATAGGGACGCAAGCAAAGGAAAGTGGCCACCGAAATGACCGTTGCGGTTTGGGGCCACAACATCTCCAAGTCCCGAGCAACCGGATTCACTCCGTTTATTTTTACGGGGGAAGAAGCCATAACGCGGGAAGAGCTTAGGCTCTGCATCCGGCTTCAATGGCAAACATTGACATGGCATGAGGGCTTCAATCGAACGTTTCCATAACCATAGTTGGGGGGGTCAATGTCAAATATAACCCCGGAGAAAGAAAGTAGAACCTCCATGGCAATCCACTCTTCGACCCAGATCTAGTGCTCACGGGCCAAAGTGGAAAGGAAAGCCAATGTAGCTTCCGCGATCCCCCTCGGCATTTTCAAAATGATGGGCCCGGCATTTACCTCGCATAGGCACCATTCGGCTAGTAAGACAATCGGTGGTAAAAGGCCGGACTTGAGGCATCACCTTCGTTTTCCTTGACTTTGGCATAGAACCAATACTTGGGTCCACCTTGACCATTTGTTGCAAAAGTCGGAGCCAAGCAAATGTTACCCTTGGGTATGAATGTGTAAGCTCCAAATCTTGCCGAACGATAAGTGTTCATCCGCCCTTTCATTCGCAAAGATCTTCCGGGTTTCTTGTGACTAGCATAAATGCTGAGCTCAATGTGTCCGTGTTAGAGGGGGCTCTCATCATTTTCATAGCCCAAACAAACGCCCCAATGCGAGTAAATGCATTCGAGTCAAGTGGTGAAGCCGCAATCTTGGAACGCGTCATCAAGCACTCCACCGAGGAAAGCGCCTTCGCAAAGGTATTAACCAAACCCGCCCCTTGGTAATCCTTGAACACGACAAGTTGAAGCTTCAAAGGGTTTAGGATTGGACACTTCTCGCCATTCGGGAGAAATGCATCGATCTCGTTTCGTCAATCCATAAAACCCTTTCGCATACTCATCCAAAAACGCCCTCAAGAAACTCGTGAAGTACCAGCCCAATATACTTCATGCTTGCTAGGAGGCCCCGATTCTCCTCGGAACTTTCGACAACTGAAAAACTGCCATCTTCTGAACCTTCCACAGCACCGCAAGATGCATCGGGCTCGAAGCTTGAGCCGAAAGGTCGCTCACCTTCTTGTTGAAAGTTCCCCACCATAAGGGGATCCTTCTATGTCAACATCCAATCGGCCCTTGGCCCATGACTTGAGGGTTGGCGGGAGCCGATTGGTGAGCTCCCTTCGCTTTCACTAGAGAACACATGCGGATCAACACTCATTCGGGCATAGCGTCGATCACAATAATGGCTCGAATCGAATTAGGCATGGGCTGGTAGATTCGGAGCTCTTCGATGAAGAGCCGGATCCCGAGACAATCGGACCCGACATTCTACCGAATCGACAAAACCTAGAATACAAAATAGAAAAAACACGACGAAACCCTAAAATAAAAAAATGGGGCGCAAAACTCAACCGAAAGAAAAAGAAGGAAAGAAAGGAAACTTACTCGGGAAGACGGTCGGGTGGCCGAATGCCCCTTAAACTCCGAAAGACGAGGATGCCGAAAGACGAAGATCTCGGGAGCACCGTGGAAACTGGAATGCCGGGAAGCAAATGAGCCGGGAGTTCGCCGCCCGGCCCCGACCCCTTATATAGGGGAAAACAGCACGCGGATCGAGGCCACGCCCCATCCGGTTGCCGGGCTCGCCGCCCGAGGAGGCGTCAAAGCTTCCAAAAAAAAAAATTGAGAAAGTCGCCAGACGTGCATTCGCTCGAGGGGGTTTCTTAAGGGCGAAGTCGAAACCAAGGTAGGACAAAGGACGACCCTTGGCCTCGAGGGGCTACCGTTGGGGAGGCCGAACGCGTGCCCACCCCCTACGGTCGCCTAAGAAGCCGTGAATCGATGATAGTCCGAAGAGGCCGGATTCGACCGGGGCCGAAGCCTTTGATTCGGTCTAAGCATGCCACGGATCTAAGGACACGAGGGGTGAAACCCGAAAGCGGAGTTTCGTGTGAAGTCATGATGAAAGCCGGGAGCCGCTCGCCATAACCGGCCGATGGACGCCCGACCACCAAGAGGTCCATCCTTGGGAGGCAACATCGAATGGTCGGAAGTTACAACATTCGGCTTGGGTAGTCGAATACTAAAACTTCCGCCTTGTGGCGAGCATTCGAGAGTCATCTTGGGCGATTAAGTCAACGTTCGGGACAAACATGTCGAATGACCGAAGCTTTCGCCTCAAGGGCGAGGGCCCGGCTTAGACCCCAGGGCCGCCGGGCGTGGTCGAAGTAGATTGCTTCCGGCCGCATGGCCGGAGGGACTTATTGACGAATGTCTTCGGTGTTGTCATGAGGGTACTGCGGGCCCAATGTCGGGCGGCCCAAGGTGGGACCGCGAGGCCGGAAAACCGTCATACCCTGATCATCGGCCGGGGCGCGGGGATCTAGGGTTGATAGGAGGACAAAATCGGGATTGTAATAGTCTCACGGACTATAAATAGACCCCCAGGGGGCCTTGTACAAGGAGGACAAAAAAGTTAATAGAAGAGTGCTCCAGTTTGCATACACCTTCGAGGGTCAAGATTAGTCTTGTTGAGTGATTCGTCCTACCAGGGGGTAGCCTGCTTCGGGGCTACACCAACAGTCTGAAAAACTACGTGAACTTGTACTAAATCAATATTGAAAAAGGCCTATCTTGAAGAGTTTAGTGTGTATCCAATGGGATGAAGTCCTCATCACTAATCCTAGTCGCTCGCCCGCCGCTCAAAGACAGAGGAAGCCACCGCCCACCACTTGAGCCATGGACCATGCCTACTCACAAATTTGGTGGCCTATGTGCTTGTGTAGCCAATCGGCCATGTGCTTGAGGATCCTAGCCATTCAAAGTCAAAGGAGCGAGGCCAGCACACATGCGAAGAAGGATACATGACACAGTCTTGGGAAGAAGGGGAGATGTGGTGTTGGTCAATCATGAAGGAAAAGGAGATCCCAAGGGATGGAAGTACGTATGTGGTACTAGTTGAGAGAGAAGCATGAGAGAAAAAGAAGCCTATTGGAGTTGAGGATTGGGAGGAGGATGGTGGAAACCATTAAGCTATTGAGAAGTGGACCAAATTTAATGAGCCTTGAAATTGTTTATAATCTAGATGGAATAATGAAAATGGACTGATTTTTAGAAGTGGACACCTTTAACCTTCCACCGGTACTATAGTGTGAGGCCGCCTAGCGAACTTAGGTGACAATGTTCTCTTATGACCTTCTCAAAAAAAATAAAATGCTGATGTCGTGAACTAGAGTTCCTCAACCCACAAAGATCCGACCCCGGATGCGTAGTGGCCGGAATACAATTCTCATGGTGCCGACATCCCGAACAAGCCATCAAGGCGCTTTAGGGCAGCAACACGCCTAGACAACAAGGAGCTAATGAAGGCCTTAGCGGCGATTGTTGATGAATCGATGCAAGTGGAGATGGAGGCTCGGTGAGCTTTTTGCATCTAGAAAGTTGTAGCATTTGTTAGATTAATGTTGCCTAGTTCAGTGCCAATGCCGGGGGGCTTAATAATGCAAAAAGATAGAACAAAATTACGGTTCTATATGCCAACTAGCGGTGAAACAAGACATGTGAGTCGATGGTCTAGATCATGAACAAGATCAAAAGAATTTTAGTTGGTCCATAGTGGAGGAGACTTTAAAGCCACCAATAGTCGACTCTAATATCCTAAAAACCTCTGACCTATTTAGGTTGCAGCATGGGGCACTTTGTCGCGCATGTAAACTTTGATGTATGTTATTATTAATCAAAAGTCGAAGTAATTGGTTCTTTCAAAAAAATGATTTAGGTGTCTTCTAAAAGTCATTTTTGTAATATTGAATCTCGGTATTTATTATACTAAATGCATGCCACTATATTTATCAAGAAATATATTTTTATAAATAGTATATCTTATTTGATGTCATAACTATTTGTAATCTTTTCTACAAACTTGATAAAAATTTAGATTGCCGGACTAAGAACAAAACCAGGCAATATATATTATTTTCTTGGTGAATTTAGATGACCTTTTTGTCATGGTTTGCATGGGTTTTTCACAAAATATTGGTTTGCAAGGATATTTTTCCAACAGGGATACCCATTTCCATTACCATGTAACGGAAATACACGGCATTTGAGATATTACAGATAAGCAAGTTTAGAGATGACAACACGTCATCAAGAGAAGACATAATAATCACTCTTGTTTGAGAACCTGCAGATAAGGCAACTACCAACTACCCGTAAGAACTTCTTGCCATACAACTAGCTACCCGGCAACTATCGAACTTCAAACATGCAAAAGTAACCAAAAGCTAAGTTTCATCAACCAAATGACTTAACAAGTATCGTGCAACGTCAACTTCCCGGGACCGGACCCATGCTTTTTGCATTCTCCCACATGATGTGCTTGTGGAAGATCCTCGATCAGACTGGACTCCATCATTCTTCGGCCTCCTCCATCACCTGGTCTTCGTTGTCATCATCTTGTAACGGCAGATAATCAATCTGTCTATTGATTTGATTTGCCAAAATGCCTTTAGCAATATTCAGCATTGTATTAGCACTATTTTCCCACCAAGCTTTGTCCCGATCAATGTATAAAACTGCCCAATAGATCATATAAGCATGTGCTTGACATATAATCTCAATTGGATTTCTCACAATCTTCTTGTTGAAGATAACATCATTCCTACATTTCCAAATTGCCCAACATATTGCGCCTACACCCATTGCATAAAAACTGGAAGCATTTGGTATCCCTTTGCTTACACCACAACCAACATTGGGATCGATTCATTGGAATATTATTAGCTCCAACAGACTCTTTTTGCAATTATGGACCAAATTACTCTAGCAAGAGAGCATTGAAAAAATAGATGATCGGCAGTTTCAAATTGATCCACAGAACACACATTTATCATCTCCTGACCAGTTTCTTTTTACCAAATTTTCTTTAGTGAGTACTTGCATCATTAGATAGCATCCATAAGAAGATTTTAATTTTCTCGGGGCACTTATTTTTCCAAATAATTTTCTGTAAATACCATGATGTGATGTAGATAACATGTCATATACGCAGACCTTACGATTGTATTTACGTTTCTTATCTAATTTCCAAAAGATCCTATCGTGAGAGTCATGGAACACAAAACTTTGAAAGTCATTAAGAATTTGTGACCATTCACCTTGCGGCCTTCCTCCTAACCATCTTCTAAAGGTCATAAGTATCCCATTTCTAACTTGGTCTACGGAATATCTTTTTGTTAGGAGAAAGTTGATATAACTCGGATGAAGAGACATTAGAGGCTCTGTATACAACCAAGAGTCCTCCCAAAATCTAACATTATTTCCTTTCTTGATAGACACTCCCTCCCGGAGATAAATGTCCTTCACTTTCAAAAGGTCGACCACATGGCGAGTCATTTAATCTATGTTTAACAAGTATGAATGTTTTTATTCGAAGGTATTTATATTTCACAATATCGTGCCACAACCCTTCTTCATTTTCTAATTTCCACCACCACTTACACAATAAACTAATATTCATCTTCCTCAAGTCCTTGATTCCTAAACCACCTTTCCTTTTTCTTATGCAAATAATCTCCCACTTAATAAGATGATACTTTTTCCTCATGCTTCCCCCTTGCCAAAAGAAACTTCTTCTTTGTTTATCCATACTGATTAATGATTGTTTTAGGAAACAAATATCTTGCGACATATGGTACATAGCAGTATTTGTCAAGCTAGTATCAATCAACATATATCTACCCGACCATTGATAGCAAAACCACCTTGCCGGATATCAAGTTTTTTCTATCCCCTTTTTCTACTAGAGGAACCCAATCCTTGACTCTCAATCTACTTGGGCTACTTGAGGAACACCCAAGTATTTGATAGGAAAATCCCAACTTGACAATTGAAAATGTACGCATACTTTACACCCCACTCCTCATTGTCATTAATCATGATAACTTCACTCTTGTTAAAGTTAATTTTTAGACCAGATAGCATTTCAAAAAGATACAAACAATCTTTTCATATTAGCTGCATTTTGCAGCCCATGTTTCAAAAAGACTATTGTATCATCGACATCTGTAACAAAGCAATACCCTTGGGAATTATATGTCCTATCAAACCCTCAATCAAGTTTGCTTCTTGAGCATTATGGACCATCCTAGTCAAACAATACGCAATGAAGTTAAAGCGACAAAGGAGATAATGGGTCTCCTTGTCGACTCCTTTGAAGCTTTTAATGTAGGTCCAATCTTGTTGTTCAATTTAACACTCACAGTATTTTAAAACCACTTCTTCAATCCATTTGCACCATTTTTTATCAAAACCTCTTTTTTTGTCATACAATCAAACAGTAAGCTCCAATTTACCTTATCATATGCCTTTTCGAAGTCTAATTTTAATACAACACCAATTTCTTTTTCTTCTTTTTTGTTTCATGGAGGATCTCATGCAAACAAGCAATACCAAAAACAATATTTTTTTTTCATGAAAGCGGTTTGAGAATGATGAATAAGCTTATCGACCCACTGACTTCCAACTTTGATTGTTAAAGTCTTAGTTATCAACTTATATAGACAATTCAAAAAGACAAATGGGTCGAAATTGTCGTATTCTAGCAGCATCGGTTACTTTTGGCAAAAGAGTTATAATGCCATAGTTGAGTCTACAAATGTCGGTCTTGTGACTATAAAATTCATAGAACAAGCGCATAATATCTTTTTAATGATATTCCAACAGTCTTGATAAAATTCAATAGGGATCTTATCGAGGTCCACCGCTTTATTGGTTTCCATTTGATCAAGTGCAGCCTTAATTTCAGATTCGAGAAAATGGTCTACATAAAAACTATTATCCTCTTACGTAAAGATGGTATGTTTTGCCAGAAAAGCATCATCGGCTCTACTTCATACTTTTCAGAAGGGCCAAAAAGCTGAGCATAGTAATCAGTAGCATGTTTAAGTAAATTTTCATCTCCTTCAATGATTATCCCTTCATTTTCAAGACTGTAAATAGTATTCTTCTTATTTCTTCCACTTGCACACTTATGAAAATATGATGTATTCGATCTCCTTTAAGAAGCCAATTCATGTGGCTTCTCTCATATAATAAATTTCCTCCTGTTCTAGACTCTTGTATATTTCTTTAATTAACAGACTTTTCTATCCACTTGTTCCTTTGGATAAGTCATCATTCTCCTCAATTCTTCTAACTTGGACAATTCATCCCTAAGCTCTTTTCTATTTTTTTCTCCACATGCCTTGAGCATTGAAGCCCCAACCTTTAAAATATTGTTTGATCAATTTGATTTTTGATGTATTTTATCCATCCAGATTTTTTGCTCTACAAGGTTTTTCCCATATCTCCTTTACTTTTTCATGGAATTCAGTAGCACTGTAACCAATTTAGATCAAAAAAAAAAATTGATGTGTGGCAATCTATCTTTCATCCCCGAGGATATAATAATTGGATTGTGGTGAGAAATATCCCGATGATCTTCCTAGCCGTAGCTTGAGGAAAAATATCATCCCATTCTTTGGTCATAAGCACTCTATCTAGTTTCTCCAAAGTAGGAGGATCTTGATTGTTAGTCCGGGTAAATAATCCCCTGGACATATGCATTTCTCTTAACTCATAAAAGTGTATAAGAGTATTGAACACTGGGGGTGCATCTATGTACACCAGTTAATGAACTCCTTTCAAAAAGAATATCTAATGATATTAAAATCCCCACCAATTATAAGAGGTTCCTCTCGAATTTGCACGAAATTTGACAACTCTGCCCGGAAAAGTCATCTTGAACTCTTCTTGGCAAAGCACCATATACAACAAGAAGATTCCATTTAATTTTTAACAACTTATCCCACAGATTCACTTGAATCATGAAATCACCTTGTTTAATTGTACTAGTATCAAATCTTTCTAAAAAAAGAACACCAAACGAGAATTCCTCGATTTTCCTTTGGATGCATTATAGACCCACATATAATCTTGATTGTAGTCAAATGATCTCAATAACCTATCATTGCCTTCGGGGATCATAGTTTCCTGAATACCAATAAAATGGAATTTGTGTTCAAAGATGAGATCTCTCGGACAAGTAGAGACACCTCTTTTTTGATGCCTCTACAATTCCAAATGAGGCCACTTATCATCTTTTTTTTTTCTTTTTTTTTTTCCCCGTCGTATTCATCAAATTATTCTCATTTTTTGATTCATGGCATCTGGTACACCCTAAAGTGCCTTTATACTCCCTCTTGGAGAGTATTTTTTTTTTTTTTCTTTTTCGGACAACCTGTCTCTTTACATTCTTTTGATAAACCAAAGACATCACTCATATCATCGGTCTCCTCATCATCATCTTCCTTAGGCACATCAACACTATTAGGATCAAATTCTTCATTTTTTTCTAAACTTTCAGATTCATTTTTATTTTTATGTTTTTGGATATAAATTATTTCTAGTAACTTCCATATCCTTAATAATATCTAAAGTTGCAAAACTATTCCTTTGGAATCTTAACACCCACATTTTTTTTAGCAAAAGCAAACAACTCATTGTTATCAACATTTGTATTAAGGCTAGGGTTTTTTTTATTACCTTCAGACTTCTCTTCTTAGCCGTTTCTTCATTTTTTTTCTTGAGTAGTCTTTTAATGAGATCCTTCTTAAGCCTTTCACTTCTCCTTCTTTCAACTTGCCCATCAATTTCCATGTCCTCTTCTTTGAGATAACACCATGTCGGTCATAGAATTGTCATCAATATTTTCCTCGACTTCCCATCACCATGTAGGAGTCTTGTTTATCTTCTTTGTCATTCATTTGTGAGGGATCGGTAGCTTCAGTAATGACACTCTCTTGAGAATTGGGCACTATCATCTCGGTTGTTTTTTGTCTCTTCAATAATCTGCTCTTTGATTGTGGCATGTATTTTTTTGCAGATTCTTCAAACATTGCCACTCATCTTCCAGACTTGATTTTGGGATACTTCACCTTCTTCACAAGTAACTTTCTCACTAGCTTTTAACACTCCAATTGCTATGAGCTTCTCACTAAAGGATTGACTTGCTTCCTGAGATTCTTCCCCATGATGATTTATCGCCAGGGACCCCAGAGAAAATTCTATTATCAGATTCTGATTTTTTGTTCTTGTCCCCTCCTTGCCACTTGTATTGTTATTGATTTGAGCTTGGAGCTTGTCTTGGCGATCCATAGCATTTTTGGCTCAGCAGTGACCTCAGTGATTTTCTCAGTAAAGGGAATCACGCTCTTCGGTAGACCCTCGGGTTTCCACATGAACTACTTGACTCGTCACCGTTTGCCATCTCTGCCTTGGCTCTGCGGAGTTTGTTCTTTCAATGTACTTGACCCACCATGCTGACTAGATGATGCCCCCAGGAGGAGGTTGATCATCAGCTTTAGATTTCTTTTGTGGGAGGGCCTCTATCTTCAACCCTGACCCCACTTGAAAGTGTTTTGATCGATTGTCCTTCGGGACATTCCCCTCATAAGTAAAACACATGCTGTAAGCACCCAAATAAGCTTCAGCTTCCCTTGGAATCTTCAGAATGTCTCTCGCACCCAATCTTCATCCTCACAAAGTCTGGTTTGAGCCTAGTTGATTCATCAAATTCCCAAACCTTGCCCACCAGTCCTCCCACTTTAGCAATAGTCCTCAGAGACCTCTGGTCCCCTGGTATTCCTCCAACTCTAAACCAAGCAAACTGTAGCTGCCCCCGAGCCCCCACAATTGGCATCACATGGACCTATCTTCATATAAGCATCCACATCATTCATTGCAATTGCTCTAATCTTCCCCCACTCCTGCAGAGATTGAGCAGAGGGAAACCTCATGACAAACTTGTTCTCCTCCACTTGCTTAGCATGCCCTTTGCCCGGTGAGATGAACTCTCAAGGTAACTCATACGTTGTTCAACTTGTCTTGCATTTGCTTTTCAAAGTAAGAATCCTGATCAAACCAATACATTCCCTGTTTTTGCGTGTGTGGATCAATTATCTCTTCAATATAGAAGAAACTCGGTCTTGGACTTGGGCAAAGACGAGTTCGGGACCCACATTCAAGACGGGGCAAGCATTCTGATCATATGCGGTATGATTGAAATAGCCCTGAGCTCACATCGATCTTGCGACATTCATGGGTAGCATGATTAAGCAGAACCACAATTTTCACATGCTTTCTTAACAGGGAGCACCAGATTTTGCATTTGCATCGGGGATCGGCCGAGTTTTGAGCACAAGTTTGCCGGACATCGGCACTAGGCCGGCGCTCCATCGAGAATATCGTTACCTCTATTGATTTGGATGTACCCGGCAGCTTTTTCCCACTTGTCGTTGCTCTTGCCTTGGCTTGTACCGGTTTCACGGTAACTTCTCCTTTGCTATGACTTGGGCCTGCCGGGGAATGACCTTGCGCTTTTCCTCGGCGAATCCACGGCTCCTTACGCTCCCACGAGTTCCCCCTTCCCCATCCTCATCCACCACCTCCGCCGCCTCTTCCTTGCCCTCCACCAAACCGACCTGGTTGTCCAGTGCCACCACCCCATCTCCCGCCATCTCCACGGCCGCGCCCATCTCCCCACCTCGCCCGCCTCCACCACCACTCCCACAATACATCACCGGAACTCTTTGGTGCAACAATGGTTTGCACGGCGGATGCAAATGATTTCGTGGGGGAATTCGAGATGCCCCACCTAATCGATTGATGTTGGCTGCCAGATTTGTGGGTGGCGGCGTCGAGGGAATAGGATTAGGGTTAGAAGAGAGTTGTGGATCTGGATACGGAGGGTTGTACCCTTGCACATGGGAACTTCCGACATTGCCCTTGCTGGGATTCTCCAATCCTCCATCTGTGGTGCCTCGCCGAGTAACCCGGGGACAACCGGACCTTCGGGCCGACTAAAACCATGGTCGCTACGGGGAGGTCCCTCATGACAGCTTTGACTTGTACTCTGCTTCTCCTCCACGGAACCGCGCCATTGGAGTTCCATTTAAGAGAGATTGGCACCGCCTTCGGTTTGACTTCCTCCCTTCCAATGGCCTCGAACGAACTAGCTTCCGTGTAGAACTAACCGGAATCTCCTCTCCGAGATGTTTTACGGGGAAGAATACTCAGGTTCTCCGAATCTTCTCGGCCACCCGGGCATTGCTCGCCAATGGTGGGAACTCATACTGTACTACGGTATGGCTGAGTGCGCCCACGGGGAACTGAATCCGAGGTTAGGGTTTATGCAAATTTGCTTTGGACTGGGCGTGTATGGGGCTCCCTCCCCTTGGAAAATGGAGTTCGAGGAGGGGAACCGGCAAAGCAAGGTGCTCATCGTCGGGAGGTGGGCGGGAACCGACCGTGAGCCGAGATGCTCGCCGGCGGGAAGGAGGTGAGATGGTGGGAGAAGGTCGTCGTCGCCGGAGGCGTAGAACGGGGTGCTTGCTAACGTAACCGCCATCTCCTCCTCCTCTGCCAACTAAATGCGAGCGCGATCGCTAAGCGTTGTTCATAATTCCTAGTGTGTTTGCACAGGATATGTTCCCAATAATTTAGTGCCTCAGTTGTTATAGCTTTGCCAACGTGCTAGGGCTCAAAAGTTACAGCTAGCCATTGTTTGCATTTGGAATGAAGGGAGTAATAGACGTTCACATAAACCATGATGATGCTAAAAGACACACGCACGTCTAGTCGTCAGACGTGCGTTCTCCTGAGCTGGTACAAATTGATCTCCGGCCGGAAAAACACGAAACAAAAGAGGTTTCCCGTGGTAGAGATTGAGAACGCTTTGCCAGGAACATGGCCTGCAGGATGATTATTCTCATCCAGCAGAATATATCCAGGACGGATTGGGAATCGAAGAACCCCGGAACTTTCCAAAACGAGCCCATACCATACGGTAGCATCCTTGGACCGGTCTAGAGAGGAATCACACACGCCTGGGACCGAAAGCATCTTCACAAACACCACAAAGCTTTCAGCTTGCTGGGTCCTACGACGACCTAAGCACGTTGTTGGGAAGGTCTCTCAAGTCAGGATTAGCATGTAGTCCTACTAGCTAGTCAGGGCATGTGCTTGGAAGTCACTGTGACGAGGTTCAGTGGAACCCAAAACCAAACGAGGTGATTTTCAAGACACGCACCTTGTACCTAAGTTGAAATTCAAAAAGTGCACAAAGTAGTTACTACTACTCTACCACTACTACTAAAAGAAAGATAAACTAACTGTAACTCCTTGAAAGTAAAAGGCATTTTACATATTTTAACTCAGTCTTTAGAGTTAGTACATGAACCTTTGTTTTTCTCACAAATACATTAATTATATATAGTGTATAGCAGATAGAAAACCAATATATATGACATGAAAGTAAATTTTGACATAGGCAATGTTTCTGAGTGGTTCGAGCCCAAGACCTAGGCATCTGGTTGACCACTTTTCATGCATGTTTAAGTAAAAAAAAAATGATCGTGTAGAATTTGTTTGTTTTGAGATGGTGTCCTGATAAATTTCTGATTCAGTCATTGTAGAGACGGCGTGAATTTGGAATGAGCTTCCTTTAATTTCTTGAGCTTAAAATGTGCATTGTCCTGTAATATAATATATGCATTCTAGAGACTTTAGAACAAACTAAGATAGAACACAAATATGCATGTGCCCTCAATTTATTTTCTGATCCTATTATCAACATAATTAATGATGATTGGTCCGGAAATGGCAATGGCAAGTATAACTTTTAAATTTTTAATAAAATTTTTAAGTTGTTTCAAAAAAAAATGGTATTTATTCTGTTATATTTACTGGAGTTAGCAAGTTCATGTTATAAATAAATGTTCTGCCATATTTTCTCAAAAATAGAAAAGTTAAATACAAAACCTAGCTAGTCTCAAAAATCAAAACATGCCCTGGAAGGACATGTGCTAAAGTCTCAAACAAGGTGACATGTGCTTGGAAGTCAGTGTTACGAGGTTCAGTGGACCGAAACCCAAACGATGTGTTTTCAAGACACGCGCCTTGTATCTATGTTGAAAATTAAAAAGTACACAAATTAGTTACTGGTCTACCGCTACTCCAACTAAAATGATTAATTAACTGTAACTCCTTGAAAGTAAAAAATGCATTTTATATATTTTAACTCAGTCTTTATGGTTAGGACATGAACCTTTGTTTTTTCTCATTGAATACAGTATAATGTATAGTAGAAAACCAATATGACATGAAAGTAAGTGTTGTTTTGAAAAAAAAAAACGTTTGGTAAAACAACTTCATCAACAACTTCATGCATGGTTGATAGAGAGAAATGAGAGGAGAGAACTGTGAAAAGCTATATTTTTCAGCTTCGTCCAACTTATCCATCTGTGTTGGAGTGGAGGAAAAAACAGCTTCAATGTTTGGCAACCAAAAGGGCCTAAATTTTGACATAGGCAATGTTTCATGCATGTTTAAGTAAAAAAAAATAAAGAATTGATCGTAAAATTCTATTATTTTTGAGATGCATGTTGTACGTCCTGATACAATTGGATTCAGTCATTTAGAAAGGCCGTGAATTTGGAATGAGCTTCCTTTAATTTCTCAAACTTAAAGTGTATACTTTGTCTTGTAATGTAGTGTATTCTAGAGATTGTAACACAAATTAAGATAGAACACAAAAGACACATGTGCCCTCAATTTAGTTTCTGATGCTATTATGTTGTTGCCAGCGGATACGCAGGAAGGAATATAAATGAATTAGGATATTGATCACTAAGAATTAGGAGATGTTTATGTATACAGGAAGAAATTATATAGTGTATTGCCTAGTTGAACAACTTGCATGTTGAAATATTAGCTACTGAGGATTTGCTGAGTGGATATTAATTATATGTGATAGTGTGTCTAAGTGGATAACTTCCATGCATATTGAGGAAAATAGCTAAGTGGATATTAATTATTTATGATAGTGTATTGCCTAAGTGGATAGCGTGTATGTTGAGAGAAATAATTTAGTGGAATTTCTCCTTATAAGAGTAGTAGATTAATGATGATCGGTCGGTATATGGCAAAGTATAGCTTTTAAATTTTGTATTAAAACATCCAGTGCTCTGTGTGGAGCCCACTCGCCGGTTTAAATTTGTCAAAATTTGTTGGAAAAAGAAGAACCGAATTTGATAAGAAATCTTTTTACTCAGGTTTAATAATCCACTCAATATTTTTAAGCTGTTTCAAAAAAATCTAGTATTTGTTTTGTTATATTTACACAGGAGCTACATATCAAGTTCATGTCATAAAAAAGTTAAATACAAAAAACCTAGCTAGTCTTTAAAGTCAAGACATGCCCAGAAAGGTACATAATCTTTCTGAAGTTCCAAATTAGCATTCAGTAGAAAAAAATTTTGCCTTCTCTAAAGTCAAAACATGCCCAGAAAGGCACTTATCTTTCTGAAGTTCCAAAGCATACAGTAGAAAATGTTGCCTGAACGAGTAGTCCTGCTTGGCACCATGCATGCCTGCAAATGGCCAGCGATTAATCGCGCGAGAACGAAGCAGCTTCGATCTTCCCCAAACCAAACTCTACTCGTTTTTTGACTAGAAAAAAAATCTAGTCGTTTCCTCGTTCCCGCCACGTGTACTAACTTTTTTTTCTCCTGCTTCAGTAAAAGTAGATCACTCTTGACGTCAATGCACCACCATCAGCGCGCACGCCGCGCCTAAGTTGAAAAATTGAAAGTACACGGTAGTTACTGATCTACCACTACTACTACTACTAAAATGATTAATTAATTGTAACTCCATGAAAGTAAAAAGGCATTTTATATATTTTAACTCGGTCTTTATGGTTAGAACATGGACCTTTGCTTTTTCTCACAAATATAGCATATATAATGTATAGTAGAAAACCAATATGACATGAAAGTAAGAGCTGTTTTGGAAAAACCATTTGACAAAACAACTTCATGCATGGTTGATAGAGAGAAATGAGGGAGAGTTGTGAAAAGCCATTTTTTCGGCTTCATCCAACTTATCTCTCTTTGTGCGAGGTGTCGTGGTCTAATACCCACGGTCAAGAATCGTCGGCTAATGTGTGCGGCGATAGTCTAACTCAAGAGACAATGACACCGGGGACTTATCTTGGTTCGGGAACCGTCGAGCTCTCCCTAGTCCCGTCGGGATCGATTATCTAAGCTCAAGGCTCGTGCGGGCGCAGTACAAGCTGGTTGAGAGAGGGAGGCGGGGTCCCAAGTCTCGTGATTGAGGCAAGTGCCAATATCGTGGGTGTTGTGCGAGAGTGAGCTCTCGAAATGTGTAGATTGCTTGCTTGCCTTCTCTCGGTGGCCAAAGGACCCTTTATAGTCGTAAGGGGGGATACACGGGTGCCACCGGAGAGGACTAAAGAGTGGAGAATATAAAAGAAGGAGAGGAAGAATGCATAAATGTCGTGGTGGCGAAAGCACGCCGAGCCGCCAGCACGCTTGGCAGAGCTGTTGCCTACCTATGCGGGTAGCGTCGAGAATGCGGTGTAGGAATCTCCTAGTGCGTGGCACGCTTGATCGAGCTTTGAGCTCGGAGATCATGTAATGATGGTCGGGCGTGCTCGCTTACGCCTTTGAGTATTATTATAGCGAGGGAGACGTCTTGTCGTCGTCAGCATGCTTCATTGCCCCGTCAAGGACAGATGGCGGCGCTTTGGCGATCCGGGGATCGGCGTGTTGCGAGGGAAAAGCGTGTGGGCAGGGGAGAGTTCGTCGATAGAGCTCGAGCGGCAGGGAGCAGTCCGTTCTTTTGTCTCAGAGTGGTTGTCCGTTGCGTGTGGCGCGGCTTGGGCCCGATCGACGGGGCCTTGCTTGCAGCGTGCGCCTGAAGATTGGATTCTTGTAGGCGATATCTCGCAAAGCATAGCTTGCGCCGCGGGCAGCAACCATACTCAATTATTGCCTATCTGTCGCCTCACAGTAGTTTGGACTTTTGGGATAGTCTCGTGCTAGTTCGGCATTGCATGGCTGTAGAGTCGTTCTGAACGAGAACTGCTCATCGTCCTATGAGATAGGGGAGCAGTAGAAGCTTCCTTTGTTTTAGCGAGACGGGAAACTCATCGTCTTATGGCGGGAGCCAAATAAGAGCTCGCCGAGCTCGGTAAGAGAAGAGTCGCGACCGCGAGAGCTCAAGCGAGGCGGAAACTGGATCCGGCCCAAGAGCTCATATAGGCTGACCGGGCCGTTATGCGGTCTTTGCTACGAATTATTGCTTGATTTGGGGTATCCGATTATAGATATCCCATAGGAGGGAAGGAAAAAAAAACAGCTTCAATGTTTAGCAACCAAACAGGGCCTAAATTTTGACATAGGCAATGTTTCCCAGGTGGTTCGAGGAGAAGACTGACATTTGGTTGACCACTTTTCATGCATGTTTTTAAGTAAAAAACATTGATACTACAATTCGTTTGTTTTGAGATGGTGTGTCTTGATACAATTTGATTGAGCCATTGTAGAGAGGGCGCGAATTTGGAATGAGCTTCCTTTAATTTCTCGAGCTTAAAGTGTACTTTGTCCTGTAATATAGTGTATTCTACAGATTTTGGAACAAACTAAGGTAGAACACAAAATATGCATGTGCCTCAATTTATTTTAGGATGCTATTATCAATATAATTAATGATGATTGACCGGTAAAGCGACAAGTATAACTTTTAAATCTTGTACTAAAATATCATGTGGTCTTTGTGGATCCCACAGGTTTCGATTTGTCAAAGTTCGTTAAAAAAGGAAACCAAATTTGAGAAGAAACCTTTTACTTAGGTTTAATCCATTCAATATCTTTAAAGTTGTTTAAAAAAAATTTAGTATTTTGGGAGAGCTCTTTCCGGGATTCGCTAGGGAGTGTCCGAGGCGGTCGAGGTTTAATCCGCATCAGATTGACGGTGGCGACTAGGTAGTATAATTAGCGAGTAATAGCTTTTGATCACCTTTTTTCTAGGGAGGGTAGAATCGATTGTATAACTGTATTTCTCCTAGTCCGTCATTGATGACACTTCGTTGTAACCTTAACAATTTTCGCCTTAATATAAAAAAGATGTGTAAACATTTTGTGTATTCGAGAAAATAAATTGATATTTATTGTGTTATATTTACAGGAGCTAGCAAGTTCATGTTATAAATAAATGTTCCGCTATAATTTCTCAAAAATAGAAAAGGTAAATACAAAACGTACCTAGCTAATCTCTAAAGTCTAAACATGCCAAGAAAGGCACATAATCTTTTTTGAAGTCAAAACATACAGTAGAAAAATTTTGCCTGAACGAGTTGTCCTCTTTGGCACCATGCCTGCAAATGGCCAGCGATTAATCGCGCGCGCGAGAACGAAGCAGCTTGTCGTCTTCCCCGATGAACCCAACTCTACTCGTTTTCTCGTTCCCGCCACGTGTACTCACTTTTCTCCTGCTTCAGTAAAAAGTAGATCACTCTTGACGTCAATGCACCACCACCGGTGCGTCCGCCGCGTCTATAAAAAGCCCGCCTCCGCCTCTCCTTCCCCTTCACGCCCCCGCCTCCTCCCTCCTCCTCCATCTTCTTGTCCCCAGCGGCCAGCGCGCGCGGCATCACCGTCGAGCTTCAGCTCCAGCTACTAGAGCAGTTAATTCACAGCTTAGCTGACCGATCGAGCGGCATCTTGCACGCTAGCTATACAGAACCAGAGTAACTAACTCGAGGTGCATAATGTCTCCAATGGCGCTCCAGGCATCGTCGCCGTCCGCGTTCCGTGCGGTCCCGGCCACCGCCACCGCTTCCTGCCGCCGGCAGGTACTATACGGCCACTTACTGTCCGGTGACGCGGCCGGGGAGAAAGATGCTCCTCCATTTTGTTTCTTGCTTGCGCTTAAATTAAAATCGATTCTTGTCTGCAGTCGTTCCAGGTGCGCGCTCAGGTGGCCGGCGGCAGCAGCAGCAGCGTCGGAGCCGACGGCGCCGGGAAGATGATGGTTTCCAAGGCGGCGGATCCGGCTCCAGCGTCGTCGTCGGCGCCCACGTCGTCGTCGTCAGGCCCGCGGAAGATCGACTTCTCCTCCGGCGTGAAGCCGCCGACGCCGCTTCTCGACACGGTGAACTACCCGCTGCACATGAAGAACCTCTCGACGCCGGAGCTGGAGCAGCTGGCGGCGGAGCTCCGCGCCGAGATCGTGCACACGGTGTCCAAGACGGGGGTCACCTGAGCTCCAGCCTGGGCGTGGTGGAGCTCTCCGTCGCGCTGCACCACGTGTTCGACACCCCCGACGACAAGATCATCTGGGACGTCGGGCACCAGGCGTACGGCCACAAGATCCTCACCGGCCGCCGGTCACGGATGCACACCATCCGGCAGACCTCCGGGCTCGCGGGGTTCCCGAAGCGCGACGAGAGCGCGCACGACGCGTTCGGGGTGGGACATAGCTCCACCAGCATCTCGGCGGCGCTGGGCATGGCCGTGGCCAGGGACCTCCTGGGCCGTAAGAACCACGTCATCTCCGTCATCGGTGACGGCGCCATGACCGCCGGCCAGGCGTATGAGGCCATGAACAACTCCGGGTACCTCGACGCCAACATGATCGTGGTGCTCAACGATAACAAGCAGGTGTCGCTGCCGACGGCCACGCTCGACGGCCCGTCGAAACCCGTCGGCGCGCTGAGCCGGGCGCTCACCAAGCTCCAGTCCAGCACCAAGTTCCGGCGGCTCCGGGAGGCGGCCAAGTCGATGACGAAGCAGATCGGTGGGCCGACGCACGAGGTGGCCGCCAAGGTGGACGAGTACGCGCGCGGCATGATCAGCGCGTCGGGCTCGTCGCTGTTCGAGGAGCTCGGGCTCTACTACATCGGCCCCGTGGACGGGCACAACATCGAGGACCTGGTGACCATCTTCGAGAAGGTGAAGTCGATGCCGGCGCCGGGGCCCGTGCTGATCCACGTGGTGACGGAGAAGGGCAAGGGGTACCCGCCGGCGGAGGCGGCGGCGGACCGGATGCACGGCGTGGTCAAGTTCGAGCCGTCGACGGGGAAGCAGCTCAAGTCCAAGACCCCGACGCTGTCGTACACGCAGTACTTCGCCGAGTCGCTGATCCGGGAGGCGGAGCACGACGACAAGGTGGTGGCGATCCACGCGGCCATGGGCGGCGGCACGGGGCTCAACTACTTCCAGAAGCGGTTCCCGGGCGGTGCTTCGACGTGGGCATCGCGGAGCAGCACGCCGTGACGTTCGCCGCCGGGCTCGCCGCCGAGGGCCTCAAGCCCTTCTGCGCCATCTACTCGTCGTTCCTGCAGCGCGGCTACGACCAGGTGGTGCACGACGTGGACCTGCAGCGTCTCCCCGTGCGGTTCGCGCTGGACCGCGCGGGGCTCGTCGGCGCCGACGGGCCAACGCACTGCGGCGCCTTCGACGTGACGTACATGGCGTGCCTGCCAAACATGGTGGTGATGGCGCCGGCCGACGAGGCGGAGCTGATGCACATGGTGGCCACGGCGGCCGCCATCGACGACCGGCCCAGCTGCTTCCGGTTCCCCGCGCGGGAACGGCGTGGGGGGCCGTGCTCCCGGCGGGAAACAAGGGGACGCCGGTGGAGGTGGGCAGGGGCCGGGTGCTCGTCGGCGGCACGCGGGTGGCGCTGCTCGGGTACGGCGCCATCGTGCAGTCGTGCCTCAAGGCCGCCGAGGCGCTCAAGGAGCACGACGTGTACGTGACGGTGGCCGACGCCCGGTTCTGCAAGCCGCTCGACACGCAGCTCATCCGGGAGCTCGCCGCCGAGCACGAGGTGCTCATCACCGCCGAGGAGGGCTCCATCGGCGGCTTCGGCCCCACGTCGCCCACTACCTCAGCCTGACGGGCATCCTGGACGGGCCTCTCAAAGTAAGTCGTCCTAGTAACGAACTAGTCGTTTTCAGTTGCTGATTGAAATTGGAATTAATAAATTGGTGTTCTTAATCGTGTTGGTAATTTGCAGCTGAGATCCATGTTCTTGCCGGACCGGTACATCGACCATGGCGCGCCGCAGGACCAGATGGAGGAGGCAGGGCTGACGCCGAGGCACATCGCCGCCACCGTGCTGTCCCTGCTGGGGAGGCCATTGGAGGCCATGCAGCTCAAGTGATGAACGACGACGACGACGACAACGGCGGCGATATATATATAGTTCTTTCATTCATCAACCTTGCACACCATCACCAACAGATAAATAAAAGCAAATTAGAGCAGAGTGATATCATCCATGTGGAGTGGAGATCTTCATGGCGGTTTGCCTTGGGCTTTGGGTACAACAATGCAAGAGAAGAAGCCAAGTCCATGTGTGTGTGATGATGTACGTGAACCCTGGGCCTTTTGCCATGTAGCAAATGCATCCAAACGCAAGAGGATAAAGAAGGTGGCTCAAGCACAAGTGTTGTATAGTGAGGAGCATGTCCTTGCTTGATTATTCCTCTAGCAGTGCAGGTGGATGAATCCAGTAGTGACGTAGGCACAGGTAGCTGATCTTGCATGCATAGTGGCATATGTCATCAGATCAGCTGATCTTGCTAATTGCCTACTTGTATTTTTTTGTATCTATATATAGGATGCATGAGACAGCTTCCATCATAGAAATAACAAATTAAGAACCATGTCGTGGTTGTTGGTGCCTATATATTTGGTGCTCTCGATCTATACATATCTTACTATTACTAATTGGAGGCTCCAATGGAGGCACCACGTTAATTCTCATGAGAAGCTTAGGAAAAAAGATAAATCCTAGAAATTCTCACAATAATCAGAAAAATCGAGCCTTCGATTCGGTAGACTCTAATCATCATCAATGATAATCGCCATCGGATCTATTGTAATTTATATAAAAATTACCCACCACTGCCATTATTAAAGATAAATAAAGTAACCCCTAATTTTGTGTCAAAATTACCACCTTTGCCATTATTTGTTTTCTATATTAGATAAAAATAAGGAAATAAAAATAATAAATCGCTCCGCATATTTATCGAGATAGAAGGAAGAAAATAAAAAGTAAAACCATCTACGAATGGCAATGAATTTTGCCTATGACGAATTCCAAGGGTGGAAAAACCATCCGATCTATTCTATTTTTCTGAAATATTACCCACATTTGTCATCACGAAGAATCATAAAATAAACACCCTAAATGCACATATAATTTACCCACCAGTACCATTATGAAAATTACTCATAAAAAAAAAAGTTTGATCACATTGAAAATGTTCCTACGGAAGAAATCATGTTTTTCGCCAGGCCTATCTCTCATGTGCGAAAAACCTACAGCTGCTGCCGCTAACACCGTGCATCCTACAATCACATGGTCCAGTTCTAAATCCACGAAAAAGAAATTACACCAATTGGCTGCCCTTTCCCCTAAAAAAAAGAAATCACACCAATGGGCTGCCCTACGGGCAACGAGAGTTTGCCCTCATGGTGGCTCCACGCGCCAACGCCACCGGCCCGGCTGAATTGAGGGCGAGAGGAAGTCAACGCAAGCACTAGCACATACATTTATACTGGTGCCCACGCGCGACTCCTTCAATGTCAAGGCGCTAGATGTCCCCTGGCGTGTACCCGGCACCGGATCCGTCTTTGCACCCACTCCCGGTTTCTTTGGACTTCGCCTTGCGGTTCTCCGTTCATTGCTTCCTAGCGACTTGGCCTCGACGCGAGATCCAACAATATTTATGTGTCGTGAGTCTGCTTTCCCATATCTTTTTTACCGAATATTTCTCATATCCTTTGCTTAATGCATAATGAAATTGTTGGTTGGGAGTAGTACAACATGAATGAATGTTTTTTAGGGCATCTATTGTAGCATGTAGGGTGGTAGATATAACTATGAATGATAGTTGAAACCAATTACTACGGTGTGTGTATATGTATGCAAAAACGTAAAAGCATTAGTCTGAAGGATCTGTCATACATGGCTATTCGCTCCCGCTATTTATTTTAATTACTTTTGTCACTTGACACATAATATGATACTTATTGACCTTAGGTATAATTTTCATTTTAATTTCAATGTTCTTGGGGTGGTAGATATAACCATGAATGATAGTTGAAACCAATTACTACGGTGTGTATATGTATGCAAAAGCGTTGCAGCATTAGTCTGAAGGATCTGTCATACATGGCTATTCGCTCTTGCTATTTATTTTAATTACTTTTGTCACCAACGACACATAATATGATACTTATTGACCTTAGGTATAATTTTCATTTTAATTTCAATGTTCTTGATGACTTCGCACATATAAATTTTGATACATAATCTTTATTGACCATTAGTTATGATTTTTAATTTTGCGTAACAATAGTGTTTTCTTTGAACCGTAGGCAACCCTTGCCTATTTTTTTTTTCACTCAAAGCAGGGATCATAGCCCTAGGTGCACAAGAGGAATCAAGCGCCTCATCTTACAAAAAGAGCTCCTCCCGATCACATCTTTGATCGCTATGGATGCACACAAAGCTGGCTGCATGGGAAATGCCAGGCCTCAGCTCTCCGTCAATGGCGTATAGAGATTGTTGATCACCTATGGAAGTTTGGAGCAAACCTATTTATTAGAAGCACTAATGACCGTAGCACGAGCAGGTTGTGTATCAGCCAAACACACACAAACACACACAGACGCCACGTTCAGCGACTTCTTCATAATCAGCACCTCCTTTGGAACATTCCAAAACCGAGGAGAATGATGGCATGCATGTCGCCCTCTATAGGTGAGAAACTCATTTGATTTTCCCCTTTTCTTGCACAGCTCCATGTGTGTTGGTTGGCATTGTCTGGACACTATATTCATGTAGGCAAGGAAGCAGTAAGAAACGACCCCACATTTACATCCATGACATGATAGCCAGAGAGTACTCGAATATATATCAATATTCGATAGATTATCACAATTGACTATAGACTATAAGGTACCTACTATAGCTAATATTTTAGAATATTAGGAAAGAAAAAAGATATTAAATATAACTAATTATTATAGTAAGTGCCTCATAAGATTCTAACCCGTGCATCGCACGGGTTGGTGAACTAGTATAAACAAATGTATAAACAAAGAGAAGATGAATGAGTTGTTTTTGTCTGCTGATGTGATGAGAGAGATGGATAGTTCTAGTTTGTTGTCTGCTGAGAAAGAGTCATACTCATGTGAGTTGTGATCTCCTCCCGTTGGGTTTTGTCCTGGTGCTATCTTGAAGCCCATGGAATCATGTGAGTGGAGGTGATAGCATCTGGTGAGCACCAGGATATTCCTATTCTGCTGGTCTTTGTATGACATCTTGTCTGGACTCGCTCTAGCAATTGCGAAGTAACTTGTTCCAGTAGGGCACATAGATTCCATACGCTACTGAAGATATGGACGGAATCTGGATAGAGTTTATTGTGAAAATACTATTGGTGATCTGTGCAGATGGGCTTGTTGCTAGCACACGTACATCCTTCACAAATAAAACAAAGAAATGAAGTTCACTTCTACAAGGAACAGAGGCCTAAAGGCTAAAGAAGGAATACTCTAGGAGCGCAAACATAAGCATGTACTTCATCCATTCACGAAAGAATACAATTATGGGATCCATGCCAGTCAAATATAGCTCAAGTTTAATCAGTTTTATAGGAAAATATACTATTACTGTTTGTGTCACCAAATAAATTTATTATGCAAATCTAATGATATGCATTTTGCATCATGAATGTTAGTACTTCTTTATATGAATTTAGTCAAAGTTTAAATTATTTGGCTCCACGAAAATAAGAATTGCATTTTTTTTATCTACGGATGGAGTACTGCAAACAATGCATGATGGTTCAGAAAACTCTAAAGCAGACACGGTAGTTTTGTTTGGACTGATGGCATACAACACTGTATATAAGCTTGGTTTTTGTTCTAGGTGTGCTGAACTGATACTGACAGAGCTCAGGACTTTTACACTGTAAACTAAAAACCGAGCCGGGCCAAAAACTAATAATAGATTTACAGTTATCTTGATTACATATCACAAATATCAATATTTTCTTGTACATATGGGGTCAAAGTCAAAATCTTCTAACTCCTCGAAAAGGGAAAATCTTCTAACAATTATACTTCATTGCATACATAAATGTTTATATTTGATCCTTGTATACGAGCATAAATATGTATACACACTTACTTGAATAATTTAATTTTATATTATGCATGTAATAAATATATAGTTTTAGTGATACAGTACGTACAAATTTGTTTTAACCGCCTAACTCTATCTGTTTAAAGGTCTAAAAAGAAATTTCTATCGTCTGTCACTATTAAACTTTTTGCTACAGATAACAGAAACGCTTTGAAATCAGAGTCATCATCATTCCAGTATACCACGTGGAAGGAATTTTGCAGAAAGAAAGGACGCCGAATCCGACATGCAATTGTTGGTAAAAACCGTTGCCCGTGCGTCGACTTGTGTGGCCTGCGGAAAAACAAGCTGACTGAACTATATACTCCCCCGATGTTAAGTTTTTTTATCTTTCAGTTAATTATGTATTATTGTCTTCTAAATATATACCCTGCTTATTAATAATTACTCGAACAAGGCCTCAATGCTTTGCCTTCTTTCTATTGGCTTGTAGTCAATGGTAGGGCGGTCCAGGTGGGGCGTTACCACCAGGGTTCAAATCGCATTCTTGCTCGCACCTTTTTTAGGATTTTTCGGCGTTATGCATTAAGTGGTAGCGGCGTTCCGTCGGCAACGAGGCGCCAATTAATGGTAACTTCGAGAATCTCCAAATCTGCCGGGTGCCCAGTCTTTCGGAGGTGCTCATAGGGGTAGGGTTTGCGTACGTGTGTTCATAGGGGTGAGTGTGCGTGCGTGTTATGAGCGTCTGCGTTGTACTGTGTCATTCTAAAAAAAAAAAGCTCAGGATATACTATCAAAATGCCCCTACACAAAAGAGGTCAGCGGCTCAGCGTTGTGGTCAGTCCATAGTGAATCTCGCTAGGGACTTTTCTTTCTTTTTTTTATGAGTATGAAAAAGTGGATGAGAAGTGTCATGCATGAAAAGTGGCTTTTAGTGTAGGTCCCACCTTAGGCTACCTAGCTATGTTTCCTATAGTTGCATTTAATATATGGGATAGAAATTACCATAGATATGCAAATAAAATGGAACCGATGGAGTAGTTCGCCAAAAAATAAAGAAAAGGATAGGAAAAATAACTTGGAAATTCATACTATGTATAGTACACATAAAGTCTTTGGTAATAAATTCTATGAAACGCGAGGCCAAGAACCAGAATTGACATCTTTCTGGTAATTCCAATTGTCGGTCTGTTCTTGTAAAATCAAAACCATGTGGGAGGAGTAGTGTTTTTTTCCGAAAGCGAACTAGGAGGAGTGTCTGAAACGCACTGACCAAGTGGACTACTACTTCTCATGCCATGATCGATGCGACTTGGAGCGCGCGGTGACGACTCAAGTCACATGTTTTGAACTTGAACCCATCTACACATTCTGAAAAAAAAACATGCTTGGGAAGAAATCTTGACAGCTACACGTAGCATGCATGGCCGGCCGTGTGAGATAAAGGCTAGCTGCACGGAAGATTCTCTGAATGAAGCATCTCAAACTGCTCGATCGACATGCATGCAGATGAGTTCGCCCTGTTCTGCTACTGGTTACCGTTACCGATAAGCCGACTGATATTGTTTTATGACGAGAGAAAAATATTGTACCATAGTTGATCGATATATAAACCAGCTGGTTGATGAATCCAAGCCAACATGACGTTTTTTTTTTCTGTTCTTCGTATGAGAATGAGACTGGCTATGTATTGCATAGTTTTTTTTTTTTTTTTTTTTTTTGAGGCGGACTTGAAATGTTACAGAACAAACTATGCCGGCCGGGGCTGTAAGTTTGGTTCAGTTAATCAGAACTACTATTCAGTATAAGAATAGCTGAGTCTTGCTTTATGTTTGTATTTGAGTGGAATGAGGTCGCCGGTCCAGACGATATTTTCTGCTAGTGACAAGTCTGAGCTGCCAAATACGACTGCCATGACTATTTACAAGGAGCATGACTAACGAATAACGACTGCTATACATACTTTCTAATGCATGCTTGTTTCCATGGTCATTAATTTCAATTCACATGCGGCACAAATTGTCCTTGGGTATAATAATAGTGATAGTAACAGTGAGGGAAAAACGGAGGTGCTTGAAAATGAGCTAGGTGTTGTACGTACGTACTTCATGGGAGAGGCACATTTCTGAATTTTTGTTACTTATTTTGTGTAACATTAATTTCTGATTTTCATTACCACCGGCACTACTAATAATGAACTTAGGAAATTCTAATAGAAGATAATTAGAAATTCCGAAAATAATTAAAACACGTTTAAATAAGTACAGTTCATTGTTTAGGAACGTCACCCTTCAAATGGTTGGTATTTCTACCATCAATCGTCGTCGTCATGACTCGTGAGTACTATTGGGATGGGCCCTCTTATTACAATACAAATCACCATCAAGGCGCAGACTTTGTTTGGGCCTGCAAGATACTGGCATAAATGGCTTTATTTTGTTGGGCTTTAAGCCTTTAACTATCAAAGGAATTCCACTATCAAATGGCTAGAAAACGTTACGCGAATATTTGCTTCTTTTACTGAGATTACTCATTGGACCGAGCTAAATTCCAAAGCCCAACAAAGTAAAAGACAGAAACGGCCCATGAACAACACCCGGGCAGCAAACAAAGGCTCAATAATCCTCGCTCTCAATTCCATTCTCAAATACTGACAAATACAAACTAAAATAATAAGTTGAGAAAATTACTCGATGGAGCAATGAATAGAATTTGCGTTGTAGATCTAGGGGAATGAATCAAGGAGGGAGAAAATTACCCAAGTAATGACTGTGATTTGTGTGAATACAATTGCTCCTGACAAGCGTGCAGGGGAATCAAGGAGGGAGAAGATTGTTTAGAGAATCAGACACACACATCCATCTCCGAATTGTTTCATTTGCTCTTCTAGAGCTTTCTCGTATATAAACCAGAACTCCTGCTTCTTCTGTCCTTAAGCTCCTTGATTACCATCGATTTATCCTCAAAATATATTATTGTCACACAATCATGAACTAAACTCCCAATTCAATGCCACCACAATCACAGAGGTTTATTATCAATCATCACAGTACATTAGTCTAGTCGTCCCATCTATCATCTATGATGTCTGCAGTTTTTTACCACTACTAGCAGATCGAGAGAGAAGATAACATATATGTAGGTTGATCGATCTCGTAATCAGAAGCTACGTCGTCTACGTACTACGTCCTCATCAGGACAATCTTCATCTACTTCCACTACTGTTCTTGGCTGCCATTGACGGACCTCGTCTGAACCTTGTTCACCATCATCATCCAGTCCCTTATACCTGTACCATTTGGCGAATCCGAGAAACACAAAGAAGTTGACGGCACCGATGAAGGCGATGAGGAAGTAGAACCTGTCCAGCTTCCCCTGTTGAGGTTCTCGGCGAGCCACCCGTCGTCTCCCCGCACGGGGTCGGCCGTCGCGCGGTGCACCACGGCGACCAGCAGCCCGCTGAGGTAGAAGGCCAGCGCCGAATTGGTGAAGAGGAGCGAGCCGGAGACGCTGCGCATGTTCTCCGGGAACTGCTTGTAGTAGAACTCCATCTGGCTCACCTGGTTGAACGCCTCCGAGAGGCCCAGCGCCGCCAGCTGCGGCACCAGCCAGAACGCCGACGCCGGCGAGACGAGGGCGACCGAGACCACGTCGCGGTTCGCCTCCGCCTGGTGGAGCACGGCTTGCTCGCGCCGCTGCTGCTCCACGACGCCAGCGATGAGCATGGCCACGACGGAGAGCACCATGCCCACGCCCATGCGCTGGAGCAGCGTGATGCCGCCCTCGACGCCGGTCAGCCTGCGCAGCCACGGCACCACGAGGCGGTCGTAGAGCGGGATCCACACGGCGAGCGCCAGCATGGGGAAGATGGTGAAGGACGCCGGCGGCACCTCGAAGCCGCCGAGGTGGCGGTCGGCCTGCGCCGCCTGCAGGACGACGTAGGTGTTGGTCTGCGCGAACGCCACGTAGTAGACGATGCAGGTGGCCCACCGGCATGATGCGGAGGACGCACTTGGCCTCCTCCACCTCCTGCAGGCTGCACAGCCGCCATGGATCCCAGGGCCCGCCGCTGGCGTCGTCGACCTCGCTGTCCGAGTCCACCACCACGGCGGCCTTGTCGAGGAACCTGAACTGGTCCGTGTAGGGGAGCCTGGACACGAGCTTGCTCGCGTGGCGCGTCCTGAAGAGCGACGACGCGGGGTGCTCGGGCGCCGCCGCGCGCGACGCTTGCGGACCGCCGCGACGGCGACGCGGACGACGCTGGCCAAGGGGACCCCCTCGGGGCGCACGCGGACGTAGAGCCCCTTGCCGGCGAAGAAGAGCACGCAGGAGGCGAGCATGAGCGCGGCCGGGATGGCGAAGCCGATGCACCAGCTCACGTTGCTCTGCACGTAGATGATCCCCGTCGACGAGCCCACGACGGCGATGGTCAGGGTGAAGAACCACCAGTTGAAGAAGCTGTCGATGCCGCGGCGGCCGGACTCGGTGCGCGGGTCGAACTGGTCGGCGCCGAACGGCAGGCTGCACGGCCGGATGCCGCCCGCGCCCACCACGAGGAACAGGAACGACAGCCCCAGCACCGTCAGCTGCCCCTGGGTCACGCCCGCGCACTGCTCCCGCCGGCCGGCGCTGCACGGCGGCGGGTGCAGCGCCGGCACGCCGGCCGTCAGCGTCAGGATGATCATGCCCTGCGCGCTCGCATGCATGCCAGCCATCGAGATCGATCAGAAACAGTCAAAGTTCGTTGGCGACCGATAATGGCGATCGATTTGTTATGTTACGTACGATGAGTGTGGCGACGCAGCCGAAGCCGACGGTGGCGTAGCGGCCGAGCCAGAGGTCGGACGCGAAGGCGCCGAAGACGGTGGCGAGGTTGGTGGTGCCGCCGAACACGTTGAGCGCCACGGCGGCGCGGACGTTGGTCATGTGGAAGACGGAGGTGAGGTACACGATCAGGTTCGCCGCGACGCCCATGCTGCCCAGCTTCTCGAACGTCTCGTTCCCGATCACGAACGGCATCGCCTTCCACCCCGGGTACCGGACCTCCTCCGCCGCCGCGGTGGCGTCCGACGACGAGCCGCGGTGGACTGTGCCGTCGTCGTCATCGTGGACCGCGAGAACGGTGTCGCCACCGCCGCGTTGGGCGCCGGGGTTTTCACCGGTGCGGCGGGGGGACGCGCCATCGCCGCAGTTCTTGCGGCGCGCCATGGCGACCGGAGGCGGTGTTGAATTGGTTGATCTCTTCAGATGAGACTGCGCCAACGGAATTCTGGTGTCAGAGTTTCAGCACTTACAGAGAAGTTGGGGCCAACAAAAATATAGTGTTTTTGTTGAACGAGATTTTGTTGATACTCTTTCTGTTATGATATTAGTTTCAAAACAAAAAGCTGTTAGGATATTTCTCTTTTCTCAACATATCCTATTATAAATAGTACTCCGTACCGGCCTTACATATCCACGAGTTAAGCCACTTTTTTTCCAGTAATGAAAAATTTTGTAGGAAGAAATGAAAAATGGAAAACCATGGCACACGGCAGCGGGCAGCCAACATCCGAATAACATATTTAGGGTAATCTGCAGAATACAAGAACAAAGAATATACATGGATTTACATATGGTGGATGGAGCTAATGTAAATGGACAAGGTGCTAACGGAAGAGAGATATATTAGGCATTAGCTATCGAAACTTATAAATAATAACTTTGTTCTCATCCAATGCAATGCTGTCTGGAAGAGAGATGGAGCTACCGCAAATTATAAATAACCTTGATCATAACATTAACCATGGCACATGGAAGGGGGCAGCCCACATCCGAAGAACATAGTTTGGGGCAACCAGAGAATACAAGAACCAAAAATATACATGGATTTACATATGGTGGGTGGAGCTAAGGTAAATGGATAACATTGCTAACTGGAAGAAATAGATATTAGCTATCGGAAATTATAAATAACTTTGCTCTCATCGAATGCTTTCCGGAAGAGAGATACAGCTGTCGCAGATTATAAATAACCTTGATCATAAGATTAACTCATGGGTTCTGACTCCAATCAAATGCTGTGTTCTCTCCTTGGGAGCTTTGTCTCCTTTTTCGAGCTATGTACTTCCTTGCAGCCTCGTGGTTCACATAAAAGATGAATTTCAGGTTCCTTATCTGTAGGTAACAAAAAAAAAGCTTTGTAAGAGTTCAAAATTCTATATGAATGTTTACCCTGTCATTGAAATAAGTAGGGTAGAAGAATTAGTTCAAAACTAACCAAATGGAACCACAAGTAGTAAGTAGCCATTATTATAACAAATCCAATATAAGCTTTTTCCCAGTCACAAAATATTTGTTAGGTTTGTTAACTATACTTAGCTTGACCAAGATTATAGAAAAAGAACATAAATTCTTCAATATCAAATAGGCATCAATAGATCCATTGGGGTGTATTTTTCGTATTCCTCCTTTTATAAACTTGGTTAAACTTAGAATAGTTTGACTTGTACAAAACTAAAATGCTTATATTTTGAGACAGATGAAGTATTATATATGAATCCCAAATAAAAGTTTCACTCTGGTTCCAGTGACATTTCATTTCAAATACAAGCCAGCAGACATCGCAAATGGCAAATCCTGATTTAACACCAGAACGATTCACAACAGCTTAGTGGGCATCAAATAGTCAATAAGTTGCAAAAGGAAAGCATACTGTATCTTCCCGCTACAATTCACTTTCCTGATTAGTGGTACAACTCACTTTCCTGATTAGTGTGTTCCTAAGCAGTTTATGCAGTTACACAGATAGATGCACTCATGTGTGATGTGAACTAAAGAACCCCAAATGAACCAGTAGCTAGTGAAGTAACCATACTCTCATCCAGCTATAATATCAGAAATGACTATGAATGCTTCATTAATTCAATCTTATGGTACAATACAAAGACATTTTTCATACAGATATGCACAGTTATTTGCTTTACAGCCGACTAGTTCGAAGTTAGAATAAAAAAAAGAGGAACCAGTATATATAGAGTTAAACAGGGCATGGATAGTTAGTACAGTGCAGTCATTTGGAACTCCTAGTGAAGAAAGAAAGGATTGGAAGGCCATACCTCAATTAATGAGTCTGACATTAAGTTGATACGTTTATTACATGGCACTTCTTTGCTATTCACGAAAATTGAACGCTTCCCAGTATTGCTTATGTAGAAAGATCCATCATCGTCCATCTTAATAACTGCCTGCACATTGAAAATACAGAATCGCATGTAGAAGGTAAGTTATCACATTAATAACTGAATATCATAATTTGGCGGCAGCGAACAGACTATAATGCATGCACTATGTGCCCTCCCGTTCCTTTGGGATTTGTATATACCAAGAAGAACGATCTCATCAAGTGGCTATAGCCATGTCACCAAGCAGAACCAAATCAGCAAGTGGGTATAGCCATGTCAAGAGAAAAAGACAGTGCAGCGGAAGGTACAGAAGCACAGAAATGGTTTAAGAAAGGGTCATGTTGTTAAGCAAGAAAATAAAAATGAATCCTTAGCAGTCAGCCCAAGCTTATCAACCCAAAGGGAAAATTCTTTAAAAACATAATAAGAACCTCCTTACAGTTATTGCATTAATGCTTCCATCAAACCAAGATTATTTTTTGCACCTTTTAACTCATAAAAGGCAAGCAAGTACCTGTCGACGGGATATTTTGTTTGCCTTCCCTTCTTTACTCAAATCGATATCAACGTGTACTTCTTCTGTTTCTCTCCCAAGACTTACCTGCATGAAAATAGGACCAAGCCAAGTTTTACAAAATGGCATAAAAATGATACAGAAGTGTATTTTAAAAGTGTATCAGTGGTAGAGAAAGGTTTTAACCTGCAGGGTGACATTCGTTTTTTGCTAGTTTAAAGACTGTATTCAAAAATTTATCAGGCAGTAAAATAATAAAATAGTTGAGTTTGATAACCAACAATTAAGTGATGTCTCTTGTCAATAACAAAAACACTTGATGTAAACAGAAATGCTTAAGCACTTCAATTTTCACAACAGGGAATACACCTATGGGATTAATTTAATTTATCATTAGGTATTCCCTCTATTTACTTAAGAGTGTACAATCTTTGCCTCTTTGGACATGACATATCTACAATATCTATAATATGAATAAACATGTTTGACTATATTTTTTGTCAAAAAAAAAAAGTTTGACTATAAATTTATTAGTAAAATGTTGGTAACAAGTCTAAACTATTAACTTTTGGAAAGTCCTCATAACAAATCTAATGATACTATGTGGCCAATTTAAAAGAACATGTATTTTAAAAATTTTAGGGAGTATAATGCAATGAAGATTCACAATATTATTGCTTAATGTTATATTACCTCAGGCTCTCTTATGTAGTACTTCATGTGTTTGCCATAAAGAATTGCGTAAAAGCACCCTTAGACATGATAGATCTGTTCATACAAGAGGAGGAACCTTTCTCTAATCTTATCAAATCCTTCCTGCTTTCAGGATACTGAAACCTTGAAACTGATCATACAAATAGCACAAACAGAAAAATGTAGTATATCAGGGTTCACTAAGAGCATAAAAGATAACAACAGGACCAATTACAAATATTTAACAAAGATGAACATTGGAATATCATGTTCATATGTGTTTACCTTCGGTTGGATGAAGCCAGATTCTTGATCCCATGGAATCAGGTCCATATTAAGTATCTGCAATAATTTTTTGAGAAAGTCAGAAGCACCAAAGCATGCAAAGTCATTTAAACTTAATGAAGAAAAGAACTATATGTACCAGTGCTTCTAGGTCAAAATAGTTTGGAACACTAATCTCACTGTCAGATCCTTCTGCTTGGCCCGCAGTTGAAATAGTTGCAATGGGGTCACGAAATTCTGTATTTTGCAATGCAGAAGCCAACTCACAGCTTTGGATAGCAGTTTCACAGCCTACTCCGAGCTTATGAGCAATAAACTTGCAATAACTTTGATTGGACACTTGAATTGACTTACCCCAAAGTCAAATTCTGTAAATCATAACAACTCTCATGTTTAATGAAACTACAAGTTGTTTCTTCACCTCCATCAACAAAATGCAGTGCTGAAATACACTTGTTTGCATAATGACCACCAAAGTTACCCTGCAGGCCAGGTGGCAGCTCACTTCCTACAGCACAACCATCCTTAAAAGGCACCATATTTGCATTTTGCTCTAGGATGGCTGATTCCAGATAAATTTGTGGTGATGGCGATGAAGGTTGGCCATTTTGCATATTTATCAGTTTGGCAACCAAACGTGCATCATGCGGAGCATCCTGGTCGAAAGGTAGAAGTGGGTTCTAAAGAGCTCTGACCAGTAGGTATACAGTCATTGATAGGGATTTCAGAATCTTGTTTGTTCAACATACACTTGACATTATGTTCAGGATAAAGCAGTTCTGATGAAGAATGTATCCTGTCTACTCCAGAAACATCTGCTGCATTTGGTTCATTTGGGATAGGATCTGTATGGCCATCACATTTGGTTGCGTCAGGGGTTGTAAATCTTCCTTATTTGTCACCAGTGCATAACCTAGTAAAAGATCACTGCTGAGAAGCTCAAGGTCTTCTTTCTGACTGAAACCCTTTAAGTGGGAATGCATGAATCCACCTTCTGGCGCCACTGCATTGCCTAAACCAGAATCACATACTACACTATCCAAATTTGCCTGAAATGCAAGTGCATCAATGCTATTTGTTTCCATTTTCTTGTCATCAGAAAGCGTAAGAGTTTGTCCTTCAATTTTATGCATATCTTTCAGCATATCAGATGAATTAACACCCTGGACCATACTCGAGTAGGAACACTAGATTCGGAAGACACCACTTTTTTGACTAATTGCTTTGAATGCGCCTGGCTGAAGAAATCTTCCTGTGGTATTCCCAGAAGATTGGACAAGATTTACACCATCTTGATGAATGCCCAGTAAAGCCTTGGATGCTTTAGCTCCACGGTCAAACTGATCAATAACATCTGACCTATTGTTTGTAGAGATTGCATTACTTCCAATGGTCCAAAAATTATTCTGCATGACGTCACAGACACATAATTTGTCTACATCTGAGCAGCCATGTGGGCATTCATTGTTGGTATTTCCATCTATTACCATGCTGCCATCAGAGTTAGAATGCTCTGCATGAAATGAGTATTGGACACTACCATTGGAATGTGCATGTTTTTTCTTAGAGCAGCATCCACCTATAGATCCATAGCCACCTACAACAACTCCTGAAGGACCAACTTTGTGCAACAAATGATGGTCTCCACATGCACAACCACCACCATCAACAGGATTACATGAGCAGGGTGCAGTACTATGACAAAAATCAGCAGATAAACATGGTTCATTGCGAATTCTCTTTCTCATTGCATAATAGTGATTCTTTACACTATCTATCTTCCGCTTGTACAGGGAAAAGCATTTTGCCTTTGGGTTGAAAAGCTTAGATGCTTTAGCAGGATTGGAGGCTGAAAGCTCCATCTCAAACTTGGCCATGCGAGCGGATGCTTGAGCTGATGTCTCCGAGTCATATAGCAATGAATACCAGCGATCCTGCAGTTCTGGAAGGGTGAATTTATGGGAGAAGCATACAGCTCCTTTAGCCAATGATTCCAATGAAGCACCAGCCTACAAGAAAGACAGATAAATTAACAGGGTACAAAAAATGATACTACTCACATATCATAAAAGAAACTTAATCCTCACAATATTTGTGAAATCTGGATCATTTAAACAAGCAGTTAGTTCTACTGATCACCATTACCAATGTTACTATTTTTGCCCTGACATATAAATGTGCAGATCAGTCACCTTGATTCATATTAAATTTAAAGCAGTGTATATTGAGTGTTTTTTAGACATTTGACTTTATAGTCCAAGTTTTTATTTGCCCACAGTAAAAGGTATACATTCTAGTTGTGATCATTGTGATTTGCTTTTGGATTTACTTTGCGTACGTTATTAAGTCAACTTTTTTTAGAAGGCAACATGAAGCAGCTTGGATGCAGTGTGAGAAATTGGGATCATAAAATTAATCCCACAGACAGTGATGTTTGAACATGGGATTCAAACCATGTCATACCAATTTTGCAGTGACATGGCTAACTAATATAACTCATTAGCTTTGGCTCAAACAATCATAACACAATACCACCAGGTCCACCACCATGCATAAAACACTAGGTTTTACAACTACTCTTGATATATATGTCACAGAGTCACTGCAGTGGCAGTCCTCATGCAACATATAATCATTCAAAATACAAATTCATGAAACTATGTAAAAAAACGTGAGTCAAATCTTTATCATAATGCCAGTTCATGGAGCTAAAGAGTAGCATATCAGTGTAGGCACGAGGTGTTTCATGAATGCACAAGTAAACTGGAAGTAATCAAAACATCATTTGATTTACACAAGAAGATAAGGAATTTCTTTAGAACTGCAGTTCTTGAGTAACACAAAACAAAAATCAGGCGCACAAAATAGTTACTAGTTAGGTACAGTTTCCACGGGTTTCATTGATTCAGCAAACTTTGAGTGCCAGAAAGAAGATTTTTAACAAGTAGATTATAGTATCCCTACGGTAACTAACTTTAATTCAAAAAGGCAGTAACAGTTGACTGGATGCTACAGTGAAAATTCAACATTGGGTTCCAAACCTGAAACTCGACACATGGTAATACACTAATAATACTCTATTCGAGATGAGAACTAATGAATATACAAAAAATTAAATCAAATACACTAGTACCATGACACTTCTCTATCAAACAGAGAAACCAATAACTTCACAACCTTTTGACGAATATAATTATTATTAAATGCAACAATACGAGAATAATTGTTTCACAAATTAATAACCCCGTGCACTAGACATCTAATCCACATTCCAGAGTGTTACAAGCTGACAAAACAATACCATGAAATGTGGCATATAAATAACATCTGCATAAGTTGATCACTGAAGTTAACTGAATCGACCTCAAAAATAAAGGTGTGCCCCTACGTTGTTCACTTCTGCAAACATGGATTCAGGTATGTGCCCACATTGTTTTCACAAGGATCTCAAATCCTCTTCAGGGGATGCTAAACCCACTAAATCCGGTACCTAGGCCACTGAGCCACATGAACCACACCCGAAATCTAGCAGCAAGCAGCGACAGCGTGGAGAATCTATCAGTTATTTTATTACAGAGCGCGAGTAACGCGAACCAACAGAACACTCGGATACGGCAGCGTTTCAGCAACCCAGGTGCCCCCGCGTAAAACAGTGGCTCCAACAATCTACAGGAACTCTTCGTGTTGCGGGTGGAGGAAACGATCGTGTTCTGAAATTTGCGCCGAGCAATCGAACCCAAAGCCAAAATTCAGGAATACTAGAAACGAGATGGACCACGAATCGGACGCGATGGAGACGACGCGGTCGGACTATCCCGGGACGGCGGCGCCAGCGCCAGCCGCGAGGCCCGGCGACGCGTGCGGCCGTGCGGGAAGTTAGTGGAGCAGCAGCTAGCACCGGAATTCCGCGCCAGGAACAGGCCGGGCGCGCTCGATCGGACGGAGCTTTGCGTTCCGGTCCGGGGTACTTAACTTCGCGGGGGCTTCGAATCGACGGGGATAATCGGTAGTGCTCATGCTCGGGGTCGGGTAGTATGGAGGAGCATAGATTACCTCGACGGCATTCTTCAGGAGGACGTCGTCCTCGGCGGTCCATCGTCCCGCCGCGGCCGAGGCGGCTGCCATGCCGCTTGCCGCCGCCCGATGAGGAGACGGCGCGATGAGGGAGGCGGTTGAGGGCGGGGCGGGCAGCGTGGTGGTGTGGAAGAGGAGAGGAGGGGAAGGGGAGGAGGGGTGCTGCTTGTGTAGTGCAGACTGTGCAGTGCTGCTCTTGTTGGCAGCTCTGGAAGGAATTCCAGCCAGGCCACACCAGGGGCTACAGCTGCTGACAGCACAGCGGATCAGCAGCTTCCGTTCCACAAAGAAGGCAAAAGAAGGCAGAGATGCCGAGCGCACCTACACGCGAGACACCGGATCAGTTTCAGTGGAGTTTCGCTCGATTTCGTTCTCATTTTGAAACTGTAATGGCATCAGCAAATTTGTTTAGTTGACTGAATATTTATTTATTTATATGACGAAAAGAAAAGAAAAAAATCAGGGTTTCATTAGCTAATCCATCATGTTTATCAACAAAAATAGAACACAGTGAAACATCCACTAAGACGTCAAACGGCTTTGTTTCAATCTCACGTATACGTATCTTCTTGTGTGGGAGATAATAAGCAAAGGACTATATAAATTGCAAGGGTATATATTTGTAACAATTAAATGATGTGTGGCTAACCTGTGAATGTATTAATAGACTGTGCGCTAAGATATCTAGGCCATTTTCACTTATTTGTAAAGTTGACGTGGCACTTTTGGTAACTGTGTATTGGAAACTCTGCGTTAAGACTGTTGTTTGAATCCATCCAGCTAATAGTTACTCCATCCATCACAAATTATAAGTCGTTTGACTTTTTGACAACAAGTTTGACCACTCGTCTTATTCAAAAATTTGTGCAAGATATCACTTTTTTTGCCGTGGTTTTCTTTATTAGTATAAGTTCTTAAAGAATGACTTGAATTTGACAATATTTACGCAAATTTTTTGAGTAAGACGAATGGTTAAACTTGGAGCCAAAAAAGTCAAACGACTTTATAATTTGGGATGGAGAGAGTAGTTTTTTTGTATTTTGTTTGTATTGCTTTTCGTTAAAAAAAAAAAAGACATTCTTTGAATTCATCCAGGTAATAGTTAGCTTCTAGTATTAGTTAGAGTGGGTCCAAAATAGCGCAACTAATAAATTAGCAACTAGTTTGTTGGAAACTCAGCTAATAATCACTTGAGAAGCAACCTCAAACCAGCTAAAAAGAATGCAAAAGTGCAATTTTACCCTCCGCCTACTTTTGTCCATGTATACTTTGGACGACGAGTCCTCTGGATTAATGGGGGCCAAATTGTCTCATTTTAGATTTAGAGGAGAAAAACCTAGACTCTAATGATAGTTCAGGAGGTTAAATGAATTTTTTCCTCTCTCTTTTTTTTTCATTTTGTTTGCCAAGGCTCATGGACACGCTTTAGAGGTAAAATGCTGCACGCCACACCAGAGGCTACAACTGCTGACATCACACCGGAGCAAGCAGCTTCAATTCCGTTCCAAGAAGCAGAAGGCAAGATAAGCCATAGATGCCAAGCGCACGTACACGTGAGACGGGAGATCAGTTTCACAAGGTTTCGTCGTCATTTGAAACGGTAATGCATCAGCAAAACAGGGCTTCATTAACTCATCTATATCGTGTTTACCAACACAATATAAAACATAGTGAAACATCCACCGAGACTGGTTTGATTGTTTCAAACTCACGTTCTCTTGAGGATCTTTTGTGCGAGATAAGCATGCAAAGAAAATTATAAGCAATTGCATGGGTATATATTTCATATGCCACGTTTAATTAATTAAATGATTTGCTAACCTATGAAACTGTATTATAAACTATGCCCTGAGATATAGGCCATTTCATTTACTTGTGAAGTTGATGTGGCACTCTTGGTAACTGCTTATTGGATGCATTGAGATTATTGTTCGGATTCATCTACCTAATAGTTAGTTTCTCTGTGTTGTTTGTAGTGGATTTCACAAAAATAAAATAAAATGTTTGAATTCTCAAGCTAATAGTTAGTGCTGCTATTAACTAAATTGGGTCCAAAAGACCGCAAACTAATAAATCAGCTACCTGGGAACTCAACTAATAATTACTCCTTTTGTCCCGTACTCCTTTTGTCCCGATATGTCCGTTGTTTTGGCTTTATAACAAGTGCAACAAAAATAACTGAACATGGACATAGGTGTGTCCAGATGCATATATAGTTTTCCAACGGGCTAGCCCGGCCTCGTGTCGTCGTGCCGTGTCGCCCTGCACCGTGCCGCCGTGGCGCGTCGTGTTCTACGGGCGTGGGTTCAATTGCTGTGCCCGGCCCGAGCACGGCCTATATAGTGGGCCGGTTTTTTGGGCCGGGCTGGCCGGTAAGCACGACCGGCATGTCGCCGGGCCAGCCAGAGCCTAACGAGAGTGGAGGGGAGGCAGGGGAAGACACGGAGCCTTTGCTCAAAAAAGAGAAGACACGGAGCCGCCGTAGGAGCTTGGGGTGGACCGGGCGGCCGAGAAGTATACAGGGGGCGTCCGCGGCGGCGGAAGCGCTCTGTCCGGTGTTCCGTCGCTCAAGGAAGATGCGGCGGCCGGGGGACCGGAGGCGGCCACGCGCGCGGTCGGCCGGTGGTGCGCTCCACGACGGACGAGGGATGGGGATGGCGGGATGCGCTGCGCTGCGGGGGATGGTGGGTGGAGGGCGACACCGGTGAGTGGAGTGAGGAGGCGGGGGGGACGACGGGTGCTGTGTGGGAGGAAGAGTGCGATGGCGGCGGGGACGAGCAACGGAGTTTAGTCGGGATGTCGGGGGACGGTGGGGAGTGAGGAGGAGTTTGGGTTAAGGGATGGCCGGATGGGGGCGTATGTTGCCTGTTGGGCCAATCTTCCGAGGCTATTGCTTGTTGGAGCCAACCTTCGTCGGGCCGACTCTAATTAACTCGTGTTGGGTCGTAAGGGCCCGCATGCTCGGGCCGGCCCGGGCCTTGTTACCTCCGTGTCGGGCCGTGCTTGGGCTGGGCCAAAAAAAAAACATGCCTCGGGCCAGAGACCGCCGTGCCTCGAGGCTGTATGGAAATCTATAGGTGCATTGAAGGTGAGTGAATCTAGACAACTACTACTATCATCTCCTAGAACGACACACGAGGGGGGAGGGAGTATCTCATAAGCAAGCTCAAGCATCTAAGATCAATGCAGAAAGTGCATTTTTTACCCACCGGTTCATAGAAAAGGTGTGAGAGTTTAGATAACTAATTCATCCATCCTGAAATACAAAGTATCTAAGCAATTTTAAGACTAAATAATGGGTTTGGAAAAAAATACTAACTTTTCTTCCTTAATGAGTTTGTAATATATATAGTTAAAAACATGGCATGCGTGCATGCCATTGATTTAGCTACCAATTACATAAGTCATTTTTGCCAATATGGTATTTAAAAGGCACACGTATATTGGGTTTCAAAGACACACATGCATGGATAGGGTTGAGCAATCTAAAACATCTTATAATTATAAAAAAAATTAACATTCGATATCTTTTATTTTATTGATTGAAGAGATAGAAGTTGCTAGTGGATCCATATAGGCCCAAATGTAAAATCAATCCTCCAACCAGTCAATTGTTATCGAGCCCCTTGCTTGAGGGTGAAACTTTTTTTTTCAAGTTTCGTACCTAGTCAAAATATGAGCTCCCTCTTATTATTATATATATTTATACAAGTCCTACACGGACTTGGGAAAAAAAACCATTCATAAATCCTAGATACCAACTAGTCAAATATGCACGCACTGTGAGCGGAGTTATATCAATAAATTTGTATTTCACAAATCTTTAGCAGGACATAGTTTTTCTTATAACAATTGATAATACGTTGCAAGATAATTAGTGTGATGGTCAAAGTATGTTTGTAAATATTGTTGTAGTTTTTTTTTTATTTTTTGATAAAAATCCTAATTACATCTTATATTTTTTAGAATTACATCTTATATTTTTTAGATTAATTACATCTTCTATATAAGAAACTAGGAGAATTCAAAAGATGCGTTGTTACTGTGGTATTCAGTAGAATTTTGGAACAAATTTAATTAGAATTTGAAGAGATTCGCCTTGATACTTACAAATGTGTTATATATTGCTTCAAAGCATTTGCTAAGTATGGAATACTACATAGTTGCTCAACAATACCCAAAATATAAGCTTATGGAATATATGTGTAGGAAATGAGAATTCAGCATCATGATATAATTGATCTCTACTGGGCTATATATGCCATCGTAAGAAATATTAAAAATGACAAATAAGAAACCAAATGGTTTATTTCACGGATTATAAATGTCATAATATAGAGAAAAAAATGAAATTGCTACATGCAAAACAATCGAGATAACCGCTCGCTAAAAATAGACCATATGCATGCGCCAAGACATCGAGTTATAGATGGCCAAGCGGGCGCCGGCCCCAAGATCGCCCGAAGCACTATCAAGCCCGCCCTATTCGCCCGGCCCTACTAGGCGGGCGGCACTATCATGGCGTGCCTCGATAGTGCCACCGTGCCCACCCTCGCCCGTGCCTTGCGACCCTATGGGGTCTCGATCGTGCCGTGCCGTGCCGATGGGCACGCCGCCGACCGAGGTGCACACCGTGCCGCGCGCGAACGTCGTCGTCACCGCGTGGGAGGAGGGTATGTGGCACAACCACCGCTGCCATGCCCGGGATTGAGAGAGGATTTAGGGTTTCTATTTTATATGAGGATGGGAGCATCCATCGGCTCTAATTCGGCTTAAACCATCCAACGTCCAGGAAAATACCGGGCCACATCGCGCCAACTCAAAAACCGTGCCGTGCTCGGGGCGGACTACGGGCCGAACTTCGCGGCCCGTGCACGGCACTAAGGTCGGGCCGTGCGGTACCACAGGCACTATGGAGGTCGGGCCGTGTCGTGCACCGGGCCGTGCTTTCACGTGTCGTGCTTGGGCCGGCCCATCGTGCCCGTGCCAAATGGCCAACTTTACATCGAGTCCATTCTCAGCTCGCCTCAACGTGTGCTACTCACGCCCAGTTCTTCATCGTCTTTCCCATGGAGTTCATCGACTGGAGGCGATGGTGCGAATCCTTGCCGCCGGACTAAGAGGCAGCGGTGCGGACTCCTGGCGCCGGACACTTTTATTTGTCCTTGCCGTCATCTCCTTCCACGAACATCCCCTTCGCGCAAGATGCGACATCAGAGATCCTTCTATTCCCGCCTCCAATAGCTCCACGGCGGCGAGGGCCAGGCCATCCCGGCCCACGGTCCCCAACGGGCGGTGCGGCTAGGGCAGCGACTTCGGCATGCTTCTTCGCTACAGGGAGTCTGATGGATACAGAGAGATTGAATCAATGCACGGAAATGTACCTCAGGTATGCTGTTCATACTGCACCTGCCAACTGGAAGAAGTGGTTGTCTCTGGCAGAGCTATGGTACAATTCCTCTCTTCATTCTTCTTTGGATTGTTCACCGTTCAAAGCTTTGTATGGATATGAACCCAATGTGGGTGGAGTGCCTGAGTTGTCCACAGCAACACCACCAACGGTGTCTAAAACAATCACAGATAGAGCTCTGCATCTAGAGGCTCTGAGAGAAAGCTTGGCTCGGGCACAAAATCACATGAAACATTATGCTGATCGCAAAGATCGATTGTCAGTTTCAGGTGGGCGATAAGGTGCCGTTGAAATTACAACCGTACGCTCAAACATCGGTGGCTAATAGGCCTTACCAGAAACTGTCATTCAAGTACTACTGCCCTTACAAGCCTAGTTTTTCAAACCGGACCAGGGTGATCGAACGGCGAAATTTTGTCGGTTCAATGGTTCATTGGTCCGCCCGCTTAGAACCGTTTAAACAGCCGGTTCGATAAGAATGGACGTTTTTTATCGAACGGTCACAAATACTTTGAACCGGTGTGTGTATATATATATGATTTAATTAATAATTAACATTCAAGCAAATATATATATATTTACATAATTGACAAATACAACAACACAATTTAATTGTACTGCCGCTCACACTCATAGTACACAGACTCACACATGAAAATATATCCATATAGGATGACATTGTCTTAAAATTCAAAATGCAACACAAGGTTCATCTTCACAGTTCACACTAATTGAAGCCAAATCATTCACTTTGTATCTAGATACTGTAAATCTCCATACTACTTGAAGCCAAGGTCTATCACCACTGAATTTGACAAATTGTACCATGTTCCATCAAAGAAATAAAAGAGGACAGATTCACCACTCACGAGCAGGAGCAGCAGTCGGTCGGCTGCCATGTTGCCGGCGTGCAGCAGTGGAGGAGTGGATGGAGGCGTCAACCGTCCTTGGTTGCTGCCTGCTGGACTAACCCCCACGGTCAACGCGCACGCACCCGCCCGCGCAGAGGAGCAGGGGACTGGAGGAGCAGCCGCGCCCCCGCGGCCGGCGTCCGCTCGGCGCTTCGCCCGGCTCCCGCCCGATGCCCCCTCGGCGCTCGCCCTGCGCGCTGCGCCCGCTTGCAGTGCAGCAAGGCTTAGCCGTCGCCCGCCCGCCGTGGCCCGCTTCGCCGTGGCCCGTCGCCCCCCGACGATGCGCCGGCGGCGTCGGCGCCAGATGCAGAGAAGAGACCCGCCGCCACTAGAACGGGAAAGGCGCGGGAAAGCGATTTTTCTCCTCCCCACACAATATTCCAATAATACCCCTGAATGGATCTTATTCTCCTGAACTGATAGAGGGCATTTTTGGCTATTTTAAACCGCCCGGTTCGAATGGAACCGGCGGTTCACGGTTGTTAAAAACCGGCCGGTTCAAGCGGTTTTTCGGTCGAATGCATGGACGATCTTTTAGGCGAACAGGACGGTCGCGGCTCGTTCTTTTAGCGGTCGAACCGCCCGGTCCGTCCGTTCAAAAACTAGGCTTACAAGGTGTTGGGCGCATCGGCAAAGTGGCATATCGACTGGAGCTGCCGCAGGATGCACTAATTCATCCAGTCTTTCATATATCCCAGTTAAAACCATTTGTGGAGGATTTCTCGCCTGTCTTCCATGTGTTACCCAAGCTAACTGATCTAGATGCAATGAATACAGTGCCTGCGGCAGTAGGTGGGTCGTCGTCTTGTCACGAAGGGCAATGCGGCGATTCCTCAAATACAAATGACATGGAAAGGCAATGCGGCGATTCCTCAAGTATAAGTGACATGGACGCAGTTTCCACCATCGAAGACCTGGGAGGACTACCATGTGCTTCATCGGCGTTTCCCAGACGCGCCAGCTCGGGGCAAGTTGCTCCCGGAGCGGGGGGGACTTTGTCGCGCTGATGGCGCGACGGAAGGTTGAAGAAGGAGAGACAAGAAGAAGACGTTTCTCAAGACCGTTGGCGTATTTTTATCATTTACGTTTTTCGTTAATGTCACTGTCATGTGGGCCCATGAAGGTCCGCGTCTGTATCGTCGTTTAAAACACAGAGTCGTGTACGAGTCGAGCATCGAACACTTTGCTTCTGAAATCAGAACTCTGGAGTCGAGCCATTCCCTTGTGTGCGATTCCGTCGTCGACGGCGACCTCGCCGGCGGCCACGGGCGTGACATTGTTCTTGGTTGTTCGTGCTTGCAGCGCTTGAACAAATCCTGGGTGCAGTCTTTCTTTTTGTTGATTCTCTCGTCAGTGTGCAGACCCACCGATTTCTTGCTCGTCAGTTGAGTCCGTCAGGCTCTGTTCCTTGTAGTCTGTCTGCAGTTCGAGTGTATTTGTCTAGGAATCGATGGTCCCGTCAAGAGTGGATCGCAGCTGTGCAATCCCTGCCTGACCACTGGTGTTCGTTATTATCTTGCAGTGTTTCCAGACTTGCGTCTATCAGTTTGTGCTGTGCGTGAGGAGCACGTTTCTGAACCTGCAGCAACCGGAGAACTTCATTCTTCAGAGCAGCAACATCTTGGCTGTCCTTGCTCTCGGTGCTCTCTCGTGAGGTGGAGAAAGTTCTTATTAGCTTGTTCATGCTTTTGAATTTGCAAATTCTTGTGACGTCTCCTTCTAGCTGCAGTACTTGGATTTGTTTATTCAAGTAAGCTACTAGAGCAACAGCTATCAAGTGCAAGGCTTAAACGTATTCCTGCTTTTTTTTTGAGCAATAGAAGTGATGTGGACAAGGATATCAATCATAAGGCCCCATCAACCTCACGCGCCAAACAGCTGTGGGATGCCGCGGGAGGGGCGGCAAGGCGTCGGGGGCGCCCTGGATGGAGACAGGTGGCTGTCGACATTACCGGCGCCAACACGGTGGCAGTCCTCTTAGTGCGCTGAGGAGGTGGCCGTTAAGCTGCTCAGCGTGGAGCTTCAGCCGGGACGCCCTAATCGGTTCGTGCGGGAAGTGGGCGGCGGCGCAGTACTCTAGCTCATCACCTTACCGTGCTTTCTTCTTCGGAACTTCCCAGCTACTGGGTGCCAAAGAGCTGTGGAGGAAAGGCGCCGCCAAAGGTCAAGATTTTTCTTCGGCCGGCACTCCATGGCGAGCTCTGGACCGCGGACCGGAGAAGATGACATGGGCTACAGGCTACGGCCCGAATTGTGTGTTGTGTTTGCCGGGGAGGATGAGACCTATGATCACCTCCTATCCTCTGGCGTAGTCACAAGGGAGGTGTGGTTCGGGCTACTTCGTCTAGCGGGACTCCAAGACCTTTGCCCGGAGGTTGGGGACCGGCTCGTGGATTGGTGGCCGATCTTCAGCGTGGGTGCCACAACCGTTCGCCCGGGTTCGACACTCTCGTCTTGCTTGTCACCGGGAGGTGTGGAAGGAATGGAACAGCGCACATTCGACAACATCTCGGTCACGCTGGTCAACTTTGGCGGCAAGGATACAACAACAGGCGAGGAATGGTGCGCGGCGGGCTACAAGGTGCTCGGGCGCTGCTGCTGGATGCCATACGGCGTACGGAGTCCGCGAGCGATCGCACATTTGTTATCCCTTTAGTACAACTTCTCGCCGTGGCGCCGTTGAAGTCTGGCGATTCGTGTTAGTGTGTTGCCACTGCGTTTCATGACATCTCGCCAATGAACTAGTGGTTGTAATGCAAAACATTATTTTCCCTTAATGCGGCACGTGCAATATGCACACTTTCAAAAAAAATAAGGCAAGAAGCATGCAGGATTATTACTATGATGTCGTGGCTTGCTGACATTAGTATGTTTCGGTTAAGCTCTCATATGCTACATCATCGAAAAGATATTGAAGTCTAGTATTAACGCAACAAATGGAGCATTTTTGGACTTCTACGAGCAAAGAGTTATGGCCATTTTAGTGGAGGCTACACTTCTGTTAGTGGCTGCGCGAGAATGAAAGAAGACCCTTCAATTTCTCCACCAAGATGATCTTCCACTAGCTTTTATCTATAAAGCTTATGTTTGCAACCCCATGTAACATCCCGATTTCCGAAGGGAAATCCACAGAATGAAGTATAACACGATGGTCCCCGAGGATCATTCCATCACATTATCCGAATTACGATCGATTCTGAGTCAAACTTGAATAAAAAGAATACAAATAGAAGGTTTTATAAAAGATACATCGCCACTTGGCGGAAACAACCGAGAGTCACACGGCATCGAGCGGCGTCGAGAAGGCGGAAGCTAGGCGCGGAAGCATCATCATCATCATCTCCGGCTTGGCGCGAGGCACGAGGACCATCTAATCTTTCCAATTACTGCGAGGCGAGAAACCGCACACCGCCCGGATGTGTGCAGGCCATGGTCGGCACCGAATGAGCTTTTGGTGGAAATAGAAAATAAGGGATCTGGCGATCCTAATATTTGGCTGTGGTTTGCATCCTTAGCGCATGCGGCGGCAAGTAGTAAATTATTAATAATAATATTCACATTTTAAACTCATACCCAACATCTCCCCAAAGTCCATCCCAAGCACATCACACATCTCACAACTCACAAGGCGACACGGGCGACAAGACAGCCCTTCATCTTCTTCGCCTACTGCTTAGGCTCTCGGCCTCGGGCTCTCGGCCGTAAATCCCCCACACTCAACTACATCCGAGGTAAGAAGAGAAAACACCCTCTCTACTCGCCGAAGCGGTAACCCATGGGGTAAACCCAACTAGTAAGCCGGGCGCACGCCTTTAGGTCGTCCGGGCTCGAAGGCCGGCGCACACCCTTAGGCGATCCGGGCCCAAAAAGTCGATCCATGCCCGAAGGCGGGACAATACGTATTGATTTAAACTCTGCAGAGCGTGTACACAAGATCTCTCGATCACCATCATCGATGCTCTAGAAGCACCTAGGAAGATTCCTACGCCTTCCAACTAGTGCGATGCCATCCACGCCACTCAGCCACAGGAGGCCTCGAGTACCACCCAAGACGCCGAGGTGGGAAAGACAACAGGGCCCACAAGTGGTCTTTGCCTACTAGAACGGGACGGGCTCATACCCTCGCCTCCATTGACCCTAATCGCCTCACAAACCTAGCGATAATGGCACCATCCTAGCTAGTCGGACTACCCGTCCCCTACCCATTTGGGGCGGCGATGTGTACCAGGGTTCCCATATGATTCCGTCCCAACGATCGTAAGTCCTTAGGTTGACCGGACAAGACATCTTCTCATCTTACGTGCTCGATAGCACCACCGATGCTGGGGCTTCGGCTCCACAAAGGCTCTCCACCCAAGGAATCGAGGGGGAAAGTCACTATGTACCCGCCACGGGTACACATCGCGTAGGGATGCCGGGCCGCACCCCCTCGGCAAGACTCGTCCTCAATGACTCGTCGTAGATCTGCCTAGTCGACTCAACCCTCACCACCACACACCCAAGACACCGCCTTGGAATCACACTCCCCGGATGGCACAACTCAACCGTCAGGCTCATATACCCGGCTCTCACACATATATATACACGTAAGTGAAGGTAAAGCCACATAGTGGCAAGTGCAAGCAAGCAAGCGGGAGTATATAAGTGCGGCGCAAAGCGGGTAATTGTGGTGGATAGGTTTTAAAGCATGGCATTCGGGCTCGGGCAAAAGCATGCATCACATATACTAGCAAAGGAATAAAGTAAAAGCGCTAGCATATCTATTTGCAATGTCTAAATAGGATTCTCTAAAACAAAGTGCTGCCATGACACCGCGATGTCGAGGAAGTAGTGGTACTAGTCTCCGAGTCACTTGGTGTAGTAAATGCGTAGGGGTCTCCTCCTCCCCGGGTCGACTCCACTCCGGGGACTGAAAGCGTAAGCGTAGAGTCGCGATAAGCGACTCCTATAAGGTCCACAAGAAGCAAAATATCCAAAAGATCCAAAAAGCACTCATAGATAACCCTATGGCGTAGAGCTTGAATTTAGAAAAATTTGGACTCTTGTTTCATAATTTTCGACATCGTATGAATATTCTATGAATTTCCTAAGATCGGTTTATATTTCGAAAATGGAAAAAGGCTGGTTTAACCAGCGGCGACACGTGGCGGCTTACGGTTGGCGGTGACCGACATCGGCATGACGCCCCGGCGAGGCGGGCCGTGGCAAGGCGGCGGGTGTGAGGGTCCATCGGTGCGATCAGCAGCGGTGGGTCCCGATCAACGGTCAACGCGTTGACCGGTCATTTAGTTGGGCCTAATGGGCGATATTGGGTTTGGTTGAAATTTGGACATGGACGGGGTTGGGGCGCGCGCCGGGACACGTGTCGGCTAGCGGATAGGGCCACGTGGCGGTGTTGGGCCTCTAGCGGGCTTGGTCTCTGGCCGGTGTCACGTATTGGCTCTCACGGTGGACTTGGCGGTGCGGTCCCATAGACCGACTTGGGGTTCATGGTGGTCCACGTCCCTCCTCTTCTTTCTACAAGGTTCACGGTGGACAAGGCCTAGGCCGGGCTTCTCTCTTTTCCCCACTCTCGGGTTCTGCGCTCACGGCGGGCGCCGGCCGGCGGCGGGCTCGCAGCGGTGGCGCGTGGGGGCGGCAGCTGGGGAGGCGGCTTCTGGGGCTTCCGTCTTTGGTGGGCGTTCATGCCGCGGGGTTGGACGGCGGCACATCGGCTTTCCGACAAGCGGTGCTTGTGGGGTTCCGCGGCGGTGGCGGCGTGGCGGCGTGCGGCTGCACGGGGGCTCCGAGCTTCCTTTTCTCTCAATTTCCGTGTAGCGAGGGTCCGGTGGTCGCCCGGTGGTGGTCGGCGGCGTCGGCGACCGTGGCGACTGGCAGCGGCGGCGGCGTGCGCACGCCGGTAAATGGCGGGCGTGCAACGCGAGGGCTTCAAATGACGCCCGGAAGCGGGCGCCTTCCTTTGATTGGACTCAGAACATGGCATAGGGAGGCGGCGCCGACGACCATAACTCGTGGCGGCGTTCGGGAGAAACGGGACGGCGCGGCGGCGCTCCGGCAGACGTCTTTGCTCCGGCAGCGCGGGGGCAAGGCGACGCCGGCTCCTTTCCCAAAGTGGCGGCTAAGCTTGGCATGACGAGGCGCAGCTCGTCGTCCTCCTAATACATCGAAGGCGGTTTGGGTTCATCGGGGAACGTCGACGGCGGCGGTGCTCGAGGAGCACTGCGCCGTGGCGGCAAGGTGTCAAACTAGGCGTCGAGCTCCTAAGATAAAAAGGATGGCGGTTGCTCGCGTCCCTCGGCGCGGCGGACATCATGGAGGTGGTCTAGTGGCGGTCTTTGGATGGTTTTGGCCGGAGCGGCGGTTGCGGCAAGGTGGCTCACGACTATGGCGGTCGCGGCCACGGTGCGAGACATCGGGGTTCCGGCGGTGAAGCTCGGCAAGGCAAGTCCTTGGCTGCGGCGTGCGCGTGCGGGCGTGGGGTGCTTGGCTAACGGCGGAAGGTGACACCTTGGCTGCTCTAGGCCGAAGCGGCGGCGGACATGGGCGTGAGCACGGCGGCGGCGTGGAGGCGGCGGGTGCTTACCGTGGGCTTCAAGCGGGTGGCGGCGCGGTGGCGAGGTCGGTGCGCCGATGCGTCTTGCCGAAATACGCCGGTGTAGCCGATCGGTCGACGAGCTCCCTCGGCGACTCGGCTCGCGGTACGGCACGGCGACGGCGTCCGTGGCGGAGCTCCGGCTTAGCGGTGCGCGTCGAGGTGGCGGTTGGGCGTCGGCGTTGTGTTGGCGCCCTCTCCTCCTCCTCCTCGCGGTACCCGGGCGGCGGCGTGGCTTCGGCTCGGCGGCGGCGGCTCGGCGGGGCTCGGGCGGTGGTGCTCGACTTGGCGGCGGCTCTTCCTTCTTCTTCTTTCCTCTTCCTTCCACCTTTCTTCCCCTTCCTCCCTTCTCTTGGTTTTCTTGGCCGGACGGCAAGGACAAGGCCACAAGGGTGGCGGCGATGGCTCGGAAAACCCTAGAGTGTCCAAGGCTCCCTTTTATAGGCGGCGCGGCCCATGGCCGGGATGGACGGGCGGGGCGGCGGCCGGTGGAATCGGAGGGCCGTGGCGTGCGAGGCAAGGGTTTTGGGGCTTGGCGTCGCGATCACGCGGGGCTGGTGCTCTCCTTTGGAGGCCGGGGGCCGGGGGGCGGTCTCGGCCCGGCCCGGCGCGGCGGTTGCCTTGCGCGCGCCGCTTTTTGCTCGACACGGCGGGGTTTTGGGCGTCCGTGTCGGGTGGGGCTTCTTGGCCTCAAGGCAGCGCGCAACGGCGGGGAGAGCGGGGTCCCTTGGCGCGGCGGCGGGGGAGGTCGGGGGGCGCGTGGCGTGGGCGCGGCGCTCCCTGCTCTCTCGGACCGGCGCGGTGGTTGGGAGGGAGGCGGATGGCGAGATGGGGCCGAGGGCCCGCATGCAGCGGCGGGTGTGAGAGAGGGCGAGGTGAAAAGACGGAACGCCCTACATGTTATGTGCGGGCGCGGCGCGATGCGATTGCAGGCGGCCCATCGTGCGGCGCAAAGCGGTGCTTAGTCTTGGGCTCGTCTTGCGAGGGCGAAGTTGGCGGTTATTCAGCCGGGCTAGCTAGTTTTGGTGGGTGGGGCGTAATGGCTTTGCTATTCTCTCTTCTTCTTTTTCTATTTCTTTCTTTCTAAATCTAATCTCCATTCTACTTCTTGGTCACTTATGCATGTATACACATGTTGCCAACATGTATACACTAGGAGAGTCCACTAGGGGTCACTTGGGTTTAGGGAAATCCATTTCCAATGGTTGGCAACAAGAGGGGTTTAAAACATAGGGGTTGATTTTATTAGCATCACATAAAATCAAAAGAACTCCAACTCAAGCATGGTTGATTAAAATGCAAAATGCCCAACAAAAATTTAATAGGTGCTACTTGTGCAACTAGGTAATGTTTACCTACATGACATTCCATCAATCATGGGTCATTTGAGAAAAATTTTTGTTGGTTGCAATTTTTAGGTTTGAAAATTCGGGTTGTTACAGGTCCTACCCCCTCATTAGAATCTCGGCCTCGAGATTTAGGCGATACGTACCTTTCAAAGAGGTCGGGAATACTTTGCAACCGAAGGTGCCGCTTCTTTCTCCCATGTAAACTACTCTTTTACGTATTGTGGTTACTCCATTGAACCTTGCACATGGGTATTGTCTTGCTTCTTGTCTCCTTGACATACGTGCGAGAATCTTTATGGGATGTTCCTTGTATTCTAGGTTCTCTGAATGTCGATGGTATCCACAGGTATCTGCTCATCTGGTACTCTCAAACATCTGCGTAGCTGTGACACGTGAAACACGGGGTGTACTCCTGCCAACTCTAGAGGTAGCTCAAGCCTGTAGGCCAAATTGCCAATTTTCTCACAGATCTTATACAGTCCTACGTATCTCGGGGCTAGCTTTCCTTTCACGTGGAACCTCTTGGTGTTTCGGAGTGGGGACACTTTGAGGTACACAAAGTCTCCAACGAAGAACTTGAGGTCTTTCCGCCTCTTATCAGCATAGCTTTTCTGTCGACTCTGCGCAGCTTTCAGATTCTCTCACACTTTGGCAACTCCTTCTTCAGCCTCTTTGATCTTAGTTGGGCCAAAGAATGATCTCTCTCCGTCTCGTGACCACATCGGAGGGGTTACGCAAGATCTACCATACAAGGCCTCAAAAGGTGACATCTTGATACTAGACTGGTAGCTGTTGTTGTAGGAGAACTCTGCATGAGGCAAACACTGCTCCCAATCACTCCCATACTTCAGAACACAAGCTCGTAGCATATCTTCTAGAATCTGATTGACTCTCTCCGTTTGTCCATCAGTCTCTGGGTGGTAGGCTGTACTGTAGTCCAACGTAGTTCCAATGGCATCGTTGAGTCCTTTCCAAAAGTTGGACATGAAATCCGATCCTCGATCAGACACAATATGTGTAGGGGCTCCATGTAGCGAAGAATGTGCTCAACATACAATTACGCTAGTCTCTCGGTGGAGTGGCTGACCTTGATTGGCACCAGTGAGATACTTTGGTCAGACGATCGACTATCACCCAAATAGAATCATTACCCTTTGGTGAGCGTGGCAATCCATTTATGAAGTCCATGGAGATATGCTCCCATTTCCACATTGGAATATCTAGCGGCCCGGCAATCCGGCGGGTCTCCCATGTTACGCTTTTGACTCGGTTGCAAATGTCACAACGAGCCACATGTCCCGCGATATCGATTTCATGTTGACCCACGAGAGTGCTTCTTCAGATCGGTATACATCTTGGTACTACCAGGGTGGATACAATATTTGGAATCGTGACCCTCTGATAGGATCTCCTCTCGCAAGGTTGCGTCTATAGGTACGCAGATTCTATCTCTGTACATAACCGTTCCTTGTTCATCTTCATGGAACTGGGGCACTTGCCTTTCTTCATAAGCTTTTCGATTTCACGGATCTCGGGGCAGCCGGGCGTGTGCTTTAAATTCTGTCCGCAAGGTTGTCTTTGTACTCGAAGCTCATTCAGAGAACCATGTGGTACTATCTCTAACCGATAGTCTTCTATTTCTTGCTTCAGCTCAAGAGGTAGAGCAGATGTGACCAAAGCATGGCAATGGCTCTTGCGGCTCAAAGCATCGGCGACTACGTTAGCTTTCCCTGGATGATAGTGTATCTCTAGGTCATAGTCCTTAATCAACTCGAGCCATCTTCGCTGTCTCATATTTAGATCCTCCTGAGTAAAGAAGTATTTCAGGCTCTTGTGATCAGTGTAGATGTCACATTTGTTCCCAATCAAGTAGTGTCTCCAAATCTTCAAGGCATGCACAACATTTTGCTAGCTCAAGGTCATGAGTCGGTACTTATTTGTTCGTGCTCTTTCAAATTGTCGGGAAGCATAAGCTATGACTCTCCCATTACGCATTAGCACACATCCCAATCCCAATGCCGGAAGCATCGCAATAGACAACAAAGTCTTGCTGGATATTAGGTAGGGCTAGCACAGGTGTGGTAGTGAGCTTCTCTTTCAGAGTCTGAAAACTCTTCTCGCACTCGGGCGTCCATTCAAACCCTTTGGTCTTCTTCAAGAGGTTGGTCATGGGTCTTGCTATCTTGGAGAAGTTCTCGATGAATCGGCGATAATATCCTGCCAATCCTAAGAAACTTCGGACATCGGACACATTGAGTGGTTGCTCCCACTTCTACACGGTCTTGATCTTGGATGGATCAACAGCTACTCCTTCGGCTGTAAGAACATGACCAAGGAATGCGACTTTTTCAAGCCAAAACTCACATTTACTGAACTTGCCATAGAGCTGGTGTTGTCTCAACTTCTCGAGCACAATCCTCAGATGCTGCTCATGCTCTTCTTGGGTGGCAGAGTATATCAGAATATCATCAATGAACACTACCAAAAACTTGTCGAGTTCATCCATGAATACCTTATTCATCATGTTCATGAAGTAGGCCGGGGCATTAGTGAGCCCGAAGGACACTATCGTGAACTCATACTATCCATATCGAGTGACAAAGGCTGTCTTGGGAATATCCTCCTTTCGGATCTTCATCTGATGATAGCCAGAACGAAGGTCGATCTTGGAGAAGTACTTGGCATTGCGCAACTGATCCAGCAGGTCATCAATCCTCGGCAATGGGTACTTGTTCTTGATCGCGGGCGCATTGATTCGGTAATCCACACACATCCTGAGTGTATCATCCTTCTTCTTCACAAATAGAACTGGAGAACCCCAGGGTGAAGCACTAGGCTTGATGAATCCTTTGTCAGATAACTCCCCAAGCTGCTTCTTGAGCTCTCCTAGCTCATCAACTGACATACGATAGGGTCTCTTAGCGATAGGCCCTGTGCCTGGTAGAAACTCAATCACAAACTCCACATCTCGATCGGGTGGCATACCCGGCAACTCTTCGGGAAACACATCAGGGTACTCACACACTATGGGCACCTCCTCTAAGGTCTTTGTTTCTAGTGTACACAACATAGAAACTGTTCTCTCATGGTGAGGCATACAACGGATCACGTGTCCGCTAGGGTGGGTGATCTCCACATATCTTGGTGAACAAGATATTACTCCTTTGTGCGAGGGTTAACCAATCCATTCCCAGAATGACATCCAAGCCATCGAGGGGAAGTAGGGTGAGGTCGGCTAGGAAAGGGTGTCCCTCAATGGTGATTATCACTCCCTTGCATCCGTGGGTGCATCGGATGGTTCCCATGGGTGAGCTAGTGTATAAGGGTTCGGTGCGGGGGGTGTGGACCGGAAGTTTGTGCTCTCGTGCAAACTTGTTTGTGATATAAGAACATGTAGCTCCGAATCAAATAACACGAAGCCTTAGCTCCATGTACCATAAACATACCGTACACCACGTCGGGGGTAGCTTGAGCGTCCTCCACGGTCAAGTGGTTGAGTTTTGGTACGGGAAGCTCCAGAGGTCACCGTTTGAACAGGGCTCCCCGAGCTTGCTTGGTGGGCACCTGTCTTTGGTGTAGTCATACCCTTTGTAATGGTACTCTTCTCAGGCGGTCGATCTTCTTGTGACCCAGCTAGGCACAACCGAAGCAAGTGAGGGTCTTCTTTGCTTGTGGAGGTTGTGGCGACAGACCTCCTCTTGCCCGGTGCTCGGGGTAGAATGTGGCGTCGAGGGCGGCTACGAGCGGGGTGGGGGTAGTTGGTGAGGGTAGATACCACCACCTCGGCTCGAACCAGGTACAACTTCTTCAGTGAAGTAGGGACGGTAGCGAAGGTGTCCTCGTGCGCGGCTGTGTGAGAAGGCGGGGCACAAGAGGTACTTTTCGGCACGACGGCTTCTTCTTGAAGCCGAGCTCGTCGGCCTCCGGTGATCCTTCTCGATCTCGATGCACTTGTTAATCATCTCCGGGAGGGTGGTAGAAGACTTACCCGAGGAGGGAGAGCTTAATGCGAATGCTCGGACCCTTCTTGAAGTAGTACATTTTACGCTTCTTGCTTTTGACATGGTCCCGAGGCACGTACCGCATCATCTTGGTGAAAGCGGAATGCGTGGTCGATGATCTTGTCACTCCCCGCTTGATGTCGCGAATTCATTTGCCTTGATCTCCATGGCACCTTCGAGAATGTGGTGCTCACGAAAAATCTTGGCGAACTCTTCCCATGAGACACTAATGACCTCGGGGTGCGAGTCAGGCGAGGCGTCGACCACCATGCGAGTGCAGAGCCAACAAGCCGGTGGGTGGCAAGCCTAACACACTCCTCATTTGGAGCAAGTGGTCAGGTCAAACTTCTTCTTCATCTCCATGACCAATCCTCCGCTGCAATTGGGTCACTATTGGTACCATCAAAGGTAGGGGGCTCCAACGACAAAACCCTTTAGCTTCTTCCGGAAATTGTCGTGCTGACTTTCTTGGCGAATCTTCATGCTTTTACGCCATTGTTTCCATGAGCTCGGTCGACGAGCCATCAAATCCGGCATGTCGGTCGAGGTGCGGTGCTCCTCCGGCTGATGGTGGTTCTTCTCCACCGGGGGTAGGTGCACGAGGTGTCTCCTCAAGATTGAGGGCAATGCCCCCACGACCTCTACGCCGCGTCCACGGGCCATCTCGGGGACAGGGAAGGTGCGATTCTGCAGCGGTTGGATCGGCGGGTCATAGCGAAAACGAGGCATCAAGGTTATGACATGTGTATGATAATTTATCTTTAAGTTTATAGATGAGTGATTTAGCAATTTAAAACTTTTTACAACTAAACTACACTCAAACAAAGAAGCAATAAGATCCATAAAATGCATTAAGACCCAAGCATTCATTACATAGGTTTGTTACATGGCGATGTCATTAGCTGCTATACTAATAGACTCGCGGGAACGTGTACTACACGTAGGTAGTCTCGATAGTGGAATGTTTTCATCTACTCAAGGTAGGTCTTCCAACAACTTCGGTCCACGAGTTGGGTGTAGAAGGTTAGCATAACGAGGTAAGCCATGCATTAAAGAGAATGTAGGGTCGGTAATATAACCGAATTAGACGAGGTTTTCACTTATTGCTAACGACCAATCCTAAGGGTCTTGTCCTAAGGTCAAGCCTCGCTTTGATACCAAGCTGTAACATCCCCGATTTCCACGAAGGGAAATCCACGAGAATGAAGTATAACACGATGGTCCCGAGGATCATTCCATCACATTATCCAATTACGATCGATTCTGAGTCAAACTTGAATAAAAGAATACAAATAGAAGGTTTTATAAAAAGATACATTGCCACTTGGCGGAAACAACGAGTCACCACGGCATCGAGCGGCGTGTCGAAGGCTGGAAGCTAGGCGCGGAAGCATCATCATCATCATCTCGGCTTGGCGTAGGCACGAGACCATCTAATCTTTCCAATTCTTTGCGAGACAGAAAGCGCACACCGCCCGGATGTGTGCGAGGCCATGGTCGGCACCGAATGAGCTTTGGTGGAAATAGAAAATAAGGGATCGGCGATCCTAATATTTGGGCGTGGTTTGCATCCTTAGCGCATGCGAACCAGCAAGTAGTAAATTATTATTAATAATATTCACATTTTAAACACATACCCAACATCTCCCCAAAGTCCATCCCAAGCACATCACACATCTCACAACTCACAGCCCGACACGGGCGACAAGACAGCCCTTCATCTTCTTTCGCCCCTACCCTAACCGGTTCTCGGCCTCCGGGCTCTCTCACCGTAAATCCCCACACTCAACTACATCCGAGGTAAGAAGAGAAAACACCCTCTCTCTGGCCGAAAGCGGTAACCCATGGGGTAAACCCAACTAGTAAGCCGGCGCACGCCTTTTAGGTCGTCTAGGCTCGAAGGCGGCGCGCACACCCTTAGGCGATCCAGGCCCAAAAGTCAGATCCATGCCGAAGGCGGGACAATACGTATTGATTTAAACTCTGCGAGGCGTGTACACAAGATCTCTCGATCACCATCATCGATGCTCTAGAAGCACCTAGGAAGATTCCGGCTGCCTTCCAACTAGTACGATGCCATCCACGCCACTTTCGGCCACAGGAGGCCTCGGAGTACCACCGGCACGCTGAGGCGGGAAAGACAACACCAGGGCCCACAAGTGGTCTTTGCCTACTAGAACGGGGACGGGCTCATACCCTCCGCCTCCATTGACCCTAATCGCCTCACAAACCTAGCGGTAATGGCACCATCCTACCTAGTCGGACTACCCGTCCCCTACCCATTTGGGGCGGCGTGTGTACCGGGTTCCCATATGATTCCGTCCCAACGATACGTAAGTCCTTAGGTTGACCGGACAAGACATCTTCTCATCTTCGTGCTCTCGATAGCACCATCGATCACAGGGGCTTCGCTCCACAAAGGCTCTCCACCCCGGAATCTCGAGGGGGAAAGTCACTATGTACCCGCCCACGGTTTTTTGTCACGTAGGGATGCCGTGGCGCACCTCGGCAAGACTCGTCCTCAATGACTCGTCGTAGATCCTGCCCAGTCATCTCAACCCTCACCACCACACACCCAAGACACACGCAGAATCACACTCCCCAGATGGCACAACTCAACCGTCCGGCTCATATACTCCGGCTCTCACACATATATATACACGTAAGTGAAGGTAAAGCCACATAGTGGCAAGTGCAAGCAAGCAAGCAGGAGTATATAAGTGCGAGCGCAAAGCTGGGTAATTGTGGTGGATAGGTTTTAAGCATGGCATTCAGGCTCAGGCAAAAGCATGCATCACATATACTAGCAAAGGAATAAAGTAAAAGCGCTAGCATATCTATTTGCAATGTCTAAATAGGATTCTCTAAAACAAAGTGCTGCCATGACACCTGCGATGTCGAGGAAGTAGTGGTACTAGTCTCCGTCACTTGGTGTAGTCGTACGCCGGGGTCTCCTCCTCCTGGGTCGACTCCACTCCGGGACTGAAACGTAACGTAGAGTCGCGATAAGCGACTCCTATAGAAAGGTCCACAAGAAGCAAAATATCCAAAAGATCCAAAAAGCACTCATAGATAACCCTATGACGTAGAGCTTGAATTTAGAAAAATTTGGACTCTTGTTTCATAATTTTTCGACATCGTATGAATATTCTATGAATTTGCTAAGATCGGTTTATATTACGAAAATGGAAAAATTTGGTTTAACCGGCGACGACACGGGCGGCCGGTTGGCCGGTGACATCGGCATGACGCCTTGAGAGGCGGGGCCGTGGCAAGGCGACCGGTGGGGTCCATCGGTGCGATCAGCGGCATGGTGGGTCCCGATCCAGCGGTCAACGTTGGCCGGTCAACTTAGTTGGGCCTAATGGGCGATATTGGGTTTGGTTGGGCTGGACATGGGCCGGGTTGGGCGCCGGCCGGACACGCGTGTCGGCTAGCGGAGCCGGGGCCACGTGGCGGTGTTGGGCCTCTAGCGGGCTTCGTCTGGGCCGGGTGTACGGGTATTGGCTCACGGTGGACTTGGCGGTGCGGTCCATAGACCGACAGGGTTCATGGTGGTCCACGTCCACTCCTCTTCTTTACGCAAGGTTCATGGTGGACAAGGCCTAGGCGGCTAGGCTTCTCTCTTTCCCCAGCTCTCGGGTTCTCTGCTCACGGCGGCTTGGCGGGACGGCGCCCGGGCTCAGCGGTGGCGCGCGTCGGGCGGCTTGGCTGGGCAGCGGGGCGGCTTCTAGGGCCGTGCTGGTGGGGCGTTCATGCCGAAGCCCGGGGTTGGACGGCGGCATCGGCCCTTTCCGACAAACCCGGTGCGCGGGGGTTCCTTGGCGGCAGCGCGGCGGCGTGGCGGCTGCGGGCTGCCGCGAGGGGGCTCGAGCTTCCCCTTTTCTCTCAATTTCCGTGTAGCGGGTCCGGTGGTCGCCCGGTGGCGGTCCAGGCGGCGTCGGCGACGTGGCGACGGCAGCGGCGGGCGGCATGCGGGCACCACCGGCGGGCGGGCGTGCAGCCGCGGGGGCTTCAAATGGCGCGGAAAGCGGGCGCCTTCCTTTGATTGGACTCAAGAATTGGCAGGAGGCGGCGCCGACGACCATAACTCGTGGCGGTTCGGGAAGCGGGGGCACGGCGGCGCTCCGGCGTGCGTGCTGCTCCGGCAGGGTGGGGCAAGACGGCAGCCGGCTCCCTTTCCAAAGTGGCGGCTAAGCCTGGCATGACGAGGCGCAGCTCGTCGTCCTCCTAATACATCGAAGGCGGTTTGGGTTCGTCGGGAACGTCGATGAGGCGGTGGTCTTTCGAGGAGCACCTACGCCCCGGCAAGGTGTCAAACTAGGGCGTCGAGCTCCTAAGATAAAAGGATGGCGGTTGCTCGGCGTCCTCGACAGCGGGCGGACATCATGGAGGTGGTCTAGTGGCGGTCTTTGGATGGTTTTGGCCGAACGGCGGTTGCGGCAAGGTGGCTCACGACTATGGCGGTCGCGACCCACGGTGCGAGACATCGGGGTTCCGGCGGTGAGAGCTCGGCAAGGCAAGTCCCTGGCTGGCGTGCGCGTGCGGGCGTGGGGTGCTTGGGCTAACGGCGGAAGGTGACACCTTGGCTACTCTAGGCCAGAGAACGCGGCGGCGGACATGGGCGTGAGCACGGCGATGGCGTGGAGCGGCGGGTGCTTACCGTGGGCTTCAAGCGGTGGCGGCGCGGTGGCAGGTCGGTGCGGTGCCGTGCCGAGCTGCTACGCCGGTGTGTAACCGATCGGTCGACGAGCTCCCCTCCGGCGACTCGGCTCGCGATGCGGGCGCGGCGACGGCGTCCGTGGCGGAGCTCCGGCAGCGGTGCGCCGAGGTGGCGGTTCGGGCGTCGGCGTTGTGTTGGCGCCCCTCCCGGCTCCCTCCTCGCGGTAAATGGCGACGGCGGCGGCCACGGCTCGGCGGCGGCGGCTCGGCGGCGGGGGCTCGGCGAGGTGGTGCTCCGACTTGGCGGCGGCTCTTCCCTTCTTCTTTCCCTTCCTTCCACCTTTCTTCCCCTTCCTCCTTCTCTTGGTTTTCTTGGCCGGGCCGGCAAGGACAAGGCCACAAGGGTGGCGCGATGGCTCTGGAAAACCCTAGAGTGTCCAAGGCTCCTTTTTATGGGGCGGGCGGCCATGTAACCGGGATGGGGGCGGGGCGGCGGCGGTGGAATCGGAGGGCCGTGGCGTGCGAGGCAAGGGTTTGGGGCTTGGCGTCGCGATCACGCAGGGGCTGGTGCTCTCCCCTTTGGAGGCCAGGGACGGCGGGGGCGGTCTCGGCGGCGGGGGCGGCAGCGCGTTGCGTGGGCGCGCCACTTTACTCGACACGGCGGGGGTTTTGGGCGTCGGGTGTCGGGTGGGGCTTCTTGGCCTCAAGGCAGCGCGGCAACGGCGGGAGAGCGGGGTCCCTTGGCAGCGCGCGGGGGGAGGAGGGGGGAAGCGGCGTGGCGTGGGCGCGGCGCTCCTCGCTTCTCTCGGACCCGGACGCGGTGGTTGGGCGGATGACGAGATGGGGCGAGGGCCCGCATGCCCGGCGGCGGGTGTGAGAGAGGGGCGAGGTGAAAAAGCGGAACTGCCCTCCGTTATGTGCGGCGCGGGCGGCGATGCGTTCTTGGGCGGCCCATCGTGCGGCGCAAGCGGTGCCAAATTTCTTTGGGCTCGTCGTCTTGGCGATATTATGCGATTATTTCTTTGGGCTAGCCTGGTGGGCTGGGCCAGAATGGCTTTGCTATTCTCTCTTCTTCTTTTTCTATTTCTTTCTTTCTAAATCTAATCTCCATTCTACTTCTTGGTCACTTATGCATGTATACACATGTTGCCAACATGTATACACTAGGAGAGTCCACTAGGGGTCACTTGGGTTTAGGGGAAATCCATTTCAATGGTTGGCAACAAGAGGGGTTTAAAACATAGGGGTTGATTTTATTAGCATCACATAAAATCAAAAGAACTCCAACTCAAGCATGGTTGATTAAAATGCAAAATGCCCAACAAAAATTTAATAGGTGCTACTTGTGCAACTAGGTAATGTTTACCTACATGACATTCCATCAATCATGGGTCATTTGAGAAAAATTTTTGTTGGTTGCAATTTTTAGGTTTCGAAAATTCGGGTTGTTACACCCTACTAGCTAATTCTCTTGACATGCAAGCACGCCACCTCTCCATCCCACTAACACCCCACTAGCATGCAACCTCACCAGCCCTTTGGTTCTTCCTTGCGCCACGTCATCAACATGCCCCACATGTCTATGGGCATAAAAAATGTTATAACTCATGATCCAAAAAAATAAATCAAATTCTGATTACACCATTAAATTTATTTTAATAAATCCTTTAAAACAAGATCTCACATGTATATATTTTGATAAAATTATAAGTGAGACCCGTTGGTATAGAGAAAAAAAAAAAAAAAAAAAAAGGAAAAAGAAGCAAGAAAAAAGAATAGGAGGGTGATAGTAATATTGTAACTCATAGAATTCTCCTTCATACTCACGACAACGCGGGGAATCCACTAGTTATTATTATGTTAACACCGAACTAGGAGGGATGTTTCTAGTACAAATATACCATGTAACTATCATTTGAAGAGAGTCTTTGGATTGAAATTACAGCCACCTTATGTGTGTTCTTATCCCATGGAGAGAATTTTTGGAAACCTTCGGAGGCCTGAGTGTCTTGCAATCTTCGTTCTTTCGATTCTTGAGGGAGTTGTAGAACACCAAGTTCACCCTATTCGTGTCTTCATGTCTACTGGTTTCGTCGGTGCATGGAAGGGTGGATGTCTTGGCAGTTCTGTAAGATCTCGTGGTGCGCTACCTCTCCATCAGGTCATGCAGCGATATTTATCAAGTTCTCTTAAGCTCCACCATGAAGATTGGGCCATACGAGTTGCAGCTATGTATTCCATACACGTGTGCTCATCAAGAAGCAAGCAACTTCTCTAGTTTCTAATTGGCTCAATTTTTCGGCGATCTTTGATCAAGATGCAAGCGCATCTCATGGGGATTGATTCGCGTGTTTTGGGAAATCGTTGAGGATCCAATTACGAGGTCCTAGCTGCTCGTGTTGGTCAAGATCAAATCGACCAACACAATGCCAATAGCCGGGCTCGTAGTGTTATTTCTCTAGTCTGATATACACAAAGTTCGAGCATGTTTCTGATTGTAGCACGGCTCGAGAGATTTGGCAAAGGCTTGCAAACTACCGTGAGGACACCCCACAAGTTAAGAATAGGCTCTATGAGACCTATAAGGGAGAGTGAGAACTTTGTGCAACTTGATAGGGAGTCTGTCGATTCCTTGTTTGCTCGCTTCCAACCATCATTAACAAGATGGTCCTTCAGTAACGAACATGTGGCACCAAATAATAAAAACAGTGGGACCCATACACAACTTAAATTTTTTTAGTTACCTTCCCCAGATGAATGCCTTGCAAAACTTTAAAAAGAAAACTTGGGATCAACGGCTAGCAAAGTTTTAAACAATTTACTTGAGAGTGCCTACGTACGATTTCCATAACAGTCACATCAACAAGAAACTACGTACGATTTCCATATAAATATTGTCTTTGTTTCATTTATTTCCCTGTCCTACTCCACCAAACCATGCATGCATGGACAACCACGCGTTGCATAGAAACTACTAGTTTGTTTCCAATGCCAAAAATCTTGGTTTTTTGTTGCCTCGTTGCGAGGGAAGACATGGTTTCTCTTAGAAGAAATGGTTTCCAATATTTTTCATCTTTTCTCTCATTAATTATCTTAGAATAAATGATTTTCTATGTTTTTCAACTCTTTTCTTAGTAATTAAGCTGCCACATCAGTATTTTGCTTAGTTGGCAAGTTATTTAATAGGGATAGAAACTATCATTAATACTCCATTGGGAGTGTCCTAACGAAGCTTACCAATACCAGAGAAGCTAAAACGGCTACACATTTTGAACGATCTGCACATTTTGGATGTTTTAGCTTTTCTATAAATAGATTATGCCATGTATATCTGGATATAACGTGCAGAACAAAATCTATCTGCATCTAGGAAGATCAAAACATGTTCACACAAGCGATGCACCAACGCATGAAGCCAGCATGGCAGCATCCAAGGTTTTACTACTGACCTACGTTTTTTAGATTATACGCCTCACGAGGTTACAATGTGTATCAGTATGTACTTAAATTAGAACCTAAGTAAGCGATTGCTACCTTAGGCTATCTCCAACAGCCTACCGAGACTCATCTCTATTTTGGAACGTCCACAGTAAAAATGCAAGGTCCTAAAACAACGCCTTCTCCAACAGCAAACGCACAAGAGAATACCCATCGGTGGTTTCTCTCTCTCTCTCTCTCCTTCGTCTCTTCTTCCCAGAGTCCCGATGGCTCCGTTCCGTCCATCGCCGGGCGGCTTCCTCCTCATCCCAGCCGGTGAGGCCGCCTCTCTCCCAGCCGGCGAGCTCGGCACTCCCGTCCTTCCGTCGGCGGATGGAGGGGCGGCTCGAAGTCCCTGCGGCTCCTCGCGGTGGTGGAGAGGAGGGGAGAGCGGCGGTGCTCGCGATGGCGCCACCTCGCGCCCGAATCCGGCCGGCGTCCATGGAGGTTCCGGCGGCCACGGCGGGAGATCGAGGCGGCGCAGCGGCCTCGGCGGCGCCCGTGGCCCCTCCTAACGGCGGCGAGCTCCCCACGGGCACACCTCCTAGCCGCTGGCCGCGCTGTGTCCTCCCTGCCCGTCTCGACTTGCTCTCCGGCCTCCTCTCCGGCTTGGTGGCGGAGCCCTACAGGCCGCGTTCGTCCATGTGCCGTCGCTCCTTGGCTCCTCGACTCCACCTGCCCTTCCGTACCCCACGGCCCACCCTGTCCGAGCACAATTAATTTGCGCGTTGAGGAGAGAGCAGATGCATATATGAGTTTCCTCTCTCCTTGGATGCAAAATGCCTAATCCACTTGCCAACTCTGTTGGAGGCTCTTTCCAGCCTACGGACCATGCATTTTGCCTATATACGTCTCCCGTTGGAGACAACCTAGCCACGTCAATGGTTGCGGATCACGAGGTAAAATTTTTTTTAAAAATGAAATAATAGCCAATTGCAATTGCCAGCTGGTAGCTCCACGGCTGCATCCTGCATCGTAAGATGCACTCTTGTCTATTCCCAAATTACACAATACCCAACTGCTAAAGCTGGCTTCGCCACTGGGCTCGCCCATCGGTATTTTTTTTAATGAGAGGACAGCAAAAATTGGACCTACAGTGAAGAAGCGTGAACATCGCGTCAAATGCAGCGACCCAATCTGCATCTCCATATATCAAGCGAGCTTCGATGTTCCTGCAAGCAGTAGGAACCTGTAATAACTAGAAAAGTTTTGTTGTATTTGCAGGTATGGAGTGTGGATAGGAAAATGAATATATATTTTTCATTTAAGGCAGTGGTGGAGAAGTTAGACTAGTATATTTTGTACGTCTCGTGATGCATTGTTATTCCACAAGCCGGTGCACGCCATACAAGCCATCACCCAACGCAAAGTGTCATAGTGCTAACCTGCTACATTTGGATTGTACTGACCACTACTTGACGCTTGGTAAATGACAACGCAACCAAGTGATGCCAAGCAATTAATGCCGGTGTTGAGAATACCGAGGTAAATAAAGAAAACAGAAAACAATTCCACGTTAGCTACCTGCATCACATGTAATATACTCGATGGGGTTCATGCACCACGATAGAGGCATTATAATATACTCGATGGGGTTCATGCACCACGTTAGCCACAGTAACATTATATCTTGGTTTGGACGAGCATCTCCCCACCGTTACTAATTCACCTCCAATCCCCCTCAGATCAACAAGCTAGCACGTCCACGTACGATTCCTACTTGCATCACCACTTCCCGCGCCCCCCTTGTCTTCTCCGCAACAGCAAACACCCTCTGTAGCTGGAGACTGAAGGTAGAGGCATCATTGGCGGAGTTAAGAGCCTCGACGGGGTTCATGCACCACGATAGAGAAGCTGACAGGTGACAGCTCTAATGGAAGTGGAGTATGAGAAGCACAGCACCTTGCAGAGTGAGGAGCTTTTATTGCTTGATTTCTTGCATTAAGAAGCTTGTATTCATGTAGGAGCTTGATGCACGCACAGGCAAAAGAGGTAAACAATCTTCTGGGCATCATCAGCAGTTTGTACCTATTGTTGGATTTGTAGATCCGGAGAAGATCTGTCTTTGATGAATTGAGCTCGCATGTGCCTACGGTCTGGAATATCATGTCGACACAGCTAGACTACATCTAAGGTATCATTGAATCATTGATTTAGCTCAGTTATATTGTTCTGTCTGGCCGCGCCGGTGCTACGGGCTGCCTGGCCCTCGTCGTGTTAGGCCTAGCCGTGGCTGCCGTGCCAAGCCTGGCCGCGCCGTTGCGCAGGGCCGCCTGGCCTGGCTATGGCTACTGTGCCGATCGGCCTGGCCATGCTGACCAGTCTGGCTGGCCGCCCCGCGCCATCCTGCCTAGCCACGCCGCCACATCAGAGCACCTCGCCTATTGGCTCCGCGCATGCCTGCATTGGGGCCACGCCACGCCACGCCGAAGGCTAGGCCAACCATGGGGAAGCCCCTATTGGCAGTGATGCTATGATGACTAGTAGTCATTGCGCAATGTTAGAAAGCTATGAATATAGCTGCAACGTTATTAGGTACATGCTGCAGTGTTGAAATATGTGATGGAAGAGTTTTCTACAATTTGCACAGATCTTGAGACGGAATCCCCTAGAATGAATAGCCAAATGTTGATGTGTCGAGTGAAATTTGACTGGAGAAAGGTTGCACGGTAAAATTTTCACTTATTAGCATAATGCCAGAGAAGGTTGCATAGTAGTATATCTGACATGTCTGGGCTTGCATCGTTCCCACGGGCACGAGCCAATGTGACCTGCGCTTGCATCATACTACATGCTAGCATCCAAGAAGAGTCCAGATCTCAGATCTGACCTGCGCTTGGATCATATACTTCTTTATATGAGTATATATATATGATTTTGATTTGTATCAGTAAGTACGCTTGGACGTTTGGTAGATGATGACAATGTAATATATTAATCAAGTGATTACTAGCTTCGGATCTCGAGGCAAATTAGGGCATTTCAAATACTGCCCTTCTCTATACCTGTGTCATCATCACATGTTTTCGTCGTCATTGTATTCCTTCAATCACGCCGTCGATATTGCGTCCAAACAGCGTCGATTGCAAAATAGTAGGCCAGGGGTGTACATTGGACCGACCCCCAGGATCAAGTCAAATCTCCTCTCCGGGAGCACGTGATGGCCGGGAGCCTTCGCAATGTCTTCAGATATTTTATTTTCATGCACAAGCACGTTATTAGATTCGGAGTTCACTGAAACATTCAGGGTCTCTACTCACACCACCACTTCGGATAGATCCCATTCTTGTCTTCTACACAACAGCAGGACTACAATCAGTGCTTACTGGCTATCTCAGCTTCTTATGGCAAAGGGAGGGTACCTTGCTGAAGGATGAGCTTTGCAAGAATGCTCACCTGAAGAAGCTTGCTGCCATGGTGGAGCAGTGGAGGGACAGGTGATGGACATGACACCCGTACATTGAGGGTTTCGTTTATGGTTTCATGAATCTTGTGTTTATCTTCATGAAGTTGCTAACGCTCATAATGGTTTGATTTCATGCATCTGTGCGGCATTTAGGAGTTGTATCTATTGTCTGATGTGGAGGTATGGGCAAGACCACACAGAGACCTGAATTGAAGCAGCTCCTTCAAATCATAACTTTTATCTGCAAGATTGTATCGACAACATTAGAGAATATCTACAAGATAAAGGTACCATTCATCTTTCTCAGTTATACTGTTCTTATTTTTCGTCCATCTGTTGCAAAATTTATTTCCGCTATCAGTTGCATAAGTGCTAATACTATGCTTTGTACACTGCACACTACATGCGACTTTATGCTTTGAAATAAGTATGTTATAAGAGTACATTACAACTGTATTATTCTTAGAGATAGGTCATAAAAGTTTGTTATGTTGCGACTGTATGCTTTGCCAACGTGGCACCAGGTCTTTGTTACATAATGAGTAGAGTTTTTCAGGGCGGGCTAAGCGTTTTAGCGGCAGGCTCTCCAAAAAGCTAAGAAAGGCTATAGCGCGCTAATAGCGGGCTAAGCAATTTAGCGGCTGAGCAAAAAAATATAGCAAACATAGTGTAATTTTTACACATAATAAAGATGAAAACATTATGAAAAGGACATACATGATACATCAAAGTCTTGCTAACACATTACACACGGGATTTGGCTAGGGTTCTTTGGGCGATTTGGACCTAACATTTAATTGGGCCGACCTGCCGGCGAAATGACAGCCCAACTACAAATAGCGGGCTAAATGACCTATGATTTAGCGAAATTAGTGCACTATTAGCAGCTAATAGCGGCAAATAGCGTTTAACGCTAAAATCGCCGTAGCTTAGCGTTTCTCCTCAAGAAAAGCTAAATAGCGCTATAGCGTCCGCTATAGCGAGCTATTTAAACATGGGTGAATACACAGAGATAAAGTATTTCTTTCTGCATTTTTTTTTGTAAATACAGAAAAAACTCGAATGCACAAAGAACTCGAATGCCCAATAACACAATAATATAGTGATCGACCTCATAATAGTTCCGACCCCTTTCCCCTAAAGAGCTTATTGGTAACTTATTATCTTGCACTTATATATCCTGAGTAAGTCAATTGCCGACTCCTTAATTCCCCTGTTACACCTGACGGAAGCTTTTACGCATTTTATTCCCCGGGCCCCGTGAACGGGCCCCGTGAACACCATCCTGCGGGAACCAGCGCTCCGGCGGCTTGCTGTGCTGCAAACTGCTGCCGCCATGTAGATTGGGGCGTGGAATCTTGGTCGTCGAGGCAGCTGCAGGTTTGAAAAAGGTTAAATTGCCGTTGCTGCGCTGAGAGTGGAGCCTCTCACAATCAGAGGTCTCATTGACATTGCACAACATTGCCTCCGGCTGCCCAGACTTACCTTCTTGCTGCCTCGGTGCAACTGTAGACCCTAGACAACAGTTGCCCATGGCTGCCGTTCCCGCACTCTTTCCTGTTACATTTAACAAAAAAACGAATTAAAGAAGCATAACAATCAATACCCAAAATGGAGATTTTCTGAAGAAAAAAAAAATAGTATCATCCCCTAGTTGGGGGTTCGGGAATGACGGGTAATAACTTGCTGTGATCTCTGATTAAGCGACATTTGGGTTACTTTTAAATTTTTTTCTTAATTACTGGTCCTCCATTTGATGCCTTGCTGATCAATAGAATAGTACATACTATGCATATTATCTGCACACAAGCGCGCGAACATGATGCAGAAAAAAATAAATGTAACAGACGAAAATTTTGCCACTGTATTACATAAGGACAAGCAAGTTCATGGTCTATATAGGTTGACTGTTTTATGATGGCTACACTCATACCTGAACTTAATTGCACAAATAAATGTTATTACATTCTAAATTCTTTTTGGAGCAATCCACTCTTTTAATTGATCTCTTATTAGTTAAGGATCAACTGATAGTAATAAATATCCTTAAAAGGGGAGGGATGCTGTCATGTGCCAAATTAGGTGGGGCCAAAGGAGGCCAACGCCACCAGCCCAAAAAGGGCTTGTGCGCACGCACGGGAGGCCCAGTGGCCAGCCGCCACCGCCCGGCGTCAGCTTCGTCATTAAGTAATAGATATTTAGGGAATAAGGATAGGAAAAAAAAATTAGGGATTTCTTTAGATGCAAGTCTCCCCCGGACTATAAATACAAGAGACTTGTAATTAGTTGGATCAGTCAGAAAAATTAAAGGGGTAACACCCAACAACTTCAGCTCTCCAAACCCTAGCTCTCTCTCGCAATGCGCACGTGCGCCACCACCACCGCCGCCAGCGCCGCCTGCCCCCTCATGTGCTTGGCGCGCGCCGGCGCCGGCGCCGCCCGCCCTCCCGTTCCTCGCCGCCACCCGGAGCTGCTATACGTCATCATCGCCGCCTCCTACCTCATCGTTCATCGTCGACCCTACGTCATCTACGCCATCACGCCGCCGATCATCGTCACCACCGCCATCAAGCCGCCCCCCGCCCCTAACGCCGCCGCCCACGTGTCACCGCCGGAATCCGTCCCCGGTATCCGGAGACCAAGGCGATTCCCACCACCGAAGGCTTCCGGCGACCACCACCGTCTTCAAGATTAGATGGCCACCGCATGGACAATCGAGTTCATGGAGGGCCTCCGCAGAATCTTCGACGACTACGAGCAGGCTGTGACAGCACGCTGGGAGAAACAGCAGGCTGTACAGCAAGCTGCCACGGACAACGACAACGCCGTCCTCCACATCCACGACGAACTGGTGGCCACGCCAACAGCAACACCGCACCACGGCCATGTTGTTCGGCGTTTGTGCCTCGACGTCATCTCAGCCACCACCGACGGCGCCCCACGCCATGGGCGCCGTCGGCCCGTGACGACGTCCCCAAGGGCGTCGTCGGCGCCACACCCTCCATGATCATCGATGCGCAAGCACCGAGTACGCCTACCCCAAGGAAGCACCCACCGTCGCGATCCGGATCGGTCGAGCGAGGAGGTTACCACCGACGTCCACCAGCTGCTCGACGAAAAGCCTACCCAACTAGGCCAACGTCACGAGGCTCCAACAACGGCGCAGATAAGTCCCTACACCAACAACATCATCTCGACACTTTGGGAACACCGGGAGCATCCACGCAATCGTCGTCAAGAGCAATACAACAACGTTACCCGACGTCGACGCCCGGCGTCGGCGATCTCAACTCCGGCGTCCTCGACATCGACAACACCTCCGAGGGCGCTACCAGCGTACAACACCCGGTCACCAACACCGATGATGACCCTCCCATTGGCGCCAACGGCGTCACCCACGATGCCCCCGGTCATCACCATGCCGACCACCGACAACATCAACTCCGGCGACAACAACTTCAACACCAACACCGGCCGACGTCAACCCCAACATCACGAGCGTCAAGGGCGCCATCTCGGACACCTATGCCAACGTCGATGGCGGCGGCGATGCCGCCAAGGGCATCACCAGCGGCGATGATGCCCCTCAATGGGCACCACTGGCGACTCTCTCGCGACCCACGGCGCCGGCTCTGCGTCACGCCTCCACCTCCAAGCGCCAACTTCATGAGAGCACCCTACCAACATCATCATCACGACAACGGACCATCGGCTCGCACAAAGACATGAGGTATGCTGCTATTCACGATAATAGTGGTACTTCTGCGGTTCATCCGCATGCCAAGCCGGGCGCCACTATTGGGCTGGGACACCTCCACACGATGTCCCCTTGCGTCTTCAAGCTGCCCGCCTACAGCGACCTCTTCGGCAACATAGCGCCAACGGGACGCATGAGGACCAAGCACGACTCACGTCTATGCTTCCAAGTTCGCCAACGGACTCTACAACCTACTGGGGGGAGGCCCTACGGTGGGGAGGCACCCCCGCACGAAGGACATAATGATCCGCCTCGCTCGTATCCTCAAGGCCCCTCCGCCACGCGTTCATCGCATGACTCAAAGATCGGGCAAAGGACATGATGACATCGACAAGCGACATCATCACCGGCCGTAACTCGGCTATGGCGGTGGGGAAGATTCGAGGGCCAAATCGGTCGGTTCTCTCGATCATGGGCGACAACATGAGGTACATGCCACCCACATCATTCCCCTACCTCGTTGACCTCATCACTACCCCGGCGACTCTCATTCATCCTCAACTCGCTACAACGACCGACGACAACCTACATGGCACCGTCGGAACCATCAAGCTCCAACCGGGAGCAACGGCTTTGGGCGCCACCCAAGGTGATTGGCGCCACCTCCCGACATCTTTGCCAACCATGCCAAGCATCATGACAAGCACCTTTGCTGATGGAGGAGTGCCCCTACGAACCGTGCCAACGGTGCCAATCTTCTTCCTCGACAACCACCATTTGCTACACCTCAGAATTATCAAAGGTGCTACATGATATGTTCTCAAACTAGGTTGGATACTTTTGCACACACTTGAGGTTCACTTTCACCCCTTGACGTACTTGGCACTGCTGCAACCATCTCTAGAGTGCAATGGAATTCCATTCATTGAACCAGATCAGCAAAGGTCAGCGTCTTCATCTTCACCCAGCTCATTCCCTCGACACAAGTGGATGCAACAATCTTCGGTTCGTGCTACTTTGATCAACCCGTCAACAACAGCGATGTCGTGCGAGAACCACAAAGCGAGGATGCGCTATCGGGGAAAGGGGGGGAGAGATGTCATGTGCCAAATTAGGTGGGGGCCTAAGGAGGCCAACGCCACCAGCCCAAAAGGGCTTGTGCACACGCCGCGGGGAGGCCCAATGGCCGGTTGTAGCCGCGCCATCGTCATCATCGGCCGTCATTATGTAAATAGATATTTAGGAAATAAAGATAGGAACAAAATAGGAAATAAAATCAGAGATTTCTTTAGATGCAAGTCTCCCAGGACTATAAATACAAGGAACACATGTCGGTTGGATCGGTCGAGGAAAAATTAAAGGGGTAACACCCAACAACTTCAGCTCTCCAAACCCTAGCGCTCTCTCTCTCTCTCTCTCTCTCTCTCTCTCTCTCTCTCTCTCGTGTGCACGTGCGCCACCACTACTGCCGCCCTCTCGTGCCGCTGCTTGCTGCGTATGCGGCACCCACGTCGCCGCCCGCCGCGCCGTTCCCTCGTCCGTCGCCCGCAGCTGCTATACGTCATCATCGCCGCCTCCTACCTCACTATTCATCGTCGGCCCCACGTCATCTATGTCATCACCCGCCCGATCGTCGTCACCACCGCCATCAAAGTCGCCGCCGCGCCCCTAAACGCCGTCGCCGCCACGTGTCACCCTCGGAATCCGTCCAGGTTTGTGACGGATGCATGATCGGTTATAAACTAAAATTATATTCTACTTGGCATGTTGGTGGTAAGCAAGAAGAAGAAATGAAAAATGAACTACTTTGGTTAATGGATGGTCGGGGAGCAAAAGGCCGACAAATGAAAAAGACCGAAAAGAAGAATACTGATAGTTTGCAACTATGTCATATTGTCTCCAAGATGTTTTTTTGTATAAAAGTGCACAATATTTCCTTGAATTCTAGGACCTAGTATAGTGTGTGAGAAGTCATTGTGTCATGTGCCATCAAGAGGGGTCCCAAAAAGGGCTTGTCACAACCCTAAAAGGTCGGCCTAGCAAGCAAAGGAGGGGGGAGGGGCCGCCCCGGCGCGCCCGCCCACCGCCACCTACCGTCACCGCGTTGTTTACTTCCTCATTAAGTAATATTATTTAGGGATAAAATAGGAATAGATTAGGAAATAAAGGATATCTACTTCTCAAGCAAGTCTTCCCATGACTATAAATACAAGGGAGATGTAATTAGTTGGATCAAGAAGAAAATAAAGAGGTAACATTTAACAACTTGGCGCACACGCCAAGACACACACACACGTCACGCGGCGCCGCCGGTGGTCGCGTCGCCGCCACGCCGCCGCCCCGCCGCCGCCGTCCTTTCCTTCTTCCTCTTCTCCAACGATCCGGCAACCCTGATTTACGCCCGGCGCGGGCAACCCCGATTACCCGCCCGGCACCGGCGCCCGGCAACCCGATTGCATTTGCCGCTAACCCTTCCCTAAGCAACCCCGATTCTTTGCCGCCACGAAAAAACCGGCGTCGGCGTGTCACTTCGGCCCAATCGATCCGGTTTGTGGCGGTGGTATCCGGAGAACCGGGGCGATTCCCACCACCGAAGGCTTCCGGCGACCACCACCGTCTTGATTCGGATGGCGGCGCATGGACAATCGCGTTCATGGAGGACCTCCGCTGAATCCTCGGAGACTCTGGCAGGCTATGTGACAAAGATCTTTGGGAGAAACGGCGAAGTCATGCAGACAAACGCCCACGGACAACGACAACGCCATCCTTGACATCCACGATGAACGGTAGCCACGCCAAAGAACAACACCGCAGCACGCGGCCATGCCGTTCGACGCACGTGCCTCCGACATCATCTTAGCCACCACCGACGACGCCCCCGCCATGGGTGCCGCCGGCGGTTATGACGTTCCCCAGCGCCGTCCACGTCACCCTCTCTAAGATCAATGACGCTACAAGCAACGATACGCCTACCCCAAGGGACGCACCCGCTATCGCATCTTAGTTCGATCGGATCGGGGAGGCCACCACCGACATCCACTAGGCCGCTTTCGACGAAAAGCCTACCAACTAGGCCAATGTCGCGATGCTCCAACAATGGCACGAGATAAGTTCCCGTTATCGGCAACGTCTTCTCGACACCGGTAAAGCCGGGGAGCATCCACACGGCTACCATCGGCGGCTACTCAACGACGTCGCTCTACGCCGGGGCCGATGTCACCGACCCCAACCCCTACGCGTCCTCGACATCGACAATGCCTACAAGGGCCCCCAACAACATCAAGAACGATGTCGCTCTGCGCTACATCACCATCATCAACGGTTATGTCAAGAGGATTGCCAACAACGGCGGCGACAACTCCAACATCCTCGGCGTTGCCATCAACATCGACAACCACAACGTTCGACATCGACAACAACTCCAAGGGCATGAACAACGATGAACCATTGGCGGCCAACGTCAACACCGGCGACCACGACGTCGCCCCCATCGGCGCCGCTATAGATGAGAACACCGATGCCCTCCCAGAGCCATCAAGCAAGGCGCATACCGGTTCCTCGCTATGACACCGGCAAGTGCATCGTGGGCACCCCCAACAATCCGGACTCGATGACATCGACGCCCGACTCCGCGAAGGCGCCCCATCGGGCCCTCGACAGCGGAACATCGCTCCACCAAAGACACCGGGTATTCCGCTATCCACGATAATAGCGGTACTTCTCTCGTTCATCGTATGCCAAACAAGGTGCCACATGAAGGCGAGAACACCTACACACGATGTCTTCCTTGCCACTTCAAGTTGCCAAGTTACGTCGACACTACCGGGCAACCTCGGCCGGGGTGACGACATGATCGACATCTACACCCTCAACGCGGGTGCGACTACACCGGCGAGCTATGCAATAGGCCTTATGTTATGGTGCACCGGGAGGCGCCCTACACAGGGGAAAATGGCGATCCACCTGCGCCCCGAGTTCGACGGCCCTCGTTTCCCTTTGAGTTCTTCAACAAGCTTCGACTTGCGAGTTTCGCGGCGATGACATGAGGAACATGCCACCCACATCAATCTCCTGCCTCATCGGCCTCGTCACCACTCCGGAGGCTCTCATCCTTCATCAACCGGCTACATCGGCCGACGACAAGCTTCATGGCATCGCCCGGCACCAACAAACTCGGCGAGAGCCAGATGGGGCGCTACATGACATGATTGGCATCCACACCTCGACAACCGGTCCAAGCACGTGCCATCCATTTAGCTACAAGTTCGGCGTCTACGCCCGGCAACACGAGTTTCGACATCGGCTTCAACGATGACGCCACCTTTGTTAACAACTTCAACGTGAAGATGGGCAAACTCAAAGAACGCTATGGCCCAAACGACACATCTTTTTTCGGCATCGCCTTCGCCCCCTAGCGGGTGGATTGGGCGGCGTGTGGACGCACCGCCTTGTCGAGCGGTGGGGAGATGTCGTATGCCGTCAAGAGGGGCCCCAAAAGGGCTTGTCATAACCCTAAAAAGGCGGCCCTAGCGGCCCGGGGAGGGCTTCTCATGCAAGTCCGCTTTCGGGACTATAAATACAAGGGAGATGTATCGGTTGGATCAACAAGAAAATAAAGGCGTAACACCCAACAACTTTACTTCTCCAGCCGTAGGCTCTCTCTCTCACACACACACTTACGCCGCCGCCGCCGCCGCCCCTGGCGGCCGCCCGCCGGCGCCCCGCTGTCCTTCCCTTCCTCCTCTTCTCTAATAGTCCCGGCAACCACGATTGCCACCCGGCAACCCCGATTGCCGCCCGGCACGGGGGCCTCGGCAACCCCGATTGCGGCTGGCGCTAACCCTTCCCCGGCAACCACGATTCTGCCGGCCGGAAAAACCCGCCATCGATGTGTCACTTCCGCCCAATCGATCCGGTTTGTGACACATTGTTCATAGCATATAGTTCGACATGCAAAACTCAAATGATTTTAAAATCTTTGTCATGCTAGAGCAATCAATTCGTAAACCAATTTGGACTGCTTTATATGATCTGTTCACTATGGATCTCCAAATTTGGCTTCTTTTCTTGACTTGCAAACATTTAATGCTCCTAAATTTATGGTAAAAGCCAAGGTACTAGGATAAATATTAGTCATAAGATCTATTTGGTGTTTACTACAAATGTGAAGGCCGTTAGCTTAAATAAGATAAGAGATTGGTTGTATCAAAAATTTAAGATGGCTCGTGTTTTTTTTTAAAAGAAGATGACCTATAATTAGCTGCAGTGTTAGAACTGCGTGGTCTTGCAAAGTTTTACCAAGACCGGACAGTATCATGTACAATTTCATTAGCATATGCATTTGCTGGTCTCCAAAATACGTTTATCGTAAGCCACATCATGTCTTGGTAAAATATTATTGTGATAATATAGCTGAAACACTGGAAATACATTGTTACCACTGCTCCCTGATTTAAACATGATCGGGCAATGTTCTTTTTAAAATACATGAAGATTTAGCAAATCCTGATAAAAGCAAATAAGGTGCTAGCAGCTAGGATGAATATTAGTCTTAGATAAGGGATTAGTTATTAGAGAAATCAAATCAATACATCAATTTATAAACCTTTATACAGATCTAATCTTATATTACTCTGTTCCAATAAAACGAATTTCCTGAAGAGGATGGGGGATTTGTCGCTGTGAGAATAAAAAAAATCTATACCAGATAGAGGATGCTTTGTATAACTTAAACCCTAACCATTTACCAACAAGATCAGGGTGAGATACTTAACAAATTTGGGATGCATATGATCCTGCAGGCTTAAACCCTTCCATTTCAAAGTTTTCACCAGGCAGGATAGAATAGTACATACTATGCATATTATCTGCACACAAGCGCACGAACATGGCGCAGAAAAAAATAAATGTAACGGACGAAAATTTTGTCACTGTATTACATAGGGACAAGCAAGTTCATGGTCTATATAGGTTGACTGTTTTATGATGGCTACATTCATACCTGAACTTAATTGCACAAAAAAAATGTTATTACATTCTAAATTCTTTTTGGAGCAATCAACTCTTTTAATTGATCTCTTATTAGTTAAGGATCAACTGATCAAGTAATAAATATCCATAAAAGGCGGGTGGATGCATGATCGGTTGTAAACTAAAATTATATTCTACCTGGCAAGCAAAAGGCCAGCAAATGAAAAAGACTGAAAGAAGAATACAGTTTGCAACTAGATCATATTGTCTCCTAAATGTTTTTTTGTATAAAAGTGCACAATATTTCCTTGAATTCTAGGACCTAGTACAGTGTGTGAGATGCCGTTGTTCATAGCATATAGTTCGACATGCAAAACTGAAATGATTTTAAAATCTTTTGTCTTGCTAGAGCAATCAATTCGTAAACCAATTTGGACTGCTTCATATGATCTGTTCACTATGGATCTCCAAATTTGGCTTCTTTCTTGACTTGCAAACATCTAATGCTCCTAAATTTATGGTAAAAGCCAAGGTACTAGGATAAATATTAGTCATAAGATCTCTTTGGTGTTTACTACAAATGTGAGGCCCTCAGCTTAAATAAGATAAGAGATTGGTTGTATCAAAATTTTAAGATGGCTCGTGTTTTTTAAAAAGAAGATGACTTATAATTAGCTGCAATTTTAGAACTGCGTGGTCTTGCAAAGTTTTACCATGACCAGACAGTATCATCCATGTAGAATTTCATTAGCATATGCATTTGCTGGTCTCCACAAATACGTTTATCGTAAGCCACATCATGTCTTGGTAAAATATTATTGTGATAATGTAGCTGAAACACTGGAAATATATTGTTACCACTGCTTCCTGATTTAAACATGATTGGGCAATGTTCTTTTTAAAATATATGCAGATTTAGCAAATCCTGATAAAAGCAAATAAGGTACTAGCAGCTAGGATGAATATTTGTCTTAGATAAGGGACTAGTTATTAGAGAAATCAAATCAATATACATCAATTTATAAACCTTTATACAGATCTAATCTTATATTACTCTGTTCCAATAAAACGAATTTCCTGAAAAGGATGGGGCGATTTGTCGCTGTGACAATAAAAAAAATCTATACCAGATAGAGGATGCTTTTGTATAACTTAAACCCTAACCATTTACCAACAAGATCAGGGTGAGATACTTAACAAATTTGGGATGCATATGATCCTGCAGGCTTAAACCCTGCTATTTCAAAGTTTCACCAGGCAGGATAAGGGCCTAATCATAGATCTGCCAAACATGAAAGCAACAAAGGGTTTTTTTTTTTTTTTAGGAAACAACGGAGGGCAAGGAGCCTACCTGAACTTTTCATTCGACAAAACGGACGCATTCGGGGGTTACAAGAGTAGGTCCAAGGGCTCGGCGAATTGAGAACGGGGGGAGAGGAAAGGGAGTTAAAACATCTTAATCATATTACATCAAGAACGTGGCGGCACCAGGAAGTAAGCGGATCAGTCTCGAGTTTCCGTGGGGCGGGATAGGTCACAGCATGGAGTGTTTGCTCACGACCCGCTGTGCAGTGGGGAAGAAAGGAAGAGCATCCTTGCCTGGTGGACGGGGATGAAGATGATGATTGAAGATGGTGCCAGGCGACGACCACGCGGGGTAGGGGCGGCGGCCGGCGAGGGAGCAGCTCGGGCCTCGAGGCTCGACTTAGGGCCGGCGTCGTGTTCGCGCCTAGACGAGACGATGGGGAGTGAATTCGTGTAGCGGGCAGGAGAAGATGGGTGCCTTACCTGCTGGGCCAGACTTCCGGTGGGCTGCTAGGTAGTAGGTACTAAAGCAATTTTGGGCCAGATTTTGGGGTAGTCCTGGGCCTACCTGGACTACCCGCTGGGCCCACTACTGCTCAGGTCCTGGACTCACGTTTAGCATCATATCTTATTTGCTACCGGGTGAAGTTGAGCTTTGGAGTTAAACAAAAATTTATGTGCACAACTAAAATAAATTGATTTGTGATGCCTATGTGCTACGTCTTAAGTTGAAAGCTCAAGTTTAGAAGTGATTTTTCTTTAAATATGTACAAATTTAAGCCTTTTTTGTGCAGCAGAAATATAGCAGCTTTTCTTTACTTCTGAATCAAACTGACCTCGTGTATGATTTCTGCTCATGTTTATTTTTTGTCGAGTTTAAGAATTTTTAAAGGACAATTAGACCTGATATTCGTAGCAGACCAACTTGATACTTCCATCGTTACTAAACCTGATATTGGCAGCAGGTCTGACTCATTTAATTTTGTCACTTGGTTAGGTAGAAAAATGCAATGGGTTGGAGATATAAGAAAGTGGCATTTTGCTTCAGTTCAACTTCAAGGTGAACTTCAGTTGACCTTTAGTTTACTTGACTGCAGATAACTTGCTGGGAGTCATGTACACAAGGAGTTATAAGAGTTCAGCAATCTGTCATATCTCTTTAAGTTTACTTGACTTGAGATAAATACTGAGATTCTAAATTTTTTTTCCTCCAGGCAATCATTATTGTTCAATAATTTTCAAAAGGGCATTTAAGACTAAAGGATTCTTTAGTCCACTTGAGCAAAAGTTTTTAACTGAACTAAATATGTGCAGTAGAGTGAACTGATACTTCCATTCCATCATTACTATTTTTTTTTTCAGTTTTGATAACTTCTATATAGGTCGTCATCAGTTAATTTGGTCGCTTGTTCATCTAGCGTCATCTTGCTTAGAGCAACTAGAAGGTGAATTTCAATTTATCTTTAGTTTAGTTTACTAAAATGTATACTGTGCTGTCACCAAAGTTCAGATAACTTCCTAGGAGAAAAACCCAAGGAGTTGTAGAGTTTAAAGCAAATGCTGAATTTAGATCTGAAAAATGTATACTTGGTAGAGTTCTCATGCAATCTTTCATATGATGACTTTATTAGATCTAATAGATTTTATATTTAGTGAAGTATTGATTTATTTATTTTATTCCAATAGCTTGATTGATGTCAAGCTGATCTGTATTTTACATGTAAATGGAATTATCAGACAGGCTGGTTTTGATGGAGCTGACAAATCATAATTATATTACAGGTGCAAGTCTGCTTGTGTATATTTTTTTGGCCTTCATTAGTTGGTTTCAGCGTTTCCATCCTCAGGCTAGTCGTCCAGAACCACTGACCCGAAAGTATTCTTGTCGCCCAACTGTCAGGAAATAGGGGTCTTGTTTCTGATGGTGGACCGTCAAGAACAGCATTCCTGATGGTTTTCAGCCCTTTGCCGATGGTTTTCAGCTGTCAGAAACTTCCTTCTCTTTGGTAGTGATATGCTAGTTAAAATGCAGAAAAAATGTCCATGTTTCCAATCTAATTCCTGTCACCTCGATAAGCACCTTCTTCCTGTCCTGCAACGCACATACGTGGTTGCTAGGATCAATAGAATGGGCGCAGACAGACGCAACGGTTGCAATTCACTCTTGTCGCTTACTCAGGTTATAACAATTAGGTCTTCTTCCATTTTTTCTGTATGGTCTATCCATTTATTGGAAAGATATACTCCCTGCAGGTTTTTTTTTTCACACATCAGGTTTGCCTGAACTCAAATCTATTGTGGTGATGGCTGCAAGTATTTATGAATCTGACATCTTTTGTTCACTTTAAGGCAGAAACCAGCAAGTTTGAAGAGCAATGTGTTTTATTTAGGATTTTGGGATGCAAAAGTATATTGGGTTGTATCCAGCAGCTGTGTGCTTGGCAACAGGTTCATATTGCCCCTTCAGAGCTTCTCTATTAGTTATGCAGCAGCTGCTTCATATATATTGCTATCTATCTAAGAACCTTTAGGTGACCTATTCTGATATTTGTTGCATGTGCATTGCAACTAGGGTAGGATGCTGCATATTTTGGAGGCATCTAGAATGAGTCATACACCTAAGACCTAATAGCATATGCAATTGCAAGTAACTTGTTTGCTGTGCGATGCGGACTAAGCATTGCAGAATCTTGTAAGAACGCATTGCAACTGTGTGTGGATGGATGCTTGAATGGGTTGATCGAATTGTGTAAATAAGCTTAGATGTATATGAAAAATACTATTTGAAATTGGATTATGGGTAGCATTATATATGCTGTGACATAGCCAACCGTGTCCGGAGTGGTGGCTGACAGGAAAAGTTTGAGGCAATCTTGTCAGTCCACGGCTAACATGGATAGTTACCTTTCCGTGTCAGTTGAAAGCCGACGGGAAAGGTTGGAACTTTTGCTTGAAGGTGTATCGCCGATGAGGGTAGAAAGGTCGGGGCGCGGGTGCGCCGGATGGCTCGGCGTGCGTGGCAGCCGGGCGGCCCGGCCATCTCGTCACGGGTGCGCGTGGGACGGGCGCGGCGGCGCGTGCGGCGGAGCGCCGTGTGAACGGGAGAAAGGGGAAAAAGGATGAGGAGGCCTAACGAGCGGGCCCCGCTTGTGAGAGAAAAATAAAGGAGGAGGAGAGCTTCCGTCCTAGTGGGCCGGCTGAGCTGGTTAGGTGGGCCGGCTGAGCTGGTTAGTGGGCTGCGGGAAAAGAGAAAGGAAGAAGAGGGACCGGGTTTGGATAGGATAGAAAGATGAGGGAGCAGAGGTAGACTTTAGGTTTGAAACTAAGATTTACACTTATATAAACATATATTTATATTGTTTGAATTTCATTACTTTCAAATTCAAACACACACAATTAAAATCCAAGAAGATTCAACTCAAACTTTAAACCATAATTTTAAAAGGAGTGACTATTTATCTGTCAACAGATTTTTAAAGGTACAAATCTGTTGACAAATTTGGATGGCTAAAAATCTGTCAACAGATTATCTAAAACAGAAATCTGTCAAATTTTCAAAATATGACAACCTGACTAAATGGACAAATCCAATAACCAAAAAAAAGCAATCAAAATCCAATAACCCAATATGTTGTTGATTACTAACATACACAACACCACGCTGACTGACATACATACGGATTTGTCAAGGAGCACATGTGCAGAGCTTTGACAAAGGAGTGGATTTGCCCAAATATTAATACACCTACTGAAAGCACAAAAGGACACCAAGCAGAGAGCCGGACCAGACTATGGCTCATCCTTTGTTCTTGACAAACACAAGCACAAAGTAGCAGATAGTATAAAAAGCGGTCACTGACAGTGACAGGCATGCACCAGGCATCCCCGCTCCTCTGCACATAACTTGCATAGGATCGATCGGCAGTTGCAGGGGTTGCATTTGCAGCCGTTGCAAAACTGTAGGCATGGGTGGCCTCGCCAGACTCAGCCACCGCCTCAAACTGTGCCGCCTTCTTCTCAGGCGCAACAACGAGGACGACGACACTGGCCTGAGTGCCGCCGCTTCTCTTCTCCTCCAGGTCCAGGGGCACATTTTGCTGCAAATAAAAGGCAACACGCCAGTCTCTTCTCTTGTTAATATATATACAACCATCATCATGTACAATTAATCCACAAAGGAAGACAAGATCATACTTGTAACTAGTTAGTAATTCGCAAGGAAAAGAAGCAGCCTTACCTGCACTTGTAGCTTGAGCCGCAGTTGCAACTTGATCCGTAGCTGCAAGACATCCTCGAGCTAGTAGCTTAGCTTGCTTGGAGCACAAAAACTCAAAAGCAGGAAGCAGATGAAGAGCACATGTGCGGAGCTTTGACAAGGAACACGAGTCGTAGAGGCTCTGTGCCCCCTCTTTTTATCACAACAAGAAGTTCATGGACACTGGTTTGATATTGTCACACATGTGTAGCAGGCAACTAAGAGCAGTCTTGCCACGGCTTCAGTCACTACTGGATCATCAGGAACTGAGTTCAGAAGCATTAGAGAGTGATGATTCTCTGGATGGGGTTAAAGTGTTAATTACTGAGGATACAGAAGCATGATCCCTGGCCTGTTCAAAAAAAAAAAAAAAATGGAAAATGGTCAGACTCCATATGAATCAGAAAAAGAACAAAAGGCGAAAAAAGCTTCACAGTTTCATGGCTAGTTTCAGAAATGCAAATCAATTCATGTTTTCAGTTTCAAGGGAGAAGACATCCATCATTGGCTTCATTAAAACACAAAAAAAAAAAGAGAGTTAAACAGAGAAACTTCACATGACATAACAGGATGCAAATTTCATCAGTAAGCAAGTCACAATAGTGTACTGCACATAGGATAGATATTAGCATTTGTTGGAGACAAAGAGAGACAAAAGACATTTCAGCTAAAAAAATCAACTATAATAATGGCTGAGACAACTAAACTCAAACATACAAGAGAGGGGGAGAGAGAGAGACACTTCAAAAAGCAAAAAGGCTGCATTAGCAATAGCTCACCGTACTAGCAGCAACTCACCATCTTCAGATTGTAAAATACAGCTAAACCAATTCAGTTAGATCCAGAGAAATACTACAGAGAAAGAGAGGTTAAACAGGAATCATACTTACATTTCTCGGCGCCCCAACTTGACATCAAACTCCATTGATTGGAATCGCATCTCGCCTGCGGTGTACATGCTCTTAATTCCATCATAGACAGGTATCTTGTGGGCAAGGGATGTCGCACCATGCACCTTGAGAAAGCTTTGACAGAAAACAATCTTGTTTGTTCTTCTTGCCTACGGCTATGAAAACCTGATAATGTGTACAGGTTGAGCCAAATATGTATGAAGCACACATCAAAGCCAGAAAACAAACAAAAGAGAGAAATAAAAAGGGAGACAATTGGAAACAAAGGATAAGCTGTCAAAGACCCTGGAATCAAATGCACAAATTCAAAGACATGTCTGCTAGAGATAACTAACAACACATACATAGAAAGCAACTGACTCTCAGATCAGAAAATAAAAAAGAGCGTTTCAGCTAACAAATATAAAGACATAGAGATTATAATCACATGCGTAAGCCTATAGACAGAGAAAGAAAAACTATAAAGACATGCAGATAGGCACCGAAATTCTAATAAAATAACTAAGACTACAAAAGACAGGCAAATTGACATATAAATTCAACTAAATTCAATAATAGTATAGACAGAGAGAGATAATAAAAAACAAATATAGAGATATACACATAAAAAATATAACTAAGCCTATAAAGACATGCAGATAGGCATAGAAATTCTAAAAAAATAAGCCTATAAAGACAGAAAAAATAACATATAAATTCAACTAAATTCATTCTATAGACAGAGACATAATAACACACATATAGAGATATACATACACAAATATAACTAAGCCTATAAAGACATGCAAAAAGCATAGAAATTAAAAAAAAAAAAAAAAAACCAATACCCTAGGAAGGCATGCTTTTTTTTTTTTTCCAAAAAAACTAAAAGACCCAAAATCTATTGCCTAGTAGGGGCATGCTATTTTTTCCAAAAGAAAATTGCCCCCAAAACCCATTGCCTACTAGGGGCATGTTTTAAATTTAAAAAGAGAACAAAACCCAAAAACCCATTGCCTAGTAGGGGCATGCAATTTTTATTCCAAAAGAGAATTGCCCCAAAACCCATTGCCTACTAGGGGCATGCTTTTAATTTTCAAAAAAAAACTCAAAACTCATTGCCTATTGACGACGATCGAGAGCTTTGAACAGAGCAAAATATGGGACATGGAGAGACCTTTTGCAATTTGTACTGCCACGTTGGCGCGTGGCTACATGGGCAAAAGGAGGCCCTCACGAGAGTGCACACGGACCGATGATCAAGCTATACAGACCATGGACTTATATGACCACTTTTCATGCTCATGTACTTAATATAGGATCCTCGGAAATAGTTTAGCGGACCTACACATTCACTCTAAAAAGGAAAGAGCAGACGGGGATACCCTTGATGGCAAAACACCACATGTTACTCGGCCGATGGGGAAAGAGCGGCCCCGCGGTATTGCAATAAGAAGAGCTCAACCGAGCCGGCCGAGAGAAAAGTCGCAAAGCTAGCCCCTCATGCATGGGATGCCACCCTATGGCTTTGGTCCTTGATCCGTGCTTTGAGGCCCAACCCGCGCACCAGGCCCTCATGCGAGAGCCGCCCATCATAGGTGGGATCCGCTCATACCGACAAGGAATCAGCGAGTGTCGCTTGAAACTCAACTCGAAAATTACGGCTCCACGTGAGAGTCGAACGCGAGGACCTGGTGGTGCCGCTGCGCTAACCACGTCAGCCAAAGGACCTCGAGTGCAAAGCACCACAAGTTGTATAGCAATCCTTTGAAATGGCTTCCTGACACTAATTAATCAGGTAAGATTCCAAAATTAGATTGCTGTTACGCGAAACCCATGTTGACATGCATAAATGAATGTAGGAAGATCATGTCGTGAGAGTACGATGCCTGTTACTTATGATGTCCAGGGTCAGTGCTTAAATTTGTTAAGCAGTCTATATATGACATTTGACAGTGTGGGTGAAAAAGCACGGATGAGTACTCATTACATATTATGTGACAAAAGCATACTTTGAGTTTCGTTGGGGTTTCACTACTTTGGTCAATATTGACGCTTGAGTCTACTGTGTATTAAGCATCTCTATATTTTTGATGGTCAGTGCGCCACACACTATCCAAGAGAGTTTCCTGACCTTCCAGGAGCTTATCACTTTACGATAATAATGTGATGTAAGGCGAGATTGCATTTGCGATATCTCGATAATAGTCGCAACGTCGCATGTATCTACTCTTATGCATTCCTACATGACTACGCGTTTAAGTATTGCACTCTTTGTACTGCGTGCATTTATCTTTTTCTATGATTCCTATATTGTTTATATGATTGAAACCTAGCATGCAAAAACTCTTGTGGTAGTAAAGCGCCAACACAGAAAACATGTATCAAATAATATCTAGTATCACGAAACTACGTAGAATGAGGTTGTGAGCTTATCTATATAACCTATATAGATGCACCCCCATTGGAGATGCATTGCTTGCTTATTCTCTTGCATATGGTACCACCACATCCGGCAATGTTGCACTCGAGGAAAAACTTCCAAATCCTGACCCGTCTATACAATCCGCGCTCTTAATTATTTACATATACTTTTTGTTAGTGCCTCGTAAACAGTCTTTTCTAATAGAGCAAATAGTATAAATACTATCACTACTCTCCATTCATAAAAATTAGTCAAAGAGTAACTCAAAAGTCTATGATTTTTCATCAAAAAATGTAGCTCATGCAACTTTTTAACATAATCTCGAGAGCAATTACACTTTTTAGTACCTGGTGTTTTTCACGGTACTAACAGGGGTGGGTGGAGAGCGCGGGTTCCTACCTTCCCACCGGTACTAATACATCTATTAGTACCGGCTGCAATAGTAACCGTAGTACTATGAGCAGGGGCCAAAGTCGACCCCTAGTAGTAGACCTAGCATTCTTTAAAAAGGCAAATGCAAGTCTTAGTCGAAGGTGTCTTAGTCCATAAACATGCCACTCCCATTAGCTTTATCAAGTTGTAGTCGAGGATTTCATGCAGGATCTTCTCGTCGTGATTGCTAGTTCATTCCTGCAGAGGAGAATAGTGGACCGTCTTGAAGCATCCCATACCGAAGGGCTAGTCTCCAATCACTTCAGCCAATGCCTTGCCTTCTATATAAAGCAAACGGCACTACCACCATTCATACGGTGGGCCCTTGTGGATTTATTTTATAGATATATACTACCCATAGATGTGGCACTTCAACAGCGTCATACTGAAGTCAAAAGATCATACATTGCCTCATTACATGATAAGTTAGTTGGGTTGTGTGTTTACATTATAAAGTGCTTGAATAGGAGGGAAAGCGAAAAAGTGGCACTACACTGCCTGTCGATTTTACATCCATTCACACAGAAAGGTCCTTACGGTGTGTAGAGCTACAGTGTGTAGTACACTGTAGAAAAGAGCCTACATTCCCTTTTTGCTTCTGTACTATAAAGATCAGCCACAATTCAACAGAATGCTATGTAATTTATTTTGTGAGATTGGGCACTGTAGTCAGTATATACCCACAATGAGGGAGTATGAAGGTGGTAACAGCTCAAGACCACAAAGGTACGTCTCAGTACTACCTCTGCTGCAGGTGCCCCTTCCGCACTTCCCTGAGGTTCACCTTCCAATCTTTATTCCCATCAATAATTTTGGTTCACTGGTTTGGAGTCAATTTATCTTTGTTGCTTGTTTTCGTTTTAAAGTACTTAAGTTCCCCACAAAACAAAAATGTTCAATTTGGTTTTACTCTCACAACACCGGTATTAGTTTCTTCATGCCCATCATGTCTTGGAACCGATTCCAGTAGAAAAATAGAGAGAGAAAAGGTCGTGGATTTCGATGATTTCTCAGCAGCTTTATTTGCAGTTTTGGCGAAGTACGTCCAAAGCAAAGAATAGGTTGAGAACATTACCTTTCCACTGCATGCGACGTTATGAGTGCATTGTATGGTTTCACACGTTTAAATGTGTAATACCAAAGTTTTATGCAAAATGTCAGTAATTAATTTACCTAGGAAAACCCAATGCAAAGACTTGAATATGCAGTGGAGAGCTTCGCATATTTTGCATTAAGAAAGGGAGTTATGCCAAAATAGCCCAGAACACAAACACAATTAAGCATACACACACACACACACACACACCTCACAAAACACACTCACACTCAGCACACACCCAAGCACACACAAAACCAACAAGCGCGTGCCCACACGTCCAACATCTCCTCAGCCACTGGCTTTTACCTAGTTACATTCGCGCCAGAAAAATTACCAGCGCCAGGACCATCAGACCAGAGGCCCAAAACACTCAGCGAGAAGTATTGGCGACCACAACACTGAGATATTTTTGCTGTGCTAAAGCATGCAGAACTCAACTTCCTCCTGCGCAGCAAGGAGAGCTTCCTCTATCAATTCTGGGAGCGCCTCCACTCGAAATCACCTCACATCATTCCTTAGCCTCCAAATGCAAGAAGGAAAAACGTGAGAAATTAACTTCATACTCTCCATTTTGCAAAACCTCCCTCATGTATGCCCAAACTATATCTCGATGTTTACTTCTTGTTCCTTTTGGTAAATAATATATGAGTTCTTTTGGTTAATAGAAAACTATACACTGTGGGGATCTCCCCAGTCTTTCATATATATATGAGTTCTTGAATATTGAGATGATGGATTTTGAATGCTAGTTTGCCTTTCATTTATGGCAGATGGCTGACCAGGTGGGTAGTACATCCAGTGGTGGTTCATCTGGAGTAGGGTCAAGTGTTCTCCGGCAGTACATGTGAACATTAATGAACCCATGGAAAACAGCAATATCTGGTGATGTGAGATCGATTCATGCCATGGCTTCAGATGATTCAAGAGTGCTACTTGGAATAACCCCGCTCGGGAGCACTCTCTTCACATATCCTCCTCCTTCCAAGGCCACAAAGGATTCTTCCAAAAATAATGTCCTGAAAACTAGAGCACTCTCTCGCTCACTTCCGTTGGCGTGATGCCGATGGTTACAAGAAGTAGATCAAGCTTCGTCAGGAGAGCGCTTATGGATGCACTGTCTTCTTGAAGCTACCACATCTGCTGATGCCGAATCCATGAGGCAGCGAGTCTTTGATAGCCCTGGCGTGCAGCTTGGGATAACCTCCACAGGTGAACACGTGCCTCCACATCATCCCTTTTATCCGTTGCCACATGTCAATCCATTAGAAATGGCAACCCTACTATACATAACACCATGCAAACTTATGACCAATCTACTCTTTTCATCTTCCTGATCTTTCCTTAGATATGCTGTTACCAATCATTGGATACAATATTGGTACAATTTAATTTTCGTTATAGTATTTTTATAATATTGTTGTTTTATTGAATATGCTTTCATAAAATTCATGGTCAATGTTTAGTACTTCCTCCATTCCAAAAATAAAACGCACATCACACTCTCGAGGTCAATTTTTTCTGAATTTGACCAAAATTTATACAAAAATGTATTACTATTTATGAATGTATAATAAGCATCATTAGATTGAGCATACTGAGTATAATTTCCTAATAAATTTAATTTGAGATATAAATGTTGATAATATTTTCTATATTTTTGTCAAACTTGAAAACATGTTTGACTCCTCAAAAGTGAGACGTGTGCTTTATTTTGTGATGGAAAGAGTACTGATAACACTGCCAAATTAAAACCACATATTATGTCATGATGAAGTACCGGACTACACAGGCAAACAAATTAAGACCCAATCCAGATAAGAAAATTCAGCAACCCTCCCAAAGAAGCATAGAAACTGCTAGGAAATATCAGATAATGAAGAGAAATTTGGCAACACTTGCACCAAATTCAAAAATAAAACACGATTTCTCATAGAATTTAAATAATACATGAAGAAGATTGAAAATAATATAGTAAAGCTATATCATTCCTTTTCTTTAACGAGCATATAGTAGCATTTCTAAAAAGGTATTTGTTTTCATTTGCAATAGATTGCAGACATCCCCTGCCGCTACCACTGACTCACACGGTTCCCCGGGAGCACCATTATTGATGGACAAAGATCTCCTTGAAGCAGCCACATCTGGTAACATTGCGACACTGAGGCACCTGTTTGTTCAGAACCGGGCTTGCTGCTCGCAACAAACCCACAAGGAACACCTGTCTCCACATCGCCTCCCTTGCACGGCCACAAGAGATTCTGCGAAGAAGCCGTTGCCCTGAACTCGTCCTCCTGCTGCCGTCAACTTGGACGGCCAGACACCCTTCTTATCGCCGTAACCAGCTGTGATGCTTTGGCTTCTGCTTTTAATCAACTGCTGCCCTACACGGATCAGCATCTCATGAGAAGCGCAACCTTGAAGCAAGACAAGAACGGCTGCAATGCCCTGCACCACGCCATCCGTAGAGCCACGGGGACCTCGCGCTGGAGCTGCGATAAGGGCGCAGCCTTGTTTGTCCCAAGCTTTAAAACAGCAACAATGAGTCACCCATGTTCATGGCGGTGAGAAGAGATCATGACGGATGCTTTGAGGAAACCTGTTGGCGACTACCGACTCTGCTCTACGGTGAAACCAGGGCTACACGCTGCATGCTGCCGTGTTTTTAATGCCGCAATCAGGTGAGACCTCCTGAATGTAAGCATTAAGGGAATAGAGAGATAAACTAGGTATAATATTAGTGATTGTTAAGTACTCTCGACAGCCATTCCTCCACTCTGCTCTTTCATTAAGTTATGAGTGAGTGATGCTAAGGTACTATACGAGATATATGGACACTACGGCAAACTATATTACTGCCTGTGAATAATTGTCGTGTTTTAGGTATCGTTAAAAGGATATTGGATGAGCGTCCTGGTTGGGCGTGAGAAGAAGCATTTACCCATATGGTGACTTCCAGTACAAGTGGCTGTCCATGATGACACAGATTGACGATCCTGAAATTATTCCTGAACATGCATAGGTCTCCTGGCATCTGATCCGGTGCAAATGATGAGCCTCTTCTCTTGCACGGCGGCACTATCGGCCATGTTGGTGCTGCTCAAGAGCTTCTAAACTACTGTCCTATAGACGCTCCATTCTGCACAAGGAAAAATGGTTGGACATGCCTTCACATAGCTGCTTTCTTCTCGGCCAAACGGAGTTTTGCAAAATTTATCTTGAGTTCCCAGAAACTTCGGAAACTTATTAACATGCGAGATGAAAATGGAGAAACAGCTCTTCATGTCGCAGTTAGAATGTGCAATCCGAAGATGGTCGCAGCTTTACTGCAGCATCCTGACATAGATATCACAATATTTAGCGAAGCAGGTCAAACTGCGACCTGGGTGTTGTTTAATGCCCTCAGCTGATGCCAAGACGTTAAACTGGGTATGTATGTTTTCTCCGTGTAACTTTCCATTAAAAATCATATAAGGAATAAGGTGTAAACATTTGAATTTTTAATGTATATACCGTGCCCCACGCCCATCCATTACCCCTCATTGACTTCTAGTCTAGACCCATTCACAAATCACAACTATATTTTCTGGATTATGTATAACTGTACAAACTTCTCCGATGCCACTACCACACAAACAAGCATTAAGATCCATAACAAT